>JAQFVV010000519.1:0-87500 GCA_028023455.1 Epiperipatus broadwayi
CATTGGCTTTAAGTAGAATTCGAGTAGTGTTGGATAATGAAAGGGGTTGGCTGGGTATATGTAGGTAGGCTGATTTCAACTTTTAGAGCATTATGGTCTGAGAAAGGGACTGGATGAAGTGAAGGTTTTATTTGAAAGTGGAGTTCAGGTGAATAAAAGAGTAAATCTATTAAAGTTGAATGTTGTCTATTGTAAAATGAAATTGCGTTTGAAGGAAAGAAACCATCTGCACTCTTCAGTTTCTTGTTAATATATTGCAAATATTTTCTTATGAAAGACTCATATGTCATGTTGAAATCACCTAGTATTTTTGTAAGGTATGGGTTTGTAGATAGGTGTAGGTTAATGGTGTTGATCAGTTGATGAATTAGTGTAGATTTATTATATAAGTACAGTGATATAATGTTCAGTTTAAAATCTTTATTATGAAGTGACAATATTATCATATGCTGGTCACAGTACAATATTTTAAAGGATTGGATTGGAGAGGTGTGATGAATCAAAAAGCCAACTCCTGCCGCTGAGTAGTTGGAAATGGAGAACTTGTTATAGCCAAATTTGTTCAAGTAATGGTCTGGCTTAAAGCTGGAGTTAACAGAATATTTAGTCTCAGTGAAAAAAAGCAAATGAGAAGGTGAATGTGTAAACCAATCTGTAATTGCATGCATTCTTTTTGTGGAATTGATTCCCCTCACATTGACTGTAGTGATTATTATTTTCATTTTCTAGTTAAAGTGGGGTGTGTGGATTAGTGTTCAAACCTCTTGCAACAAAATGGTTCGATTGTCAATACTTGCATCTGCAGCTAATGATGTATTTACAGTACTAGTGGCAGCCATTTGCTTCTTTTTTCTCGGTTTCCTGCAGTGGATATTCACTCCTGCAGTGTAATCGAGCTGTTGTGCTATTTGTTCTGATTTTCCTGTGGGATGTTGTCTTGTCCAATATGGTTCCTGTGGTGAAGCTGTTGAGTTGACATTCTGTTTATTTGATTTGTGTTTCTTCTTGACTGGTTTACAAGAGTCTGTTAAGCTGCCAGAAGATTCTGCTTTTTCCGTGGTATCCATTTGAGTCATAATATGGTGTGAATGTTTATTGATTTCAGTTTGTTGTTCATTTTTGTTTATTTTTTTAAGCTTAGTTGTTTGTTGTATTTTGTGGTTGCTGGGCTCTTCATCACTATAATAAGAGGAGGCCACTTCTATTTCTTGTTCATCGTTTGAATCTGGCATGGAATTAGCTGTGTTTAAGCTATTTGTTATTTGTGTCTGTGTGTTGTCTAGAGGAGATACGATAGGTATATTATCTGGGTTTAATAAACTTGGCAATTGCGTTTGTATGTTATTTAAAGAAGGTGGGATGGGCATTTGTTCTTCACTTGTCTTGATAGTTTTATCCCTGACTGAGGGCATTGTTTTAGAAAGAACTGGACATCGGAGCCTTTCACTTGATTTGAGGCCACAATTATCACATATTCTTTTAGGACAGTCTCTTATCAAGTGTGTGTGCTGTTTACAGGAAAAACACTGAGGAGGTGTGCCTCTAAAGGTAATAACAAGCAGTAATTTACCTGTGGGGAATACTGTTGGTATGTCTAATGCAGTCACATTTTTATTTAATTGTATATTAAATGTCACTGCATTCATTCTAATTGGAATTGGTGTTCTTTTTTCCGTTAAAAAATTAAAATTTGTTATTTTTCCAATAGCGATTGTAAATTTGCTTCCGTAAAACCAATATGACAATTTCTAATTATGCCTTGTGTCACTAGAGCTCGCTCTAAATCGATATAGCAAATAATTTTGTTATTTAAAAATTTGACGTGCTTTTTAAAAATATCTTTTTGTGTCTTGTTGTGAAATTCAAAACACAAATATCTGTTATTGGGATGGTATAGTATTTGGTGGACGTAACTCCACAATTTCATTTGCGTTATTTTGTCATAAAATTCATCTATTGGGAATTTAAATAATTTGGCGTCCGCATTTGTTACCGCCATTATGAGTGATTTGTCACTATGAAAACTTTTGAACGAAGTTAATAGCGGTAGTGGAATCGTTTTATTAAAATTGTTAGTATATAGGTCATATAATTCTTGCGTAATATAATGAAGTTGATCTTGGTGTGTATTGTTGTGATATTGTTGATCCTCAGTATTGTTATCGATTCCCATAAGCTCAGCAAAAGACTCGGCGTCTGGCTGAACATAATCCATCGACACTTGAAGATCGGCCTTTACAGCTCTAGCATACGTATTGTTATTATTTGTGCATGAATTTTGATTATTGCGGTAGTCATTTGATTTTTCTCTAGTATTTTGATGGAGTAGAGGTGAATCTACTGAATAAGAGCTTTGAGATGCACTTTTATCCAATGGTGGAGAATTGGTAGGGTATGCTTCGGGCTCTTTCAGGTACGTTGTATTTGTTTTGTCTAATTTTTCATAACTTTCCGATTGCAAATATAATGCTGTATTTATTTCCTCGGTGTCTTTATTTGTACTATTGGAATAATTTTTATTTGATATTCGGGTTGGATATATGGTTTTCCTTCCCAAGGGTGGAAAATTAACGTTGTTAATCTCAGGCCTTCGAATGCATGTTTCCGCTTTATCGGTATTTTTTCACGATAATTTTTCTTTCATAATATGTGATTCAAATGCTGATTCCATATTTTGATCACTAGTATTTTGATTTGGATTGTCTGATTCTATTATTATTGAACTATTGTTAGCCTGAATGAATGTCTGATTTTGTTTTTGATACTCGGCAGTCCTCCCATTTGTATTGAACGCATCGGCCATTTTACAATCTTACAAATGGCACTTGCCTGTACGTTATTTTTCAAAAATAATCAAAACTCTAATTATAAATGTTTTTCTCTTACCTTTAAGATGTGGAAAAGCTCTTCTTCCTATATCTGTTACAAATAACATCAATTAGGCCTATTACGACGGAAAAAATCAACTAATATTTCAAAGTGAAAAGGAGCTTGATGTGAAACAGTCTATCTGCATGGATGCCATCTTGGCTACTACTACTACTACTACTACTACTACTACTACTACTACTACTACTACTACCACTACTACTACCACTACTACTACCACTACTACTACCACTACTACTACTACTACTACTACTACTGCTGCTGCTGCTGCAGCTGCTACTGCTGCTGCTGCTGCTACTACTACTACTACTACTACTACTACTACTACTACTACTACTACTACTACTACTACTACTACTACTACTACTACTACTACTACTACTACTACTAATACTACTAGTTTTAATGTACTTTATTTGATATTATAAGTACATGTATGAAAATACAATTTTAAAACATGTTACAAGAGCTGATCTACAATTTAGAAGTGAAAATTATTAACAAAATTATTATTATGAATACATGAAATATTTTACATTAATAATGTTGAAAAACTGAGAAAAAAATTTATCAATAACAGTAACAATATTAAATACATATATGACAACAAAACTCTCACTTACATACAGCAAATATGTGATTCATATTTCACAGTGGTGTTGGTAATTTGATCAAACTCCAAGTAGCTGATCCTATGTCAGTTGGAGCTAGTGCCTGATCTCTTGTTTTAATTTTTGTCAACTTATTGAGAAAAAGTGATTTAAGTTTAAGAGATGTGGGATTGAATATAAAGTGGCATCTCATAAACCAGAGTGTATATAGTATAAAAATTGTTAGTCTTATTGTTGGAAACAACCCTCTTTGAATATTTTCTATCAATACTGCTAATGAGCATTTTGGATTATGGGTTATATCAGCAATTAGTTCTCGATATGTTTTGAGAGAAATACACTGAGAAATAAAATGTTCTGTTGTTTCTTCTTCTTTATTACATAGTTGACAAATGGCATCTATGTTTGAAGATCTCCATCTTCCAGCCAGAAAAGCATTGGTAGGTAAAGCTCTAAGGTTGATTTTTATTAGAAAATCTAAGTACTTATGCTCCAAGTACCAGAATTTAAATTTTTGGATTATAGATTTATTTGTGATATTAATTAAGCTAATGGGAATTTCAAAGGGATTGGAATTAGTTGTTATGTAATGTGCTTTCCAATACTTAACTTTAGTTGAAAAAAGGTTTGTAGCTGGTACTTTATGTTTGAATATTGTTTTCATTAGATTGTTAATGAATTTATTTTTAATAGGAGGTGGAGTGTCTGTAGGTGATATTGGAAGAAACACTTTGAAATTTTCATATGTCATATAAAGTTTCATTATTGCATTATGAGTTTTTTGTAATAGAATGTTGAAATGCAATGTAATGACAGGCCATTTAGTCTTGAATGTTTTTGCAGACTTTTGATGCTTATTGCCACTGCCTTATTATTCCATATGAGTTTGGTGCAAAAAGAGTTAATTGTTTTCTTAAATGAGTTTGTAAATTTAATGATAAGTGCATAGTAATTTATTTTTGGGAAAATTAATATGTTAATGAGTGATATTTTACTATGCAATGAAAGATATGCTTTTAAAAGTGAGGTTGTCACCTTTTCAATTGCAGATATTAATTGTTGTTGTATTATCTTTCTCATTGCATTCATAGACAAATGAATTGGGAGACCAAGAAATTTGTGGGGAGGGGAACTGCAAACTGAAAGAATTTGATTACCAGAAAGTATACTCCAAATAGATGTTTTTTCTTTGTTAAATTTTAAAGTATAAGCTGCAGAGTAATTTTCTAAAATGGTATACATTAAAGGCAAATGTTTTTTTGGATGGCAAAAAAATGACTATATCATCCATGTATGAAATATGATTGATGGATTGGTTTATGAGGGGTACATATATTCCTGGCAATTTAGATTCTATTTCTAGTAGGATGGGGTTAATATATGTGATAAAAAACAGTGAACTAAGGGGAGAGCCTTGTGGTAGTGAGTTGTGTGGAGTGAAGTCAGGGGACATTTTGCCATTAAGAGTAATGTGTATTTTTCTATTTATGAGCAGGTTTGCTAGAACATACATTATAGGTATTGGAATTTTATGTTGACTAAGCACCTGTAGCAGCTTGTCTACAGACACTGAATCGAATGCAGCCTGTATGTCTAATTGAATTGCAATGGGTGCTGATTTTCTAGCTTGCCTTACATCCTCTATTAATATTTTTACATAACATAAGTGCTTCAGAAGTAGAACATCCTTTTCTGGCAAACTGAAACTTAGACAACCCAGGATGTATTAGGGGTTAAATTTTGTCTTTTAAAAGAGACTCTATTAGATTGATGATCAAAGGAGACATTGAAATAGGGCGTAGATTATCTAGAGGAGAAGGAAGTGTATTTTTTTTTAGAAAAGGGACCAGTGATACTGGATAAAGTTGGTCAATGTTACGTATTTGCTTTGATAGATAATTTATCATATTGTGTACTATTGGGATAGTAAAGTGACTAAGATGTGATAATAAAAATTTTGGAATTGCATGTGTACCTGGGTGTGTATTGTTTGGAATAGCATTCAACTTGAGAGCAATTTCATACTTTGTAATGTTATGTTCTTCTGTGGTAAAACCAAAGTGAAATGAAGAAAATTTTGGAAAAGGAAATTTTTGGAGTCTAGATTTAAAGTGGTAATATATTTGCGGAGTCATGTCTTCCCCAGCAATCATTTTTTAATCAAAAATAATAGATGAAGGAGTTAATTTTTTGGGAGTATAACCTAAAGCCCACCGAATATATTCTTTAGACCAGTTATGGGGATTAGCTAGAAAAAATTTTGCTTTTTTTTATAGAGAGATAATCGGCCAGTATGAGTTGGGTTTGCTTGTATTCTTGTTTTAAAAACATTATTGATGTAACTGAAGAAGGGTCACATGAAATATTTTTTAGTTTTAAGTGTATTGTATCTAATTTATTAAAAAGATTAGTGGGATAACTATTTTTGGAGGTATAATGTCGAATAGTTGAAGAGATTATGTTAATAAATGATAGCCAGGCCTCTACTGGGTTTAAAATTAGTATGTCTACCTTCTTAAAATAAATATAAATCTCAGAGAAAACTGCTTCAGGTGTAGTGGATTTTAAAAGAAGATGAGTAGTTTTATTTAGAGGAAGAATTGGTTGATGTTGCATGTGTATTGTGAGTTCCACATTAAGTGCTAAATGATTAGAGAAAGTTACAGGACATAGAGAGGTATTTATTATGAAATGTAGATCTGGTGAATAGAATACAAGGTCTATTAGAGAGAAGTGTTTTTTAGTGTAGAATGGAATGGAGTTAGTTGGAAAAAACCCGTCAGCACTCATGAGATTTTTATTAATTAATGTAAAATTCTTATAAGACAAGTTACAATCACCCATGATTATAGTTGGGTAAGAATTTGTAGCTAATATTAAATTTATTTTATTTATTAATTGGTGAATTAACACTGGCTGATTATATAAATAGAATGTTATTAAATTTACTTTAAAAAAAGAATGATATAGAATAATTATACTCATATGCTGATCTAAGTATAAAATCTTAAAAGTTTGAAAAGGAGAACAATGATGGATGAGAATCCCTACCTCAGCAGCAGCAATATCAGATGTTGAAAATTTACTGTATCCAAATTTACTAAGGTAGAGTTCAGGATTAAATGCTGAATGTACTGAGCATTTTGTCTCTGTAAATAAAAGGATATGGGGTGAGAATTGCCTTATCCAATTGCTAATTGCATATATTCGCTGGGTAGAGTTAATACCCCTTACGTTGACTGCTGTAATAGAAAGACCCATATTATCAATTATATAAAATGGTGGGAGAATGATATTTTATAGTTTATTGTATAATGAATGGGACAACTAATATTAGTAAAAGTGTAATAGGAATGTGTTAAATAGAAAAGAATAATTATAATAATACACCACTGTGAAAACAATGAACTTACTCTTGCAAGTGAAGTTCTATTGAGTTTGTTGTGCAGATTTTTGTTCCGAAACATGATAATAATTTTCACATTTGGGGTTAAATCCAAAAAATTGTCCTCGTTTGAAAGTCTATAAGTGTTATTTATGCAACTCATCTTGTTAGTCTATTTTTAATGGTGCTTCAAAGTCTGTCTCTGTATTTTTAGACATGGTATTTGTTATGATATCCTTAGATTTAGTAGATCTTCTGTGTACATCCACTCCTACCATCAGAAGAAGCTGCTCCTGTGTCAATTGATTTTTACTTTGTTTTTGTCTGGTCCAATTAAGTGTTGATTCATTAGCCGGATAATCTGTTTCACCTGTTTTATTTGTGAGTTGTTGTTTTTTTTTTTAATGCTGGTGTGGTAGAATTTGTATCATTTTTCTTTGATTTTCTTTCACTATGTTTATCAGGTTCATTAGTTTGTATAGGCTCTTGATGCAATGTGGATTTTTTCCTTTTGTGCATTCGTTTTTTAATCTTTACTTTAATTAATTGGAACTCTTCATCAGAGCAAGGAAATGGTAAGGTATCACTCATGTGCTCTGTTTCTGTTTCCTCCTGTGAGGTATACGATTTATTTGGTATAGTATTCATGGAGCTATTTTGACTAGGATCATCAATGCTGAGATTTTGCTTATTTGTGTTGTTGTCTTCATTATTGGAAATAAATTCATCAAGGCTGAAATTTTGCATATCTGCATTGTTGTCTTCATTATTGGGAATAAGTTCATCAAGGTTGAGATTTTGGATATCTGTGGTGTTGTTTTCATTATTGGGAATAGGTTCATCTACTTTTGTTTTTTCAGGGTTACTTTGCATGAGTTTGATTTCATTATTAGCTATTGGATCTCTACTGCACTGATGCATTTTTGTTTTTTTAAAACCACACTTTTTACAAAAACGATTAGGGCATTCTTTGACAAGATGATCTCTGGCTTTACAAAAAAAACACTGAGGTGCAATGCCTCTGAAAGTAACTATCAAAGGTGAAGAATCTGTTGCATGTAATGTTGGTATATCTGTTGGTTGCATATTTTTCTTCAATGACATAGTGAAATGAGCAGTATTGGTTAGAACTGGTTGTGTGGCTCTTTTTTCCCATACATATTTAAAGTTGGCCACAGTTCCAACATTTTTTAGTAAATCTTGTAGATCATCAGCTTTAAAGTCTACATGACAGTTCTTAATTTGTCCATTCAAATTTGTAGGTCTATCTATGTCTATGTAACAAATAAATTTTCCATTAAGAAAGTGAATATGTTTTTCAAAAATTTGTTTCTGAGCCACATTATGATATTCTATTGTTTTATATCTGCTATTAGGATGGTCTAGCACTTTGTATATCATTGACCAAAGTTTTTTTTCTGATAGATAAGAATAAAATTTATCAGTAGGAAAATTCATGACTGAAGAATTAGAATCTGTTATAGCTATAGTAGAGGTTTTAATACTTCTAAATTTTTGAAATGATTTAAGAACAGTTAAAGGAATTGTTTGTATAAATTTTTCACATGCAGAAACATAATCTGTATTACTAGTTGATAATAAATTTGTATTTTCTTGTTCCATTTGTAGTTCATTGTCAAAATTAAAAATTTATGTTAAATTTTCTTCTGTAATTATATTGTTATCTTGTTCAGATTTTTGCTTTAAAATACTAGCATAAGTTTGTTTAATATTCTTATTTAATTCAATAGAATCAAATGCCTCAGGAAAATTGGTATTTTTAAACTTATTTCTTGTTTTAGATAAATCAGATAAGGCTTCAGCCATATTGGATCCAGTTTTTACTTTTGAAAAAGAACTATTATTAACTTTGACTTTTTCTAGATCTTGATAAGAATTATTTTTATCTAAGCTATTATTAGCAATTTTTAAATTAGAATTAGAATCAGAAATATAGACATTTTAACTCCAATATTCTTCTTTATATTAATAACAATTTTGCTCAAAATAGAGCTTACTTTAAGTGGAAAATTTCCTTTTTCTTTTGGTATACTTTTCACTATCAAATTCAATCAAAAACCAATAAAACTTAAGTCTAAAGCAGGAGCTGAAATGAGTCAACTTTCTCTGTCCAGAGCCAAGATGGCTGCTACTACTACTACTACTACTCCTACTCCTACTACTACTACTACTACTACTACTACTACTACTACTACTACTACTACTACTACTACTACTACTACTACTACTACTACTACTACTACTACTACTACTACTACTACTACTACTACTACTACTACTACTACTACTACTACTACTACTACTACTACTACTACTACTACTACTACTACTACGTGGACAATAACTCAGTGTAATATGTGTATACATGACTTCTGGTGAATGACCCATTCCCTGCCTCATAATTTATTTTTAAAAAATAAATTAAATAGTGTCAGGCAATCTTAGTTTATTTATACGAATCTGATAGTGATTATTATCACTCCAGCTTGCTTATTCAAACTCAGTGAGAATACAATTTAGATTAATAGTAATTCAACCTGTAAGAAAGGATACTATTAGTTGTTAGCTGACCAGAGTATATTTTAATTAAATTATAATGCTTAGCTATGACTTGAGCTAGTAATGTTTTTATTTCTATAAAACCAACTTTGTTAAAGGGGATAATTTAGCTAAGATAAAAATTCAGATAATCTAGTCCAGGGATGTTCAACAAGTCAATCGTTATCCCCCAGTCGATCGCAAAGCCTTTTGTGGTTGTTCGCAAGGCCAATGAAGAGCTGACAGGTCATGAGAGAAACAAATTGAGTCAAGATTTTCAAGTTTTTTAGTTATTTTTGTTTTTGTTCTAATTTTTTTTTCATTTCAAGATAGGTGAAATCCACTAAGCCATATCATTTTGCAGATGATGTAGTTGTTTTTGCAAATAATGCTTTAGAGCTGCAGGAAATGTTGCAGGAGTTATCAGATGAAAGTAGGAAAGTAGGACTAAAGATAAATGTTAAAAAGACTAAAGTAATGTTTAATGGATTTTTTCAAAGTATGAACATTAAGATTGATTACGATGAGTTAGAAAAAGTTAACAGTTACAAATACCTGGGTCAGATTATTAATGCAGATGAAAACATAATGGTTGAAATTAATTATATAATTAAACTTAGTTGGAGTGCTTTTGGTAGAAATAACTTGATACTAAAAGGAAATATGCCTATGTGTTTGAAAAGAAAGGTTTTTAATAAATGTGTTTTGCCAGTTCTTACTCATGGATCTGAGACTTGGACACTTAATAGAAGAGCAATACAGAAACTTCAGACCACTCAAAGAAGTATGGAGAGATGCATGTTGGGAGTAACAAGAAGGGATTGAAAACGCAATGTATGGGTAAGAGAACAAACAGGTGTTACTGACCTCATTGAAAAAATTCAAAGACTGAAATGGAGTTGGGATGGACATATTGTTAGAAGAGATGATAACAGATGGACAATTGAAATTTTAAACTGGATTCCAAGAAATTGTAAAAGACCCAGAAAGAGACCACATGTGAGATGGATGGATGAAATAATAAAGTGTGCAGGGGTGATGTGGAGAAGATAAGCTAAAGATAGGAAAAGATGGATTGAACTTGGAGAGCCCTTCATCCTGCAGTGGATTGACAATGGTTGTTGATGATGATGATTGCTTTAAAGAAAAACAGATATTGAATTATAATATCATATATATATATATATGAAAGTAATCAACACATAAACAATACTATTATCACACATACATACACACATATATATATATATATATTGCTATAAGTGAGAATAGATTTCAAGTTTAAATGTGCATAATTGTTGTTAACTGTATTATATCCTAATGCTCTGAGTTAAAGATGTTGTCCATTTAATGAATTATAGTTGTTAGTTAAAGTGATAGTACTAACTACTCAATAATAACAAAATTTTTGATGAAACATGGTGATAGTGGCTATGATATTAATAACATTTAAACACACAAAACAAAATATGAGTGCATTTTCATGTTCTGCTAAAAAAATAACTCTCATATTTATTTATGTCTCTCTCTCTCTCTCTCTCTCTCTCTCTCTCTATATATATATATATATATATATTTCTGTTCCATATATATATATATATATATATATGGAACAGAAAAGGTGTGTGGTAAGGAAAGAAACTGGAAGTATTTCAAGAATAGCTGCTATTTAGTAAGTATAGAAAGTACATCATGGTTTGATGGTAAAAAGGCATGCAATGAAATCAACAGTGAACTAATTTCTGTACACAGCACTGAAGAAAAAGATTTTGTACGAAGTGTAAGATATTTTAAATATATACCCTTTTTTTATATTTATCTATCTGTCATTTTAGCATACACAAGCTTTACTAATATCTCTATATAATCGAAATATAAATAATTCGATTTTCATCGTTGATCTCAAGTATTCACACAATAATTTCCTTACAACTACCATTTCAAACAATAATAACAATGTTAGTAAAATAGTATTTCCCAGGGTTTAATGTGCAATCTAATTTATTAAAATCTTAAAGTAAAACCACAGCATATTAAATGCCAAATTATGGTAAGAATTCAATTAACCCAAATTAATTAATATGATTCAGTACTAGAAATCCAATTAATTTTTCTTAAAAAAAATTCTGGAAAAATATATTGTTCTGAATTTTAAGATTGCAAAAAACACCACTCTGTTTGAAAAGTAATTAAATAAAATTTTAACAGCAAACATTATTTAAAAGTTGTATGCATAATGTTATTTTTAACCCAAATAACTTCCCATCAAATTCAATATCATGTACCACATTATATATAAGCAAAATTAATATATGACCGCATGGACCCCATCTATTTGCAAATATTCTTTACCCATTAGAAATAAGAAAAATCATGTACATTCACTGGCCAGAGACATAAATGAAATATTATTCATGTTCATCAGGTTGGGTCATACCAGCCATCAACAGAATAATAAATATTAACAAAGTAGTTGTGCAAGAGTTGTAAACTTTAACATATAACAATATAGAAAAAAGATAGAAATAAAATTATTATTATTATTATTATTATTATTATTATTATTATTATTATTATTATTATTATTATTATTATTATTATTATTATTATTATTATTATTATTATTATTATTATTATTATTATTATTATTATTATTATTATTATTATTATTATTATTATTATTATTATTGTTGTTGTTGTTGTTGTTGTTGTTGTTGTTGTTGTTGTTGTTGATAATGATGTTATTGTTATCATTATTTCTACCTGATTTTTATTGCAAGAAGTCACAATATAAATTATCAAAAACTTTTTAGCAGGAGAATACATTTACTTTATACTTATTTTGTCTTAATAATAATTATTATTCACTTGCTGATATATATATATATATATATTGTGCCAACATGTGGTGGACTGTCAAACACATATTTTTTATTCTTAATTAGTTTTAATAGATAACAAATGAGCCATAGAACATGAAAATAGGTTGCTATGACAATGAAATATTAATTCAAGTAATGAATTATTATTGTTGCAACATAAAATTGTAAATTAGATTTATTTATTGTACTAGTCGAAAAACCCAGCACCTCAACGCAAGTCGGATCCAAACTCAGTCGGTTCAAACTGAATTTAAACCCAACTACCCAGCTCAGATTAGTAGAAATCTAAATTGATGGCACAGTGCTATGCACTAAGAAACTATCTCAATGGTTGGTGAGGATTAGAAACCCCTGAACTGACACTAATATCGGATAATTAGTTAACTAAAAATAATTTTAAATCGAATCATATGTATAAGTTCGTGTTGCCAACACAGACAGCGAGCCTTAACATTAAATAATTATTGAATAAGAGAATTAAGAACTAAGAAACCAAGTGTGTTTAGAAAATATTTAATAATAATAGTTGTTGTTTTAATTTTAATAATGATTATATTAATTAATTCTAGTCCTTAAACAAAGTTTACAATTATAATAAGAGTGGCGGTCCTTATTATATGCCAATGAGTATTACGCAATATTTTGAAATTCTATGTCTATGCCCCCAACATGAAAATAAAGGCAGATAAAGGTATTCATTAGTAAAGGAAATTATTACCCTAATTTTATACGAAAGAATGTGATATTTATTTTCACATTCGCAAATCCATTCATGAAGAGCAAGATATGTATTTTAGGGCTTAACTTTAATCTTTATTAGAAAACTTATTTTGAGATATAACAGTGAATTTGTTGGACTTTAATTTAAATCACTTCATCATGAATTACGAGAGCAGGCTTTACTTGAACAGAGAGGTGATGGTGCTGATGAATTACGAGCTATAAAGTGAAATTGAAAGACGATGGCTAGTTGATAATTGAAGTCCTATGGTGGCTTGCATCTGACAAGTCTTGTGCCCTTTGACTAATATGAACAGGAGAGGAAGTGCTTTCTTCCTTGATAATTTAAAATAACAGAAATATTATCAATGACCAGCCTAACGGAGCGGAATATTGCCCTACGTCAGCAACGTTCGAAGATGATGATTTGATTGTCATCGTTTGAATACTAAAACCCATATAGAATGCTCTACATGATGACTTGATCAATTAATTAAAGTCAAATGAGCTTTTAATGAAAACTATTTTAAAGTGTTTTTTATCATATTAATTATGCCCCAATCACCGTGCCCTTCCTGAATCTAAATAGCAATTAACTGAAATTTGAATTAGAGCATATTTGGTTGATTCCTTTATCGACCCTTTTGCAGAATACATTTTAAGATTATATATATGAATAAATACATATTGGTAAACATGAGAAAATAGCTGGGGCATAGATTGGAAGTGGAGCTAATAATTTATTATTAGCCAATTATAAAAATAGTAAACATGTAATAATTTCTTTCAACTTGATGATTGATAGAACTTATAAATTTAGTTCTAATGGGCGATCACTACTATTAGAATTAATATTATATTTTTTGCGTGAGGCAAATAGAACAAAGGAGTTTATCGAGTTGAAAGATTATTGGCATATAATTAAAATAACAACATTAATAAATTAACATATATATATATATATATATATATATGTTAATTTATTAATATTATATATATATATATATATAATGAATGAACTGCCATGTAAGAAAAAAGAAAGTTTAAAGACTAGAGGTTGAGAGAACTACGATATAAATTTACATTAGCATGAATAAAAGGTTTTATAAAGATTGTTACATTAAAGAATAAAAGAGCTCTAAAAGGGAGTGTAAAATAAAGTTCAAAACTGGCCAGAAAGTTAAGGTTCATTTGGAAACATATTACCCATTTCTTCCGGGGCTGGTTCTTATTTTACATGTCCAGGTTGGTAAAAAATGTAGGCATGCATTTGGTCGATTACTTGAACAGCATTTTATTTGATTTTGGCAGAATAATTTGTCTGGAAAGAATTTAGCAGCTTCATTGAAGGTTTCAGGGGACTTCAGGAATTGCAGCCAGATTCCTGATGATTTAGCCCTTCACCATGATCGAAACACTATTTAAACTTGTGATTTTTAAATGCATAGAGTTCACTGCACTTCTCTATAACAAAGATGGCTTTTTGTTTCTTCAAACTTTTCAGAGCTATATATATCTGTCCTCTGATGCCTTCAGGCTAGCACTTCTTTCATTATCAATGTTTTTAGATTTACTGGTTATTTTTAGATACATTCCTTCAATTAGGCTTTCAAACTCATTAACTTGAATTCATTTTCTAATTAGAAAATGAATTCTTAAAATCAGAAAATGATTTTAATTAGGAAATCCTTATCTTTTTTTCTAATTAATAAAACTTAACTATTGTTTTTGGAAAGGGAAAATCTGAAAGCTTATAGAAAAAATGTAGCTTTTAATCATTAAACTTTAACAAATTATTTAAAAATAAAATCAAACATTCCCAATGCAATGAAACTTTTAAACAATTATATATATTTAAATTTTTACAAATATATACACACAATCCATGCAGTTATAATATATAAATTCATGAATAATTCTATCATGAATTTATTAATAGAATTGATCAATTTAAATCTGAAACTAATTAATTTTAATATGCATTTGAAATAAGTTATTCTTTATGGAAATTAGCATGGATTGAATGTATAAAGCCCTGTTGCATCAGAAATTCAAGGTTAGTACTAGGGTTTGAAGTAAGCTTATGGCTAGATGTCATGAAGCTAGGATCAAACTCAGATCTGACTGCTTCATTTCTTTTCACTTCAAAAAAAAAAATGAAAAAAAATCTATTTACTTATGCATGATACATACTCATAAGTTTACTTGACTAGTTGTTAGACTCTGGGAGAACAGCATGAGTGTGAATAATATCATCTGTACAAACTACAAAATTATACATGTCTCATTGCAATCATTTTTAAATATTATCTAGCTTATAAAAGGTCCGATAATCACTTTTGATAATGGTCGTAGTCTTGGTCTTTTCTAGTTGGTGTCAAGTTCCCATAGTCTATTGCAGTCAAAAAGTCTATGATCTTTTCTAGTGACATAGGGCACATCCCAAGCATGATTTTTTGGATCCAGGGAGGTAAATGATGTCTGATCATCTGGATGATGTGCTGGTCCTCATATTTGAAGGCTGTGAGGGATTTGAATGTGGTTACTTGCTGGATGAAGTAGGCTCTGTATCCCTGTCTGCCATCTTCTTGATACTTCTGAGTGTTTACTCTAAACAAAATTCCCTCCTGCCTTTCTTCACTCCAATATTTTTTTAAAATGGCCTTTTCATATCCTTGGCTTGTGGTAGGTAGTTTTTTTAATAGCTTCCACCATGCCTTGGCAGCTTCTCTTAAGTAGTGGGTGGCTAGGATAACCTTTTCCTTTTCTGCTATAGAATGCAGACAGAAAAATTCTTTAATTCTTTAATGCTGTCTAGATGATCTATGGGCTTTTCTCCTGGGTTACCCCTAAAAATTTGAATTTCTACAGAAGATATAAGGGATGGTCTCTGCAAATTCCTTAGACTCATTTTGGGGTTTATTGTTCGTTCCATTTCTATTTTTTGTTTTATTTTACTAATGGTCTGAACATCTTTTTCCCCTGTCTATATTTAAATCAGTTTCTGCAACCATTTCTTGGTTTGGCTCATATTCTCTACTGTCATCTTCTTTACTATCCACAACTACATTTGGTGTGGTCTGATCATCTTCATCTCTTCTTGAAGCCTTGTAAGTGTCTATTGCTGTATGATGCTTTACAATCTCTGGGTTTGAGGTGGTTTGGATGCCTCATTTTTCCTCAAGCCTTAGAATCCTTTCCATCATCAGCAGCATCAACTTCCTGTCTTCTCTCATTTTTCTGAGGATCATATACAATGTCTCTTGATTGTCGTGATCATCTTTAGCTGTCTTCCTGTTTTGATGTTTGAATTCTTTTCTATTTATCTGATTTGTAAATGTGATCTCTCGTTCACTGGTTTAAAGTGCATCACTATCATCAGTCAATACTTTATCTAATTTCTTTCCTTCCATCTTTGAAAATAAGTAAATAATATAAATTAACAATGTGAATCACAAACTTGTGGCACTCTTTCTCTGAATACTTAAACAATAACTTTTTTCTTTGGTACATTTAATTAGGTCTCTGACTACTGGTCCCATTGTCCCTATCTTCATTAGCTGCTGTGTATTATTTCCCCAATCTATGTAATCTGCCTTTTTTAGTTTAGTTTGCCTACATTTTCTTGGTTAGCTCTTTCTATTAATTCTTTGAATGAGACATGCATTTTATTTAGAAAAAACTATGAAAGATAAGAAACAAACATTACTCACTTTCCCTCTGTTCAACTGTTCTCCCATGTCTGAAAAAAATACTATACAAATAATTAGTGATATACAAATATTTATACATATATATTAGCAGGTAGAACAAGTAATTCTCTGTATATGACACATTTGGTTTTTATTATTTAGACAACTAACCCACTACTGTGCTGACAATCAAATTTGCTGACAAATTTATTTATATGGGCGCCAGTGAGCAAAATGAGATCAATAGGGCATGTGAAATAACTCATTGGCCCCCAAACTACATATGACTGACTTAACATTTGATAAAACGATTTCATTGATGATGAATATTTATTTTTAATAACAACTGACATGTTCCTGACCTGAGTTTAAATATAGGAGTTCACTATCATTATCAATATGCATGAGGCTTTCACACACAATGAAAAAATGGCAAAATTATTATTACACAAGAACTTTTATTTGTTGATATCATTTTTAATCTTGCTAGCATGAAAGCGTGTAAACCATTTAAGCATTTTTCCAACTGCATCTGGTTGCTTGGTGTTACACAAAAGGTCTTCACCTGCTTTGAGGTTACTCTAGAAATTATTGTTATTAAAGCGTATTGTCACACTGCATTGGACTGCTTGACAGATAATTCCCAGTTTGAAGGTCTTTGCCTGCTTTGAGGCTACTAAGAATACAGAGTGAACATTAAATATATGTGCTAGCAAGCAATACTTTGAAATTTAAAACTTTTAACACGATATCATATTGAATATTTTTAATTATAAAACTGAGATACATAATTAATTTTGACACAGAAAAACATTTCATCTAATTTTACCCCTTGCTTTGATACTCTTACAACTTTTCTAAATTTTCTTCCCTCTTTACTGTCACAAATGCGTATAACACAAATGTATACTATATACTGACATTGTACACATATAATTAATTTACATATATTCTATCATTACTTTTTTTTGAATAATTATTCTGACTAACGAATCTTTTACTGAACGAACATTTAAAAAATAATCTTGAAAACATTTTTATAAGAAAGAAAATTACAAAATGACATTTTAATTTATTAAAATCATTTCAGTTATGCGTTATAAATCACAAAACTTTTTTTCAAATATAGATAACATTCTACAAAAATATCCTTCTCTACAGAAATATTTAATTTATGGAGATCTCAATTGACTGAATAACTAAGATCTTAATTACTGTCTTCAGGGTGTGGGGTTTATTAAATCGAAGCCACAACAGTTGGGTAGCCAAAAACATATCCATGTACCAGTCAAAAAACCCAGCACCTGAACACAAGTTGGATCCAAACTCAGTCAGTTCAAACTGAATTTAAACCCAACACACCAGCTCAGATTAGTAGAAATCTAAATCGATGGCACAGTGCTATGCGCCAAGAAACTAGCTCAATGGTTGGTGAGGATTAGAGACCCCTGAACTGACACTAATATCAGATAATTAATTAACTAAAGATAATTTTAAATCAAATCATATGTATAAGTTCAGGTTGCCAACACAGACAGTGAGCCTTAGCATTAAATAATTATTGAATAAGAGAATTAAGAACTAAGAAACCAAGTGTGTTTAGAAAATATTTAATAATAATAGTTGTTGTTTTAATTTTAATAATGATTATATTAATTAATTCTGGTCCTTAAACAAAGTTGACAATTATAATGAGAGTGGCGGTCCTTATTATATGCCAATGAGTATTATGCAATATTTTGGAATTCTATGTCTATGCCCCCAACAAGAAAATAAAGGCAGATAAAGGTATTCATTAGTAAAGGAAATTATTACTCTAATTTTATATGAAAGAATGTGATATTTATTTTCACATTCGCAAATCTGTTCATGAAGAGCAAGATACGTATTTTAGGGCATAACTTTAATCTTTATTAGAAAACTTATTTTGAGATATAACGGAGAATTTGTTGGACTTTAATTTAAATCACTTCATCATGAATTACGAGCATCAGAGCAGGCTTTACTGGAACAGAGAGGTAACGGTGCTGACGAATTACGAGCTATAAAGAGAAATTGAAAGATGATGGCAAGTCGATAATCGAAGTCCAATGGTGGCTTGCATCTGATAAGTCTTATGCCCTTTGACTAATATGAACAGGAGAGGAAGTGCTTTCCTCCTCGATAATTTAAAATAACAGATACATTATCACCGAACAGCCTAACGGAGAGGAAGATTGCCCTACATCAGCAACATTCAAAGATGATGACTTGATAGTCATCATTTGAATACTAAAACCCATAAAGAATGCTCTACATGATGACTTGATCAAATAATTAAAGTCAAACGAGCTTTTAACAAAAACTATTTTAAAGTATTTGCAAATCATATTAATTATGGCCCAATCATCGTGCCCTTCCTGAATCTAAATAGTAATTAACTGATATTTGAATTAGAGTATTGCAGAAAACATTTTAAGATTATATACATGAATAAATACATATTGGTAAACATGAGAAAATAGCTGGGGCATAGATTGGAAGTGGAGCTAATAATTTATTATTAGCCAATTATAAAAATAGTTAACATGTAATAATTTCTTTTGACTCGATGATTAATAGAACTTATAAATTTAGATCGAGTGGGTGATAACTTCTATTAGAATTAATATTATATTATTTGTGTGAGGCAAATAGAACAAAGGAGTTTATCGAGTCGAAACATTATTGGCATATAATTAAAATAACATTAATAAATTACCACACACACACACACACATACACACACATATATATATATATATATATAATGAACTGCCAAGTAAGAAAAGAGAAAGTTTAAAGACTAGAGGTTGAGAGAACTACGATATAAATTTACAGTAGCATGAATAAAAGGTTTTATAAAGATTGTTACATTAAAGAATAAAAGAGCTCTAAAAGGGAGTGTAAAGTAAAGTTCGAAACTGGCCAGAAAGTTTAAGGTTCATTTGGAAACATATTACCCATTTCTTCCAGGGCTGGTTCTTATTTTACACATCCAGGTTGGTAAAAAATGTAGGCATGCATTCGGTCGATTACTTGAACAGCATTTTATTTGATTTTGGAAGCATGATTTGTCTGGAAAGAATTTAGCAGCTTCATTGAAGATTTCAGGGGACTTCAGGAACCGCAGCCAGATTCCTGATGTTTTAGCCCTTCACCATGATCGGAACACTATTTAAACTTATGATTTTTAAATACATAGAGTCCACTGCACTTCTCTACAACAAAAATGACTTTTTTTTCTCCAAACTTTTCAGAGCTAAATATATCTGTCCTCTGATGCCTTCAGGCTAGCACTTCTTTCATTATCAATGTTTTTAGATTTACTGGTTGTTTTTAGATACATTCCTTCGATTAGGCTTTCAAACTCATTAACTTGAATTCATTTTCTAATTAGAAAATGAATTCTTATAATCAGAAAATGATTTTAATTAGGAAATCCTTATCATTTCTTTTAATTAATAAAACTTTAACTATTGTTTTTGGAAAGGGAAAATCTGAAAGCTTATCAAAATAATGTAGCTTTTAATCATTAAACTTTAACAAATTATTTAAAAATAAAATCAAACATTCCCAATGCAATGAAACTTTTAAACAATTATATATATTTAAATTTTTACAAATATATATGCACAATCAACACATTTATAATATATAAATTCATGAATATTTCTATCATGAATTTATTAATAGAATTGATCAATTTAAATCTGAAACTAATTAATTTTAATACACATTTGAAATAAGTTATTCTTTATGGAAATTAGCATGGATTGAATGTATAAAGCCCCATTGCATTGGAAATTCAAGGTTAGTACTAGGGTTTGAAAGGGCTTATGGCTAGATGTCATGAAGCTAGGATAGAACTCAGATCCGACTGCTTCAGTATTTAAAATGCATACTATAAATAATAGAGTTTATAATTTTGATAAAGTTACTATTGTATATATATATATATATATATATATATATATATATATATATATAGTATATATATATATATATAATTTTTTGCATTCATATGTAGTAGATTATAAACAATACACACACATATTTATTGTCTCAGATAAGTCTGTTGTTATGTTTAAATAATATGCAATATTTTATTGAAATTATCTATCTATCTATCTATCTATCTATCTATCTATCTATCTATCTATCTATCTATCTATCTATCTATATATATATATATATTGTAATGGTTTGAGTTTTCCACCGGAAGAGGTGGAATACATCTCATTATGAACAAACATATGTTCATCTGGTAGGATGCTGTAAATGACATAATGGAGTTACTAAACTATGATCATATTTATGCCCAATGGGCTATCCCTTAGGTTAAACACTAAATTTAGATATGAATTGGGCTAGTTCATTCATATGTTACCCCTCTTTTCGATTCCATTATGCCTCAGTATTCAAACTTGGGGAGAATTTTCACTTTGGCCCTTTTCAAGGGTGAATTTACACTAGATACCATCTATATAGATTCCAATTGATTTAAAGATGCATACTAACTTATTATTGCATTATTATATCAGAATGAAATATATATATATAAGTTGATGAATGAATGTATAATGATTTTGATAAACTAGAGATCAATGCAATTTCAATCAAATTGTCAATTTTTATTAAATGACAAAACAAAAATTCAAAATTTTTTAACATGATAAAAAGATATAACTGTGTGTGTCAAGAATGCACTTCTACCTCATCAGCAATGAAATGTTTTCACTATTCCAATCTTTATTCATGGTAGATATACATAACATGACACTTATTATTTACAAAGCAAAATATAAAAATCTTTTATTAAATTGATTGTGAAACTTGCTAACTAATTTATAACATTATACAAGTATGTCCATAAGCGCCCCATCATCCAATTCCATTTATTGATGTTCCATCTTTTTGGGACACCCCTATGTACAATTCCCAAAAATTGATAGGAAAAAGCATCTGCCCAATAATATTAGTCATAATACTGAAAAAATAATAAAAAAAAACATCACAAATTCTGTCCTTAATATGGCAAGTATCAAAAAATTTTACTACATACCATATCATAGTGGTGGTGATCTAACATCAAGTCATTATGGATGGAAATCAGGTCTAAACTTTATTAACATAAAAATATTTTGTCTAACTTGTTGCTTTCAATCATAGTGGACTCTCCCAATTTATAAACCTGTTTAAGCTTCCAAGTATGGAGATAAAACAAAACTAGAATTTTTACAAACATATATGAAAAGAATAAATAAATAATAAATCAAATTGTTCATTATTTCATTTTGGTTAATGTCCATGAGTTTGGAAATAATGTCTCTTATGGATATAATCTATCTCTCCTTGGATCATCTTCCTTTTGTAAATAATTCATATCTCATTAGAATTCCTTGGCAACATGCTTGAAATGATGTTGCTTCCATTTTCTGTAGTTTTTCCTTCAGAATCCATTTACATATTTATTGTATGATGTTTCGTGTTTATTTAGGCATTATATAGGCCAGTATTTCAAATCACAGTTTTCTGGTAGGTCTGTAGCACTCCAGTCTTATGGAAATGTTAATTTAGCCACAATACATTACACAGCAGTTTATAACAGCTTTACTTTTTCTTAATTTACTCTTTGTCATTTAATGGCTTATATGAGAAAAAATAGTCCATCATATATATATATATATATATATATATATATATGATATATTTTATCATATATATATATATATATATATATATGGTGACAATGTTTTATCTTTTTTTTTTTCTATGTTCAAATAATAGCACAGATTTTATTTTTACATTTTAATTTAAAATCAGTACAGTTCTTTTGTCAACCCACATGAATTTGTCAAACTTTTCTCTGGGTAAATGTTGGTTATAGTTTCTTATAATTTCTTTCTATGGTAGGTATACAGATGGTCTGGAATATTCAAACAAGCCATCCATGTTTTCTTGTATTCATATATTTACTTTTTAAAAGTTGGCTTTGTACAGTTATTACATCATTTGAAAAATAATATATGTGACAGAAATGAACTGGGTTTGCTTTGATACACTGCTTAGTTTCCAGTGTTTAGTATAATAGCATTCCCATTTTCTATTGCTGTGGCTATCTATTGTTAAACATATTACATTGATTGTAGTTAAAAATAAAATTACGTAATAGCTTTCAACTTTTATCTTCCATATTTGTTTGACTAGAGATTGGCTTGACATTAGGTCATCACTATAAGTCTCAATCTTTATTGTGATATACAACACATTGACTAATAATTCTTTGTTGATATATATATATATATATGTGTGTGTGTGTGTGTGTGTGTGTGTATTGTCAATATATATATATATATATGTGTGTGTGTGTGTGTGTGTGTGTGTGTGTGCATGTTTACACAAAACTAATAGAGCATATTCAACCACCTGTTAGCTAACCTTATGTTTCAAATCGGTTTCATTTGATGGTGTGGATAAAAAAGGTTGGTCTCAATAGTATTGTAGACAATGATGGAAGAGAGAATCACATCTAACTACGATCAGAATAGGGGGCTAGAGACAACATGGCAAAGCACATAACCTTCGATTGCACCCATCTCTAATAGACCATCTTAACACTCATTTATTAAATATAGATGCAATTTGGGTCAGTTCATACACATCTCAAACCTTTCAGTTTCACAATGTTGCAGTACTCAAACTAAGAGAGAATTTGCCATTGAATACATTAACAGGGATGTACGTAAGCAGACTGATAATTAGATTAGTTTATGAAAGATAACAGATTTGCATGAACCTATGATATCTCTGTTATAATTATAAAAGTATTATGTGTATGCGCATAAATAAAAGGTATTGACTTTATTGATGAATGCAACAATTAATTTCATAAACCAAAGATACTACATCAATTCAACAGACTGTATATCATTTATTTTTTACAAAAAAATCATAACATTAAAGATTTAAATCCATCTGTAAGATTAAAACTGTATTTACAAATATAGATGGTAATAAAAAATATGTGCGTGTAGTTTAAATGTCAATAATTAGTATCTATATTGTCAATAATTTAATATTTTACAATTACCAAACTCATGTCTCAGTGAGAGATATCCATGTTAGTATCATCATTTTATAAATAATAATAATAATAATAATAATAATAATAATAATAATAATAATAATAATAATAATAATAATAATAATAATAATAATAATAATAATAATAATAATAATAATAATAATAATAATAATAATAATAATAATAATAATAATAATAATAATAATAATAATAATAATAATAATAATAATAATAATAATAATAATAATAAAAAAAAGAAAATTCAATAAGAATGATTTAACGAACTCGAATCTAACTGGCGAAATTATATTTACATTATATATATATTTATTCAAAACTGCCTAACACTTTACTAGTAAAAATAAAAATGCAAAACCGTAAAACAATACAATACTAGATTAAATTCAAAATTTTATCATAGTTGTGTAAGGATTTTGGTAAAATTTTGGATTTAATCTAATATTGTATTGTTTTATGTTTTTGCATTTTTATATATATAAACAACATATTTTGCGAGTTCATCCATGTTAAAAATTTTTTAAATATTAATATTCCAGCTTGTGTGACCAAGTCGAAAGTCGGAATATTAATATTTAAAATTTTTTTAACATGGATGAACCCGCAAAAAATGTCGTTTATATATGCAACCCGTGAAAATCTTCGTTTCAACATATATATATATAATGATACGAAGATTTTCTTCCCTTCTATGTGTATTGAATGGATTATGTCCCATACATTAGGGGTCAGATTGACCTTAGGTCAACATGGGTGTGACAAGAATCTCAGCCTCAGGGTGGCCTTTGAGAATTCCATCATCAGTTTTCAATTGGATGGACAGTTGAAGAGTTTGTATGTGGAGTAGATTGAGGCCTATCGATTAAAGTATGAGGTTTGGCTATCTTAATATATATCTGAGCACTTATAGCATATATGTGTAGAGATGGTAATCTGGAACAACTAATGATTGCTGGTTTAGCATGAGATACTTATATTGGTGATTATTTATATTTTCAACAAATATGTGTTAGAGTGTATCAGTGTTATGAGATAGTGTGGAGAGTGGTGGGTCATATGAAATTCTGTGCTCATATACCCTATATATATATATATATATATATATATCAGATATATATATAAATCATATATATATATATATATATATATGATTGAATTTATTAACTTATCTGATTACATTTACTAACTGACCATGTATTTTTATTAAGATGTATTATACTATTAACATTTTCACATTCTCATTACATTCTAATTAAAAATTATAAACATTATTATTATGATTTCTCTTCATATTTATTTACTGTATCTTTATCCTAGTGATTACATATTCAAGCAGCAAGGTATAATATTATTGATAGATTAACCATCATTGATACCTGTCATCATATTGAGGTTACATGGACACAACACCATCCATTTTTCCTGATCACATCGCCTCTTCATACATCTGGGACAACACTCATCATACATGGCACATTATTTGTTTTGATGTGAGCCTCAGGTGTAATCTAACCATATAAACTTTATATACCTATCATGCCTGGTCAAAAGACAACTGAGCACTGCACTTGAACCTAATCCAGGTTAGCTTCAACATATTGAGCAAGTGAACCAGCACATTACTGATGAATACATGTGAATAATTATAATCTTATAATCTTGATGACATTGTTAAAGGAAAGATGTTATACCAAAACTACAATTAAATAAACACTTTTTATTCTTACACACACACAAATAATCAATTAAATAAATATTGAATATAATGAAATAAAATATAAATAATGATAAAATATTTATCAGCATTTAAATATCATTACCAACCTTTATTTTCATATTTCATTTTTTCTTAAAAATGTCTATATATCTAATTTAAAATCAGAATGTTATATTTACCTTAGCATTTTTATCAGGGAGAGGACATCCTTTTTTGCAGTCAGTATATTTCATTTCATTACTGATTCTTCTCATAGCTGGCCATAGTTCTTCAGTGATTACTTCCCTTGTTTTCTTTCCATGCTTCTGACTGACAGTTGGAGTGAAAATATGTGGCAGAGTCTATACTATGGTCAAGGTACTGATCACAAATGGGAGAATTTGATAGTCCCAAGAACAGGAGCACTAAGTTCAGATGAAAATACTAAAGTTTTTTTAGCAATGCATGTCATTGCTTTCACAGTATTTAATTTTAGATTTTACACAGTTAAAAATAACTGATTCTCTGAGTATCTTGTTGTCTATATGACACACAAAATTGGAGTAATAATAATTATACCAATAGACAAGCCCCCACTTTTATATCAATCTCTCCTATTGCCCACTTTATCATATTTTAAGGTTTTTTTTTTAAATTAAACTTACATTAATATATCTAATCTTTCTTATACACATCTATTATGTCACTGGCCAGGAATCTTTCCAAAATTTAAGTCCATCCCTGCCAATGAGGTAGTTTAAAAGATTACCTTCATTAATTAATTTTACGGTTTATTGAAAATTTTATTTAAAATCTTTTATCATGTCTTTTCTTTTTTGTTCTCATTACAGTTTTTCAATGATGAAAAGAATTGAGAGGGTTTAGAATCTTTATCTAACATGTTTCTCTTTCCCCACACTTTTTATTAATAAAAACAAATCTTTAAACTATTTTTTCTTTTATCTTCATAATTTAATTTTTTAAATTATTAAAACATATGTAACTCATATACTTATGCATGTTTTACAACATATACACTGTGAGCATTATATATATATATATATATATATCATATTATTATTATTATTTGCAAGATATTCCATGTAGTAAAAAAGCTAAATGCTGACGTTTCAGTACAATATCAAGTACCTTCCTCATAGTGTCCTCTTTCTCAAACCAGATTGTACTGAAACGTCAGCATTTAGCTTTTTCACTATACGGGATATCCCACAAATAATAATAATAATAATAATAATAATAATAATAATAATAATAATAATAATAATAATAATAATAATAATAATAATAATAATAATAAAAATAATAATAATATGCCATCTTTTATCCATGAAAATATTAGAATATATATATATATATATATGCCATCTTATATCCCATGAATATATATAGAATATATATATATATATATATATATATATATATATATATTGTAGATATCAAAATTCTCTGCTACTACATATTGGATTGGTTTGAACTCTTTAAATTTTCAACATAAATTTGTGTAAGTTTGTACAGTAGTTATATATATATATATATATATATATATATATATATATATATATATATATATATATATATATATATATATATATATATATATAATCAAAAAAGCAAATCCTGTATAATGGGACATTACTTTTATAAGGTTGTATTTACAAAAATGTAATACAGAGAGCATATCAATAGCTCAAACAAACTTTCAGTTGATAAGTGTGGTAATCCAGAACATTCCTATCTCCTGATCAATTGGTTTCAAGTGTATGGCTTATCTCAGTGAACATCTAGAATATTCAGACACTAGATTTAAACTATCCACTCAAAACCCAGCACTTATTTCATATGTAATATTTAAGTAGAAACTCTGAAGTATTTGGAAATGAAAATGTCTTTTACTCCAACTATCTAACTTACATAGCTATATGGAACTGAACCAAATTCAGATTGACCATATATTAATAGTCTCAGCATAGCCATAGCCTTAAAGGTAAAATTATAGTAATAAAAAAGTATGTCATATATAATGTTGCATTACTTTTGTAAGCTTATATTTAGAAAAATGTAATACAGAGAGCATACCCATAGCTCAAACAAGCACTTAATTGATAAGTGTGGTAAGAGAAAATATTTTAGATCTAGTGTATAAATGTTCTAGCTGTTCACTGGAGTTAGCCATAAGCTCAAAACCAATTGGTCAGGAGATAGAAGTGTTCCAGATAGAAATTTGAAATATTTTCTCTTACTACACTTATAAATTAACAGCTTGTTCAATCTATTGGTATGCTCTCTGTATTACATTTTTTTTTTTGTAAATACAAGCTTATAAAAGTAATGTCATGTTATATATGATTTGCTTTTTTCTTTATTATTATAATTTTACCTTTAAGTTTTTGGCTATGTTGAACTATTAATAATATATGGTAGATCTGAATTTGGTTCAGTGCCACGTAGCTATTTAAGTTAGATAGCTGGAGTAAAAGACACTTTCATGTCCAACACTTCACAGTTTCTACTTAAATATTACATATGAAATAAGTGCTGGGTTTTGAGTTGATATATTAGATCTAGTATCTGAATCTTTTAGCTCTTCACTGAAGTGAGCCATAATCTCGAAACCAATTTGTCTGGAGATAGAATGTTCTGGATAGAGATTTTAAATATTTTCTCTTTCTTACCACCCTTATCAATTAAGATTGTGTTTGAGTTACTGGTACACTCTCTGTATTATATATATATATATATATTAAGCAATTAAAGCATCCCACATGATTAAAAAATCCAGTACTGCCCTCTGTGAACTAATATATAAATACATTAGAGTTCATATTTCAAAATAACCAGATCAAAATGGTATCCTAATGTATTTGTATATTAGTTCACAGAGGGCAGTACTGGATTTCTTAATCATGTGGGATGATTTAATTGCTTAATATTTGTATATTTATTTCAGTATAGGTTATGCACTGGGATTATTTTATATATATATATATATATATATATATATATATATATATATATATATACTTTTTCATTGTATGAAATGCTAGTTTTATAAAAATATTTACTAACAACACACTATTTTTTTCTATGCAGTAATTTCTATCTAACCTATTTACTAATATAGATAATACTGAGAATAAAATGTGTATTGAATAATATACAACACCATAGTGCCTTCTCATATGATATTTGAAATTATTGAGAGTTGGAAAGATGCTTACATTATGCAAAATCCACTCATCCAAACATATTTTCATTTTTTTATTTCTTTTTTAATATGTATCATTCCATAATTACTTTTATGTTTATATTTTGTTTGTTCTTTTTAGCTATTGATTTAATTTTTACTCTTATTCTATATTATGATTTACCTGCCTCTATTAAAAGGGTTTTATAATAATAATGAGTCTTTTGATAATAACATGAATTGTCTAGTTGATAGAAGAAATGATCCACTGAAACATTAAATAAAAAATAATATAAATGTACCCAGGTGTTCCAAGGAAATTGAAAAATTATCATTTTAATATATATATAATACAGATGAAATATTTATTTAAAAAACTATTGTTTTAACAATAAATAATAAATATAATGTTAATTTACCATTATATATAGTCTTTCAATCTGCAGAAGTATTTTTGGTTAATTCCTTCACCTGCCTCAACTATAGTTAAATTCAAAAAACAAAAACGGAAGCAAACCTCATCAAAAGAAATCCCATGAATCTCAAATTGTAATGTTATCATCTTGTCTATTAACTCATCAATTTATTTCTATTTATTAAAATTGCCTTTTTATTTTTTTTATTATGATTTCTTTCTTCAGGAAGAATCATAACAGTTTCAATATAAATCTGAAATATATATTTATGTTACCTTTTATGATCCAAGAAAACTGACGCTGTCATTAAATCACTATTATTTTTTAATTTTCACATGCTTATATAACAATTCATGCTCATTTAATTTTTTTTTTCAATATTGCACATTCATTTACCTATATATGACAACATACATTCACAGAAAATTGATACACAACATTAGTTTTCTTCTTGACAAATATGACATTTTATAATTACTTTTCTGCATGATGGGTATGACGTTTTTAGAATTCTAAAAATGTCATTCCTGCCAAGAAGACAAGAAATGTTGTGTATCAATATTTTTGTGGATGTATGTTATCATATATAGATGAATTGCAATGCAGTATTGACATAAAATAAAAGAACTGTGAATTGTTATACAAGTGTGTGAAAAGTAAAAATAATAGATTTAATGACTGCTTCAGTTTTCTTGGATCATGAAAAAACATGTAAATATAAATTTAATTTTGATATTGAAAATGTTAAGATTCTTCATCGACAGAGAGAGAAACCATATTAAAATAAAATTGAGAACGCAATTTTAATAAATATAAATAAAATTAATATATTTAATAGACAAGCTGCTAAGACTAAAATTTGAGATTCATGGCATTTGAGTTAATGATGTTTGCTTATGTTTTTTTTTTGTTTTAATTTAAAGATAGTTGAGGAACATTAAGAAATTAACTAAAAGCACTTCTTCAGATTGAAAGACTGTATGTTATGATGGGTACTTACAACACCCCATCAATAACCAACACATACCATAACATTCAATCCAAATTCAAGCCCATGATATTAAATGCTATTTAATTAATAAAAGAATCAAGTAATGTTAGAGCACATATACTTATATTAATTAATTATCAGAACCTAATATTTAATGTCAAACCTAAATAAACCTTAAAACACATTGTTTGATGTATTTTTCTGTCGTTTAATTCTAGTAAGTTATATTCTTTTTACACATATAAAGATCATTACTTGCATGTACATAATTTACTGTACACATTCTCATTAATAGACATTTATTCATGTTACAGATTTGATGAATTTGATGATACAAACATTCCCTGAGTCTGAGAATCATATATATTTCCATGAGTTCGAAATTAGGAAGTAAACTACAATATGTAGGTGAAAAACTAAGGGTAGAATCAGCAGTTGTTTAAATCTTCCACTGCTCCCTTAGGTATGAAATTAATGATCGAAGTTATGCATGAAGATAAATAATAAATATACATCCATTCTCCATCTTCGTGTATAATGTGGTAGACTATCCCATTACATGTGGCACTTCCAATCTTAAGGAATGAATTAGATATTTTCAAATTACACTTTTCAAAACAATTAGTACCTATGAGTATCATATGAAATTAATAATGCTTGAGCTTGAAAATTGTATATCCGTTACACCCTCTATCATACATACAAAATATATTGATTGATTAATATGATTGTCTATTAATACTCAATTTCACAGCTTAAACATAAACATAATTTAAATTCATTTGGATATGAGGAGTTGAATTTGACTACAGAAAGATACTAATAATTTAAAATACACTTGGGTCTTTTTTGTGCCGATTTTTTTAATGCGATTTTGAAATTTTGTTATTCATATTCCTTCTTAATATCTTTTTATGCAGTTTTCTTTTATGCGATAAAAAAATTAATATTTCACTTAAAATCAGGATTTCCCCATTTTATATACACATATTAAATTTTACATACTTTAAATGCCTGTTGGAAAAAGATTTGGCATAAATTTAAATACTGTAAAAGATTTAGAAAAAGATAATGAAACAGGTGTGGAACCTGTTCGTTTCACAGCAAAAATGATGCGAGAAAGTCTTCAACTTTCTAATTAATTTGAAAATTATTTTCTTGTTAATAATGACACGAATTATGAACTAAATTTCAACAAGAGCTAAACAGTTGTATGTCTGTGTTATATATGTTTATGTTTATCATTTTCTTTTATACACATATATACATGGAGAAACATTTAGACAGAAAAACGTTACAAGTAAAAATATTTAAGAATTTTCAATTTCTATTTAAAAAGAGTATATCTTTAATAAACATAAAAAGAATATATCTTTAAAAGTTTTTAAACATTTTTCCTTCTAACTTTTTTTCTGTCTAAAAGTTTCTCCATGCATATATGTGTATAAAAAAAAAATTAACCATTAGTCGTCGTGGAAATGCATTCTCTAACACTTATACATAGAAGTCTGGATACAGCGAGCTTCATAAACAATTATTAAAATGATCGTCGTCACAAAGTTTTATTACTTATTACATTGTCTACAGAAAACCATTAACACATCATGAGACTGAAGTTGACACTAATTGTATTTCCTCTTGTGATGAATCTGATGTCTTACCAGTTCACAAACGAACCGCATATTGTCAAATAGAGATAATGTTTAAAATATGTATGAAAAAAATCTAAAATAAATCACACATAAAACATATTGTTTTGAATAAAATTAAATAGTTAATAAAAAGTTTGTCTTGTATCAATTTTTTTTCAAATATTTACCAATATTTATTAAATATTGTTTTAAAAAAATTTGATTTTTTTGTTCTGCATTTAATTCTATGAAAATTTTCTGTGTTTTTTTTTTGTTTTAATTTCTGATGGAATTTGCATTTTTTAAATATATTTGATAAACACTATGTATCATTAGGAATGAGATATTATCTGATATTGTTCATCACTTAGTTGTAACATGTTCCATGGCTTTTTAGAAACAAATTATTATACCTATTTTTTAATATTGTTCAACTATTTTATGGTAAATTTATGTGAGGTTTCATTCTATATTGACAACAATTATTCCAACCTCTTATTGCTATTTCTGCCTATTCTATGTGCATTAGCAAGAAAACACTTTTAATATATAAATCAGTAGATGAATATGAATGATGTCATTGTAGGAGTAATTTATTTTAAAAATAATAATATTAATAATGGTAGAAAATTTAGTACAGCTATATTAATATATTTTTAAAATGTGCAGATGGAGTGATGGAACTGAAGTACAATATACTAATTGGAATATAGATGAGCCAGATGTAGGTCCTCAGAAAGGGAATGAAGCTTGTGTTAAATTGTACACTTCTACTGGTTTGTAGATTTTTATTTTATGACTTTTTTTTTTCATTAATATAAAACTTTTTATTGTATTAATTTTAATCCAAATCAATGAAACTAATAGTTAGAAAATAATTCAATTTTCAGTGCAAACACATTTCTTGTAGTTGTGTTTGAAGTAAAATTGAAAATACTTTTAGTAATATATATATATATATATATATATATATATATATATATGAACAAAAAATACTTATATGTTCAAGAAATGGTTTAATATTTCAACCAGCGAACTGATTTTCATTAGAAAGAAAGAAATATATATAGTAAAATGACGATATTCAAAAATTACAGATTTTATAAAATATTACAAATGGAACAAAAAAATCCCAATTGGTCACAAAAACTTACACCAGATATTAAACCAACCAATAACAAATTAATTACAATGTATACTTAAAACAAACAAACAAAAATACTACATTTTGTACAGATCGAACTTAATTACAAAAATGGTCTATGCTCATTATTAATATTTTCTTAAAGCTAAAATACTTATACATATAAATCAAAAATCAAAGTTATTGCAAAATACAATAATTATTAATAATAATTAATTATTTATCTATTTACCTATTAAACACTAATAAAACCTTCATATAAAATGTTTTGCATAAAAAAATTTTATATAAGAAAACTCTCACAAATAAAAAACTTTATATACAAAAAAAATAAAAAAATTATAACAAAATTTTTAAGAGACTAGGTAACTTAAAGATGTAATAGATGTAATAGGCCCTATGTTTAAATTCATTCATTGTGGGTGTAAGGTCATTAATTTAAAATATAAAAATTCCCCTTTTGTTTCCTGTCTCTTGTAGAAGAAAAACCCTTCTATAAAATTACTACTCTTAAATCTTCAATTGAATGATTTGGTAAATTAAAGTGTTTTGATACCGGTCTGTCTTCATTCTTATGCAAACTGTCAAATCTATGATTAGTCATTCTGACATGCAAACTGTTGCTCACTCAACTATATAGTGGTTTAAATATCTACTACACTCTATCAGATATATCAAATTTTCACTTTTACATATAACATTATTAGTAATATACTATTTAAAATTATGATTCCTAGTACTTAGGACCACTTTTGGCACAACAATATGTTTACATGTAAAATATATTTTTCCTGACATGGATAACATCCTTTTTTCTGTACAGAACTTCTAATAAAATTTGTTTTGACAAGTAAATCTTTAAGTGACCTTTATTTTCTATGTACAACCTTAGGTGGATGGAAAAATAGATTTTAAATAATCTGTAGAATGTAGTATGTTGATCTGTTTTTTTTTTTTTTTTTTTTCAATATGCGGTTAATATTAGGTAAATTGATATTGAACTAATGGTCGAATATTTACCTGTTTTTTTTTTTACTCTTTTAGGTAAAAGAAGTTCCTTCCTTTCAATTACAGTTCTCATTACTGCATCATCCAACAATGTCTTAGGATATCTCATATTCACCAATATATTATACAAAATACTATTATTTTGCTGGAAAAGTTTTTCATTATTACAAATCCTCCTCATTCTTAAAAATTGACCATAGGAAATATTAGCTTTAAATGTATAGGATGGTTACTATAAAAATGTAGATAGTAGTTGTTATCAATGGGCTTTCTATACACAGTAGTGGTAATAACTCTAATAGTGTAAGTATCTTCCACATCAAGAAAATGAGCAATTGATTTTGAAAAATTCATTGTAAAATAATATTTTTATTAAAATAATTTAAATAACTTAAAAAATTATAAAATTCAACTTCATTATGTGGCCATATCTCAGTCTAACATTTTCAAGCATAGAGGATTCCAGTTTTGCCATCAAATATTCACATAACTTAGTACCATTTTTGTACCCATTGCAGTATCTTGTTTCTGTAAATAGTATCCAGAATCAAAAGTGAAAAAAAAATTTCTTAAAACTAAATATATTAATTCAATCATAGTAGCAATAAGACAATGATCATACTTTCTATCTGGTAGAACACATTTAATAGCTTCAAATCCATCATCATGAGGGATATTGTTGTACAGTGATACAATACCCAAAATAACCAAAAAACAATAATCTGGCAATACAGATTTAATATTCTCTAACACACAAAAATGAGTTGTATCTTTAACATAGGAACTAAATGACGGTGAAATAAGTTTAGTAAAATTATCAACTTACTCTGTAATATTTTTTGTAGGTCTACGAATACTAGATACAAAAGGTCTACCCAGACAACCTGGTTTATGGATCTTTGGCAAAATGCAAAAACTACTAGGATGAATTCTGCTTTGTATTAAAAATTATATACATTATTATCTATAAGACTTCTAATTTTCATATATTTTAAACTAAAAAGTATACCCTTGAATAATGTATTTACAATGGTTAGTGAAATAGGCTCATAATTTTTTTTAACATTTAAAAGCTCCAGAGCTTTTTTAACATATTCATCTTTGTTTATAATCAATATCGATCCACCTTTTTCAGCTGTTTTTATAATAATGTCCTTTCTTTTTACTAAATTACTTAATGCATACTTCTCTTTTAATTTTAAATTACTCTTATTTTTTCTACGTTGTTTAAGTCTAATTTCATTAATTATATCCTGATATACATTATCAATGCATGTATACACATTATTTTGATGTGTTGGCGTTTAACCTAGATCGTAACTTCCCAATACCATCACACTTTTTGTTACCAATTTTTTTTAATATGAGTCTCCTTGAAAAATTAACTAACTCCTGATGAATTTTAAATTCATTTTTTAATAAAATTATTGAACTGTAGGGCAAAAAGATAAACCCTTATTTAAGAGAGAGCATTCTGCTCACTAAGATTAAACATAGTTATATTAATCACATTATTTTTCTTATTCGCTAAACATAAAAAAAATAACTACTAAAAATGTTGTTAGTGCAATTAGAAGAATATGTAACTCCATGAATGAATACTAAATCAACACCACTATCCAAAACGAAGACTAACCTTTTAGCACAATCTAATGAATGTGGAATTTTTATAAATGATTGATCAATATCAGTTCTTATATTAACAATTACTGGCAACATATCCAATGTAGAATTCATCTGACACAATATGATTATCAGATGTCATACAATTGACTAGTATTTCCGACTGATTAGCAACTATATCAAGTTGTGGTTCATTAGAAAAATCACCCATAACTTAAAATCAATGATTCATTTTATTAGGAAATTTTTTCACCAATAACCCCTCTCTTTCACCTATATCAATTAAATTACAACTGCCACAATATACAATTTATTTTTCAATTAATTTAAGTCTTACCAAAAAATAATCTTTCAAAATATGTATTAGTGAAACAGATACTATGTAATAGTACTATCCCATTTAATTGCATGTTACCTAAGAAATTGGTCTAAGTTAGCGTTAATTTTTATTCTGAGGCCTTTAGGAATTACGCTATTGTCAATAAAATATGCATAATTACTAATATGTTTTTTATATGTAACTAATTTATCATATAATGTCCTCAGTTTAAGAAATGATTTTACTTGCAATGTCTGTCAATTTGTTTAAACTTGTTTATTATTTAGACGTCTAGATGAACGTTTAGGGATTGCCCCGGTATTAATTAATTTTAGACTGCTAGATATACTATTAAATGCAGTGTCAATTACTAATCCATTATCTATTTGGTTAACTACGTCTACCTCTAACTTACTCAGATTTCCTTTAACACTATTTATATGCTGATCCGAAACAGCAAAACTATCATTCTGGTGAACGTCAGAAATAATCAGTGTTAAAAAGTTCTCTTGTTGGAAATTGTTAAAAATTATATCATCTAACGAAAGGTCTAAAGAACCATCTTTACGTTGAGTATGATCTTCTTTAAAAACATGTGAAGAACGATCCTGTAATTATTCCTCCAAAACACTCCTTGTTAAGCAAGATTCATCAATATCTACTAGAATCCTGCTAGTATCACGCGACGGTCAAATAATTTACGATTGCTGACAATTAAAAATCTCAGTTTGTATTTCTATTTCACATGTCAACACAGTTTCCGTTTGAGTTCCACCATCTGTCGCACTCAACAGTGAATTCACATTATAAACTCTTTTACACTTCATCAATGACATTATATATTTAAAACCGTCCGATAAACATCTATCTCCATATACGTTCAAATGATAGCAATCGTAGGCTAAAAATTTAAGAAGATTCTCTCTTTTTATAAAATCCTAATGTTGTAAGAAAAATGCATTGTAGTGCGTATAACTTAAAAAATGACAATGTATGCAAAAAAAATTTTCATTAATAATTTTCAATTTAATTGGATTCATTGGGTAATATTTATTCTGCAATTATTTATAATGGTAATCTCCCGTGAATAATAATGTATATGTCGAACCAATTTCAAAATCTGCACAAAATCATTGTTTCTAAATGAAAAAAAAATATTATTAGATCCAAGATGAACAAACAAAAACTTAATGTAATGCTTATTAATTAACTTACTAAACAGATCAATACTTCAAAAATAGAGGCTCATCGTCTATAACCAATCTGTATCTTGAGTATTAAGCTTCAGAAAAAAACCTATGTAAAAATTTCAGCAATGAATCGCCAATGAAAGCCACGTGGCTAAGTGATAGTAAAGTCTTATTCACTTTAGTCAATAATTAATTTGTCTAAAATATATAAAAAAAACTAACCAAAGGAAATATATATATAAACAAAAAAATACTTATATATTCACGAAATAGTTTAATATTTCAACCACAAGACTGGTTTTCATTAGAAAAAATAAATATATACCGTAAAATGGCGATATTCAAAAAATTAGAGATTTGATAAAAGATTACAAATTCAACAAAAAAAACCCTGATTGGTCATAAAAACTTACACAAAATATTAAACCAACCAATGTCAAATTAATTACAGTGTATACTTAAAACAAGCAAAATCTCTATACGTATTGCCACTCAGTGCAAGCCAGGGTAATAAATGGATGCCAGAAGGCTTGTGCATAAAATCCCCATCTATTGCCTACTCATCCAATATCCCAGACTAGTTTCTGTTTTGTGATCATGTAGTATTTATTGGCTTAAAATTAAATGTGTTAATTCAATAATAATAGTAATAAGACAATGACTATACTTTCTATCTTGTAGAGCACATTTAATAGTCTCAACTCCATCATCATAAAGTATATTAGTGTATAGTGGTACGATATCCAAACTAACCAAAAAGAATCATGTGAGGATAAAAAATATTTTACAGGTTAACATATTGTTGTAACAAAATTGCTCCTAAGTACTAAAAATAGTACTTTTAAATGGTATATTACTAATTATGTTACATGTAAAAGCTAAATTTATATATCTGATAGAGTGCAGTAGACGTTTAACCGAATATATAGGCGAGTCTGCAAACACTTTGCATGTCAAAATAACTAATCATAGATTTGATATTTTGCATAAGAATGAAGACAGACCGGAATCAAAACACTTTAATTTACCAAGTCATTCAATTGAAGATTTAAGAATAATAATTTTGCAGGATGATTTTTCTTCTACAAGAGAGAGAAAACAAAAGAAGAGATTTTCACTTTTAAATTCAAAACCTTATAGCCCCATGGAATGAATTTAAACATAAGGACTAATACATCTCTAAGTTACCTAGTCTCCTATAAATTTTTTTGTTAAAAGTGTTTTATATATAAGATTTTTTTTATATGTGGGAGTTTTCTTATATAAGATTTTTTATGTAAAAGTTTTATATGAAGATTTTATTAGTGTTTAATTAGTAAATAGGTAAATAATTAATTACTATTAATAATTATTGCACTTTGCACTAACTTTGATTTTTGATTTATATATATATAAGTATTTTACCTATTAAGCAAATATTAAAAAAGCGCAGACTATTTTTATAATTAATTTTGATTAATACAAAATGCAGTTTTTTGTTTGTTTGTTTTAAGTATACATTGTAATTAATTTGTTATTGGTTGGTTTAATACCGGTGTAAGTTTTTGTGACCAATTGTTTTTTTTTTTTTGTTGTTGAATTTGTAATCTTTTATCAAATCTGTAATTTTTTTAATATCGCCATTTTACTGTATATATTTATTTATTTCTGATGAAAACCAATTCTCTGGTTGAAATATTAAACTATTTCGTGGATGTATGAATGGTTTTTGTTTATATATAATAAATTTAATGGTAATAAGCTATTATAAGCAGCCTTTAAATCTGCAGAAGCACTTTAGGTTAATTTAATAGCAGTTGAGAGGCTGGTTTAAGAAATTAACCGAAAGTACTTCTGCAGATTTAAAGACTGCTTATAATAATTTATTACCGTTAAATTTATTATTTTTCATTCACGCCGAATTTCATTTTCATTATTCCAAGTTTTGAACTCATGGAGACTCTGCATGATTGTCTAATTCAGGTATTATTAGTATCACTTAAAATATAGATAGGTGTAGACATGTGCAGATGTTTAATGGTAGGTGTAAATATGACTTATGTGTAAGTGGGCAAAATATTTATAAATATTTGGTATGACTATTTGAAAGGTGAGTATTGAAAAACATGAGTTTTAATTCAACATTTGAATATATTTAACAACAATATTTATAGCGATTAATATAGTTAACAAAGAAAATTTGAAACAAAATTAGAAAATATTTAATTAGATGTCATCCATTGCTTAAAATTCGTTCTAAACATTATTCCTAACCCTGTCCCAACAAAGAATAGTTACTTGATGTCCCTATTAATATAAATGACATTTAAATTTAGTTTAGGATTACCATAATCATCAGTTATTTCTATATTTTTACTTGAAACTCATAATTCATTTTATTTTAATTAACTTGTATATTAGATTCCTGTCTGTCTTCGTGTTTCTTCCCCTGTTATGTAGGATAGTCATGATATAGACAAGGAAGAGCATTTATGAACAAAAATATTTAGTCAAATAGACCAAAAACATTTAACCCAACTATTAATATGAAAAAAAAACAAAGAGAAAGGTAAGTGTTGCCAGTATATAAATAATTGAACTAATTATCTATTAGGTAAAATCTTACCTTTACCGTTTGATGATGTTCGAATTTGTACACAATAAAGCGCTTATCATTAACTATATTTTATTTTACTTATACTAAAAGCAATAGTATTTATTAATTATATTAACATACTAGCACATATTACTCATTTTGTCTCTATTTTGTCTTATTTTGGGTGAAGTAATATCAATATTTTTGTTTATAATATTGCGGTATATAGGTGAATGATCGACACTTTAGAAATGTGAATTATCTGAATTAACTTACAATGGTTTTAATTTTGAATTCCTTTGTTGGCTAACTTTAATTACTGTTCTTTCTTTCTCGGATATCCAGATATTGGTATTTAATAGTATTTGCACTCAAAATTGGCTGGTGTTTCTGTTCGAATTGTATATTCGAATCCTCTACCTACATTTTTATCGGTTATTCACCAAATAAGAAATTTTTTTTTTTTTTGAGAAAAAGTTCTTTGTTCAATTAAAAGCAGGTTCGCGATCATCATTTAAGTCCATTGTTGACATATTTTTTCTGAATATTAATATACATAATTTGTTAATAACAATAAAAATTTATTTGATATTTCTTTATTCTAATATTATTTTTCATTTTTTGATTGAATTCATTTTATTCGATCTTTTTTTTCCATATATCATAGCATCGGCTGGGAGGCGAACTCGAAAAACCATCCGCTTGCTTGCAAGGCTGCTGCGCCGGACGTCTCGGCTAATGTGCATCACCATTTTATTCAATCTTGTTTACCATGCATTGTTTTATTGTGTTGGAATTATAACCAATTTAAGAAGGTAATAATGGTTAACGGTTAGTTATCTTGGATATCTTATAATTTAATTGAAATATTTATTTAAAGTATATTTAAGTTTGGGTTTAAAATGTGAGTTGCAATTAATAGTTTGTGAATTGTGTGTTTAATATTTATTAATCTAGTAATTAATAAATAATGCTAATACCATGGGTTTTGGATTCAGATTGGGTCACATGGTGTGTAATAGGTATTGCATGAATGTAAAGAGATATCCATAACATATCCCCCAGTAAATCTATTAAAGATGACTTTTATCTTTAATTCCTTAACTTTCTACTGTTCTAGGATTAGATTAGTGTAGATCTATGATATTTATTCTTTTAAGCAGTTAATGGTTTATCAAAATATTGATGTGTCTTAATAGTAACTTCAATCATGATGATACATTATACAAAATCGTGATTAGATATAAATGTTGTTTTTTGTTTTTTTTTTTTTTTGCTATCCAAACATCATTTTATTCAGTATCTGAATAAAATAACTGTAAATTCATATTTGGTTTATAAATAATTATTTTGTTTTTCTTATAACATAAGTAAGATAGTTTTTTTAAATAATAAATGGTACTAGAGATGCCTACTTATCAATGTATAATTATCGATATATTTCAATGGTTGATAGAAAGCTGTCTCTACTTGCATCAATTTCTTGTACATTTTTCTTACTTAATTTTTTTTAGATATAACTATATTTATTTTTGGGTTTGAATTCGTATTTTGTAGATTTGTATTTCATGTTAAATTTGTTACAAATTCGTTAATTTTCCCTATGGTATGATTTCATAAAACGAGCATTGTCTGTTTCTTTGACACGATTGCTTTTATCTACTAAATATACATTTGGATCAGTGAATTTGATGGTGGAAAATGGTCATTCATACATATAGCAGAATTTGTGAAAATAAATTCTTTGGGGAATTGCCTACATGAAGTGTATTAATAAAGTCTTTTTCTCTGATATTAAAATATCTAGCTGTTTTTAAAAATTTGCTATTATTCTCACTCATTTGTAAAATTTTTGTATGCTGTCATTCAATCTAGGTCTATAGGTGTTTTGTGAGCATAAGCATGTGTTTATATAATAAAATTGGGTTACGTTTTCCATTAAAAGAGTTTTTTTTTTTTTACAAAGAAATCGTGTCTTAAAATTTGTGCGTAATAATTATCCCATCGTATATTATTAGGATTTGATTTGCTTGCCTTTATTCTTCTCTCAGAAGTTTTTTCACACAATATGTATTAATATATTTGGTGTTATTAGAAATAAGTTACTTACAGTTGTATTTATTATTTATATAATGGTGTACCAAAGACTTCTATGGTGGAAGAACTGATTAGAATCAACAAAATTGTATTTTATATAAACATATGCCCTATTTTGTTGTAAGTTTGTTTAAGAGTACCTATCATGCTCTTTAGTTTTGAGTCTTGCTGGATTTCGTTCAGTATCAGTTTAACGTGATTGTTGCCATTAATTTATAAATGCAAGAACTAATTAAAGTAACCAGTATCCATTTCCAATGATAATTGTATAATTCATTATGGTTTCTAAAAATAGAGTTATAATTTATCTAAAAATCTATTTATCAGATATATTTTACGACAAGTTCTACAATATGTGTCCTTCTCTTTTACATTGCCATCCCTCAATCTGATTAACCATAATCCTAATAACTCAGTACATGAGTTCAAATTCACATTTTGTGAATTTTTATTTAGTCTAAATATGATTTACTTATTTTTATATATGAAAAAAAATTAGGATTACTTTCGCCTAATTTGAGGTCACTATCCTGGTTCGTAATCCTGTAGGTCCATTTTTATTATAAGCTTATTAAGAATTTATATTTTCACACCTATTAAAGGTAAAAGGGCCTTCGTAGGTATTGCATAGTTTATGGATCATAGTACCTTTTGGATTTTTATTGGCTGGTGCTTTAATTTTAGATATTATCCATTGGTTAGTTTTTTTTTTTTTGATTCCGATCATCTCTTTCGTTATAGAAATCTTTCGAATATCTTATTTTACACTTAAGATAATTAAACATGGTCACTTAATCTAAAGTTTCACAAACTTTATCATAGTTGTGATATTTCTTATCTATAATAATAGCATGATATGAGCTGTCAGTTAGTTTAGGGACAATATCCCTAAGAAACATATCAAATTTAATATTTATGATAAATGTCAATATAATGGTATGATTCCAAACGTTAATCAATTTAATTTATCACTGCTATTTTTATTATGAGATTTCACTGTTTTTAGTATTTGAATTTATTTTAGTTTTTACTGGATTCATCTGCCAAAGTATGATTAATTTCAGGTTTTTTTTTAAATTTAATTTCAATGTAAATTTGGAATCATCACCTGTTTGTTTTATATAGATGACTGATTTTGCCTTAATTTTCTATTCAAGTTTTTGTTCACCTCTGCAGTTTATTTCTTCTATCAATTTCTCTAATGGTAGTAATTTAATACCATTGTCAACTTTTAGTTCAGTTTCTTGGTTTTTTATCATTTTAGATTTATTTTTTTTCTTTTCAGAAATATGTATCTTTGCAAACAATTATTGTTGACCTGTTTTGACATCTGCCCTCATATTATCCATCATGGCAAATAATTGCTGTTCATATGCTTGCATATCTGCTCTCAAATCGGTGAACATTTATTGCATCATCAACATCATTTTTTGTTGATCCATCACAATCATTTCCTTTCTCTTCTTTTGCTTCATCTGGTGTTTTATTGTTTTCTAGGAAATGATCATTTGACACTGTCGTTCTGAAGATATACCTATTTCTTGTTATTTTTGCATACACTTTAAAATATTATCGTATATTTTTTCTGATTTCATTTCATTTTGTATTTGAAGTTGTTGTTGTTTTTTTTTCATTATTTCTTTTTAATCACATTTTAATTTGGCTTCTAGTAATCATGGATTTTCTAATATTTTATTTAAAAATTTTTATACTATATATTATTTTATTTTTTCAAACTGTAATAAAGATTTATTACTATATTGTACATCGTGGAAATATTCATCATCGCTATCAGTTTTACTATTCCTGTCAAAACATAATTTTGTGTTAACAAAAATTGTTGTTTTATTTGAGCTTTTTTAATACTATAAAATCTCTCCATTTCAACGCAATTTAAGTTGTTGACTATCATATATTTTATTTGTGTTTTAATTCTTAGTAAATTTCCATATTCAAGTTCAATTTGTCAAGTAATTTTTTATAAATATGTTTGTTTTATTGTTTTACTATTGAAAATATAGAATTGTTTATTAATATAAAATCAAATTAATTAGAAATTGGATATATTTTATACGTATAACCAAGTGTGACATTAATATACGATTTTCGTGGTGGCCCACGACGAGTAGTGTCAGGTGTAACGAAACGAGCTTTTCCTGGTATGGAAATAGATTAATAAGGTCATCATAATGAATAACAGAGGATGTATTTGATCTTTGAACCTATAAATATGGCTATGCATTGATTTCATTTCTAGGAAAGGAGAAGTTAAGAAGTAACTGAATATTAAATATGTATCTTACTCACGTCGTCCATGCCGCATTTCATTTCGTTATCCCGAGTTTCGAACTCATGGAGAATTTGCATGATTGTATAATTCAAAGTATATTACTATAACTTAAATTACAGACAGGTGTAGACATGAGTAGGTGTATAATGGTAGGTGTGAATATGACTTATGTTTAAATGGGCAAAAATATTTATAAATACGTGAGAAGATATGGCTAATTGAAAATTGACTATAGAAAAACCTACCAAGAATTTTAATTTAACATTTGAATATATGTAATAATGATATTTATAGCGATTAATATATTTAAAAAAATAAAATTTGAAACAAAATTGTAAAACATTTAATTAGACGTTTATGGTTATCATTTGCTTATAATTGGTTCTAAACATTATTCCTAAAACCGATCCCCACAAAGAGTAACTATTTGATATCCCTATTAATATAAATGAAATTTATATTACATTTACGATTACCACAATAATCTTTATTTTATATATTTTTACGTCAATCTCATAATTCATTTTATTTTAATTATCTTTGCATATTAGATTGCTATCTGACATCGTGGTGATTCCCCTGTTATGTACGGTAGTTATGATATAGATGAGCAAGAACTTTTATGACAGAAATATTTTGTCAAATAGACCGAAAACATTTAGCGTAAACATTAATATGAAAAAACAAACAAATAAAAATGTGTATTTAGCAAGTATATAAATGTCTGGACTAAATACGTATTAGATAAAATCTTACCTTTTCTCTTTGATGATGATCGGATTAGTATGCAATAAAGCGCCCATCATTAAGTATATTTTATTTTTTTAAACTAAAGGCAACAATATTTCTTCATTATATTATGTACTGTTGTTATATAGATATAAATAGTGGATTCGAGTTTAGATTTTGTTAAGCTACATATTAACTAATCACTGTTATGTTCAAATCTCCTTTTTTATTTTAAGAAAAGAAATCTTTCATTTTATATTTCTGCTAGCCATTCCATCATGTTTTTATACATTGTTTTTCATATCAATTTGAGTTCTCATTTTTATTTCAATTGTGATGCACTTGAATATCTCAATGTTTAATGTAATAGATTAACAAATTCTAAAGTTAGTTATTATTTCTTTTTTTTTTTTTTTGACATTTATAAATTGCTTTCTTTTTTGAAGTTTAACTATCTATAAATCAGTATTGTCAAGCATAGTTAAAAATATACTTTCAAATTGCACATTTACTTCAAGTTATTTGTATATCATTAACAATATGTTTTGACGATTGTTGGTGATAATGTTTTTTTAAGGTTGATGTGTGTATGTGTTTGGTTTCATGTATCCTTATAGTATATATATATATATATATAAAGTGAAAAACAATTAAGTCCCATTATTTCCATGTAATGTCGGAAATAATAGCAGTAGTTTTACTAATTAAGTAAAAGGGTACATATGTATTAGACCTTCTGCAGTGCCTTTTCACATTTGCATCAATCCACTGACAACTTTGTAATCTTTTGATCTAACCAAAATAATGTGTATCTTCTACTAACTGAAAATGATAAATTTAACAAAATGAACCATGTGTACATGATATTTTGCAAGCTTTGCAAAGTTATCAGCAGCCTAAATATGTATGTGAAAAGGTACAGCATGTCTTATATGTGTTGCATGTCTAATACTAAAACAATTATTAAATTACAAAAATACTCTACAATATTACCAAAAAACTCTTAAATATATACATATGGTTCTTACCATGTAATACATAGAAATGTGATGTAGAATATTAATTTCTAACAATATTTTCATCAAAAAATTCTATCTTAAAATATACATTTATAATAACAGTAAAAATATTGATTTACCATTCAAAAATATGAAAAATATGACAAGAATATTATGAAATCCCCACATGTTACTTCAGACAAAATAATCACTAAATTACAAAAATAGTCTAAAATTTTATCAAAAATCCATAAAATGTACACATATGATACTTATAATATATAACAGGAATTATCACAATGAAACAATTAATTTGTCGGTTCTAACTTTATTTTAAGTGAATATTTTTTCCCAAAATGGAGATTAAAAATTATATTTTTCCACCAAAATTCACACTTCCTTAACATATGACAGTATTTGTGATCCACTTGAAAATGATCGTAGTTGGCACTTCGTAATTCAGCACTTTTATAGGCTTTTCAACAGTCTGTATAAATTGTTTACTCAAAACTATGAATACAAATTATATTAAAAATATTTACAAAATTCAATTGACAGCACTAAAGACGTTGTCAGAATGAAATCTGGACAATACCTGAGAGTGTAAAATTATGACAAAAAAAACAAGGCAGTGGTGAAGGAATTCTCAAATCCTCCAACAATCTTCCCTTATGAATGTCAATTTTATTGTTACACATTTTGATACAAGATTGGATAACATCGCGGGTTTATGTGATGTGTTTGCAAATTTATATGTTTATTGTGGGTGTGAAATGCCTACCATATCCTTTACGTTGCAGATTTAATATGTAAGAGCCAGTACAAATTACTATTTACACACCTTAAATTAATCTATTTGCTGTAGTAATTGACAATAATATTTTTTTTCTTGGGTTTACTTAGAAATAAATTAAAAAAACTTGTCTTACTATCACAATAATTAAATACAGACAAATAATTTATAATTGTAATGATTAAATAAATTTTATATTTTTCTTGTATCCTGTTAATATTTTTTCATCTATGATGTAAATATTATATTGAGTGAAGTTGTTTTTATGTAATGACTATTACTAATTGTTAAACTTAGATTATTTAGGTAAATGCCAATTACTATTTACTACTTTTAATATAAATAATATGTTCTAGCAAGACCTAATGAGTGTGTCTAGCGTTCACATAGAAATAAAAGAAATAACATTTATCTAGATTCTCGTAATTATAAAATATAATTTCTAGATTTAAATCCATATACAACCATGAGTTAAATAAAACAATTAGACATTTGTTTTTTATATGTAAATAAATCTAATACAAAAATGTGTGCTGATCTGGTAAAAAATCTTAATTATTATATTATTTTTTCAAGTTTTATTCTAAAACATCATTAAATGTTACTACAATTTTAACTAGCTTTATTTTATAATCATATATTTTGTGAAACCTAAAAATTAATATGTTATGAGTAAGGCGGATGGTTTAGTTAAGTTGATATTTATAGGATTTAAATAAATATTACATCATATATATTTATGTTTAAGGTCTTTGGGCTAATAATAATTGTCAAGAAAAACATTTATATGTTTGCAAGTATTCCCTAGACAATCTTCCATCAATATCAGAAGTAACTACAACTGTATATAATGAAGGAAATTGCCCACCTGATTGGAAAAAATTTCGTAAGCATATTTCTTTAAATATATTATATTTTAAAATCTTTTGATTAAATCTTAAATTTATTTATTATTTTATATTACCATTTAAATTTCGTGTTAAATATTTGTTTATTTCTTTACATTTCTTTATTATTTCCTGTTGCATTTGAGAATTTTGTTTTTATAGAAATATATATATATATATATATAACCAAAAGACTTAAATTACTTACCATTTTGAGATTATATATATATATATATATAAGATACTGATTACCAATCTGCAACCATAACACTATCCATTAAATACAATATACACGATTAATATAAATGGCTACGCACAGAGTTCTCTATTAATTGATCGATATCAATAATAAAAAGGTCATAAATATAAGAGTAATAATAATAATTAAACATTATAAATATTTTAATGATAATTGAAAATAAATGTTAAGAGGAGCAGACTTGGAAAATTCTCAAGTCACTTTTACAAACTACAGAAGCTCTCAATATTTAAAGCATATACCACATATTAGTTATGTTATAACATAATATTTTGTCATACTATATTTTATACTCCACCTCCAATATAATATTACACCTCACAAACACTATTTTTTACATTTCATAGCAATGATCATATCCACATTACAATTATTATTTTTTTATAATGCATATTCATTAGATTTGTGAGACTAAGTTCTTTAAAATAAATCATTTTTTAAGTAATTTTTTTTTTAATTTTAAAATGTTATGCAATATTATTTCTCAGGGTTTTTATATTATAATTTAATAATAGTGAAAAAAATATTCCTCTTTTTATGAAAATATTCTTAGGCAATAAATAGTATTAATATCCTGGAAATCATAATCGTCAGACATATAATTACTTTAAAATAATGTCTTCACAAACGACGATGACAATAATAATGTTAATAATAATAATAATAATAATAATAATAATAACGATGATGATGATGATGACGATGATGATGATAGTAATAAATGAAATATTTATTTTATATAGCACTATGTTTATAAACTGTAATATTAATAATCATTCATAAAGCTAATGCACATGCGCTTTGTGGATTTCTAACTATGAATAAATACTCTCACTTCGAAACACAAGATAAAGTTTTTGTGAAAAGATAGAATGAATACATCTATCTTTTTGGTGCAAACATTTATGTATGGGCAAATCTTAAGTATTTGGAAATGAGAGCGTGAAGATGTTAAGCAATCACTTTAAATTACTTTTACTATGCTTGAATGAATGACACTTGCAAATTTTTTAAGAATTTAAGATACGTCATTCTTATTTAAAATTAAATATATGTAAATGAAATATTTATTTTATATAGCACTAGAATTTATGATACATCATTCTTATTTAAAATTAAATATATGTAAAGGAAATATTTAAATTTAAATAAGAATGATGTATTATAAATTTTAGCGCTATATATAATAAATATTTTATTTACATATATTTAATTTTAAATAAGAATGCATGAGTATGAAATATTCATTCTTATTTAAAATTAAATATATGTAAATAAAATATTTAAATTTATATAAGAATGATTATCATAAATTCTAACGCTATATATAATAAATATTTCATTTACATATATTTAATTTTAAATAAGAGTGACATACTCTAAATTATAGAAAATTTTGCAAGCACTATATAAAATAAACATTTGATTTACTTATATTTAATTTTAAATGAGAATGACATACCATAAATTATAAAAAATTTTGCAAGTGTCATTCATTCAAGCATAGTGGAAGTAATTTACAGTGATTGCTTAATATGTTCACACTCTCATTTCTAAATATTTAAGATTTGTCCATACATAAATGTTTGGGCTGAAAAGATAAATGAATTCATTTTATCTTTTTACAAAAACTTTATCTTGTGTATGGAAGTGAGAGTATTCATTTATAGTTAAAAATCCACAAAGTACATGTGCATGAGTTTTATGGCAGATTATTAATATGACAGTAGTATTAGTAGTAGTAGTATTAGTATTAGTAGTAGAGTAGTAATAGTAGTAGTAGTAGTAGCAGCAGCAGCAGTAGTAGTAGTAGTAGTAGTAGTAGTAGAGTAGTAGTAGCAATAGTGGTAGTGGCAGTGGCAGTGGTAGTGTTTGTGGTCATGGTAATGTTTGTGATAGTGGTAGTCGTAGTAGTTGTAGTAGTAGTAGTAGTAGTAGTGGTGGTATTATTATTAGTAGTAATAGTAGTAGTATAGTAGTAACAACAACAACAACAACAATAATAATAATAATAATAATAATAATAATAATAATAATAATAATAATAATAATAATAATAATAATAATGATGATGTTGATGATGATGATGATGAACAACAACAACATAATTTAAATATAATATCTCCCATAGAAGATATGATAAACTTTTAATTTGGAATAGTATAATAATAACAATTTAGGATAGATTTCAAATATCCTGAGTAGATATAGGATTTTATGGCCACTCAATATGCCACCCATAAATCCTGCAGAAGTACCTTATATGTTTCAAAACAATTGTCCTTCTTATAAAATCATTTAAGTGAAATTTGCAAGTTATCTTTTACTTAATAAAATAATCCAAACATAGAACATTAAACTTTTAATAAATAATTGGTAAAATGATTTTCTGAATAATAGAATAAATACATACACTGTTCAATAAATGCTTTTTAACATCAAAAAATGCCTTTTTAACAAAGTGGCAAGTAATTATATTCTTGTACTCTTAACTCCTACCTTGAAAAAAATTTTTTAACTGAACAGTTTTTTTTTATTGGCCAAGTGAATTAAAGTTTTACAACTTTTGATTGGTCAATTAACAGACTCCACCATAAAAATATATATCCTTCTTTTAATAATATATTTGTTTTAGTTTCATTTGTAAAAAGGATATTAATAATTTATCAGATTATGAAAATGAGCAAAAGTTTTTTCAAAAATAAATTTCTATTTATAATTATAAAAATATTCTATAGCAGAAGACATAAAAAGATACTTCCTAACAAATTAAAAAAGTGCTGTAGGTGCCAATCATTTCTTTCTCAATTTATGTTAGTATAAAAGTACATAATTTTTTAGTCAAACCTTACTATTTTTTTAAAAAAATAACTATAATTTCTGCATATTTTACCAAAATATATTAATTTATGTAAATAAATGGGAGAAAAATACTCTAAATTATTCATTTCTGTTTTAAAATAAAATAAAGAGCTTGGGGCAATGAATATTATTGACAAGTGTCAAAATTGTTGTTAGCACTGGCTTTGTTTTCAATTTATGTTCATGTAAAAGTATACAATTGTTTACTAAAAACTCAACATTTTTTTAAAATAACTATATTTTCCACATATTTTACCAAATAATTTATAACACGTAAAAAAGAAAAATACTAAAAAAAATGCTTCTAAAACATACATTTTCATTTTCAAACTGAAAACAAAGAAGTTGGAGTGGTGAAAATCATTGACGAGTGGTCTCTTTTGTCCAATAAGCAACAACCAATCACGGCAAAAAAAAACTACTTTCTTCTATTGTTGAACTTAGAAATGCCAATTTATTGATTTTTACTTGTAAAATAATTCTAGAGAGGGCAGCATCTTACGGTACTTTTTGTAAGCTTTAAAATAAACATAAAAACAGTACCGTAGTTTGAAAAATGATGATTTCCAATTGACTTAAAGCTGTGACCATCCTAACATGAGCATAATTTTAAAAAGGTTAATGGCAAAATGCAATTTAATTCTTATAATCGAAATTTTAATAATATTTGGATCTCAAAAATATTTTTTCTGAAGATAATATATTAAAACTAGTAGGCAAAACTAATGATAAAGCATCATTTATTTGATAATAAGCATAAAACTTATAATAGCTTTAAAAATCATCTAAGAATTTGAAAAAATTAATAATGGAATTGCTGTATAGCTTGATACAATTAAGCTTAAAAATAACAATACATGGTTAAATTTTACAGTAAGATAAGGTGAAATAAACTAAGTTATAAATGAAACTATTATCTTTATCTGGCTAATTAATTGACAACATTTTTTACATGTTATAATTAGAATTCTTTTTTTTATTCTAAACACTCTTTTCATTATATTTCATCCCCAAGAAAGAATGTATTTAACACATGCTGAAGAGAATGTATATTTTTTATTAAAGCCAGAATATAATTTCAAATTTTAATTGAAATATTTATCAGTTTTAAGTATACATTACTGGCAAAGCATATCAAATAGACCTACATATCAAAATATGCAATCAGCAAACCTACACTCATAATGTTAAGAGCACAATTGAGAAAAAATGATGTTACTCAGATCAAGTTACTATATCGATTGCTAGGACAAGTAATGGTAATAATTGACACATGGGTTGTAATACTTAATATATATGACAAAAAATACATCCATGATTTGAGAAATAAGGCAATAAAAATAAATGCATATAATGGCATGAACTGAGAAAAATAAGTATGTTAGGACTCTATCACTTATCTTATAAATAATGAAATTACAGAGGGAACAAAGTAATTGAGTTAACAAGAATTTCTTGCTTAGATAAGAGATACAATATACAATATAGTAAGAGAGAAACTAAGCTACAATTTCTTTGATATATATATATATATATATATATGCTACAATTTCTTTGATATATATATATATATATATATATGGTAGCAATAATAGTAAGAGAAAGACAAGGTTATGATATCTTTTAAAATTATGTGATAACAATAACAATAATCCTCAAAAGAGAGACACCTCTATTGTCTCTTGGAAGATAAAGATAAACAACAATAAACTAGAGAGAGATTCCAAGCTTATCTCTTTAAAATACTATAATATTAAAATTAATGTGTAAAAGTGATATTTTAAAATACAATTACTAAATGTGGTTAAAAAAATATAGACTAAAAATAATTAATAAAATTATAGATCCACTTTTTTTCATTTAGCTTAAGCATATATATTCAATAAATAATTTCATAATAAGGTTAAAATAACTCATTCAAAATGTAATATTGTAAAAACAATTATTTTCTGAGATCTTCAGTATATACTGCAGTTTACCAAAATTTTGTGAAATTATACATGATAATTATGCATAGGGTGCAATATATAATAAGATATAGTTGAAAAATACAATATAACATCAAGATACCCATAAAAAATGAAAAACAATGATATTTTTATTGTCTTGAGTCTTCTATTATTATTAGAAGGCTATCATTGAGGTTTATCATTTAAATTAATAATAAAAGTTTATTTATTTATCAAACATATTAAACACAATTTAGATGTACAGCAATTTGAAGAGTATATATTAAGAGTGATGGTAGTAAACACACACAAACACATTTTATGGCTTTCCAGTCAATAATGACAATAATGATGTCTCTTCATATATGTTAAAATATTTATTTATTAATTATTGGAAGACATCAGTGAAGAGTAAAAACACAAAGCATTAATTTCTTTAATGCTTAAAATATTTTTACATTTCACAGCAGTCTATAATATTCATTAACAGTAATGATAAATATAAAACATATTCAGGAGCATTTAAAATTTCAATTCTTAGCAGCAATAACAAATAGAGCAGATTTAATAGCATTAAACTATAATGACAATAAATAGAACAAGTTCTATACCAATATAAAATATTAATGTGAGATTATTTAAGAGCAATTAAAATTTAGTTTTATAATAAATTATTTATTTCTTTGTTGGAAAATGACAATAATTTTGACAACAGAATAATTGCCCCCAAATACAAAATTCATAATTACTTAAGAATATTATTTAAATCCATATACCTAACCATCCACCTGGAATCTTATGTTGATGATGTGTTTTTGGCAGCCATGATAACAACTTTACAAATTGAAATACAACAGCACTTCAATCTTCTTATTAATACAACCTGGGAAAATGAAATAAAAGGAATAACTTATTTGGACTTAAAATTACAAAGAGAAGGCATAACAATACATTATACCATGATTATTATACCATTTAAAATTAGAGGGTATATCCATCCCAACTCTAATTCTTCTAAATCTCATAAATTTGCACAATTGAAACCTTCCTGTTTAGAAATTTATATTTATGTAAATTTGAGTTGTACAGAAAATACAATATTAATATTTATATTAAAGATTTATTAAAAGCAGGTTTCAGATACAATACTATTACTACCAAGATCAAACTAATTTATAGAAAAACAGCAATATTGCTGAAAGGAATGAACTTCTCTGTATTACCCTTCCTTATGCTGCTAAAGTATCTATTCAATTAATTAAAAACATCAGATAAATTTACAATAGGTTTTTGTACACCAGCCAATATAAACAGTACAATTCAAAAATAAAATTTACCTTACCCAAAACCATCGGATCATTTACAACATGATGTGCCCTGATCTTGAATGCTGGGCCATACATTATGAGGAAACAAAGACAACAATTAGCAACAGAGCTGATCAGCACACTTTCGCATATAAAAGAATGCAGAAAAACAATGAAAATAAATAACATTAAAATAAACTTTCTGGTATTTTATTTCAACATATGCAAGATATTAGCACATTCTGATAAGCTTATAAAAACATTATATTACTAGCACTAAAATAATAAAATGTGAAAATAAACTACTTCATATTTTACTTACAAAATATATGCAAGTCATCAGTCAATTCTGACAAGCACATAAAAAAAAAAACATTATAATACTAGCACTAAAATAATAAAACATGAAACTAAACTTCTTGGTCTTTTACTTCAAATACACATACATTACCAATCAATTAGGATATGCTTATGAAAAAGAAAACTTTATTTAAACACCACACAAGAATAATTAAATATAATTTTTTTTTGTACTTTATTTCTAATACACTCAAGCTATCAGTAAATTCTGATATGCTTATGAAAAATAATTCTATTAAACACTGTCACTAAAATAGTAAAATATGAAACTAACATTCTTGCCATTTTTTACTTTAAATGCACATCATAATAATACAAGAGGGGGTTAAATCTTTGAGTAAGACGTCAAGCTATTTTTCATAAATCAAATGAATAATTCTATTAATTAACTAAACTTTCTTTTCTTTTTCTTTCTCATTCAAAATGAGAATGAAACATTCTGAGAGTTGATGGTATAAAACCTAAATAATTAATATGATATGATGTACAACAATCATTAAAGAGTTACTCATCAATGATGGATTTTCTCCATATCTTCCAAATTAATAATATTTTATGTATGCATCTGAATTGTGCCACCAATTATAAATAACATAGCCAAATCCAATCGGTATACTTATGAAATAGGGATAAAATTTCATAATACGGATGATGCCATGGCCAACCAAGCTTTAACACTAATTCTACTCCAGCTGTTCTGTGAGAATAATCAATTCTACCTTTATTTTATGTTCTTATCAGCAAACTGTCTTCCACTTGGCCATAAATAAATGATGGGAAAACATTCCACATAAATACATGAGGGATAAGAATACTTTCTTCTTTCTTGACTCTAATCCTTTAAATAATAAACCCTGCTGACTCCCTAGCATAATTCTGAGGCTTAAATGCTGATGTGGACATCGTCTCATCACTGAAAAACAAGGGAAATACATCACTTCACATACTATAATTATCATAAAATATGCAATTGTTTAATCTGGAAAATATAATCCACAACTGACAAAAATTTAAAAAAAGTAAGAGTGAGCTCTCTCAATCCCTGACAATACAATATATAACATAAATAATTTATTTCTCTATAGCCACAAAATACATTTCAATCTAACCATAAAAAATATTAAATGTCACTGTTAACTAAATCCCTAATCCTTCCAATTCTTTTTGGTACATCACATCATCCAAAACCAATGGAAATTATTTATTTCTACTTTCAATTCAACAATTATATAACTGGATTAAATAACAGACAAGTATACAAGCATAATAACACATAAAACAATTTCAATTCACATTCAATAAGGAAATGTAATGACATTAATTAATAAGTTTTTTTAAAAAATGAATCTTTCATTTCTGATGAAGTATAATATTTTAACTTTGAAATATAATAAATATTACTAAATAATCCTCATAATTTCTAGTGAAGCAAAGACAGAATAACTCTTTAGTGTTTTTGGCATTAGTCCATAAATTGAAATAAAAATCTGGTTTGGGACAAACAACAAATCTTTAAATTTACAGCAAAATAATTATTGAGAAATGAACCTCATAACTTCTTAAAATGCAAAGATAAAATAATAAATTTTATGCAATTAACCTTTCTCAAAACAAGCTGTTAGCTCCCTAATAAAAACAAATATTTTTATTACAAACATTGCATATAGAAATACATGTACACAATAAAAATACATTAAAATAATAACTAATTACCCAGTATATTTCTCCATTATATACTTTTCTGAGACGTTCTTGAAGAAATAAATAATAGTTAAATAATAATAAAGAATATAAGACAAATAATTGGTCTACCTATCTATCAATGCTAACAATAATAATAATAATAAAAAATCATTAAATCTTTTTTTAGCTGGAACATAAGAGTTCATTTACACTGTCCATAGACACACCTTGTTCATGTATGAAATGATTATGATCATTTGTATAACAATAGATATGGATAAACACATTCCTGCCAGAAGACAAATAATATTAATTGGATCCAATTGAAGAGCATTTCAAAGTTCTTAGCAATAGCAAATGAAACTGCTGGCAAGATCATATAAAACTTTTCATTATGGCAAATAAATATTTAATACTGCATTAGTTGATCAATAATTTATTATTTAATTCACTACCCTTCTTAATGCATTTGTTCTAAATTTCTAAATGTCATTCCTTAGGCAATACTATTTAGTTCATAGGAACCTTTTTTATCTATGTAAGTTTACTGATAATATAGTTAATAATATAAAAAAATCAAATTTAAATGAGGAGCAATAATAAAATGCAAATAATAACATCTAGTTTACATGCTCTCCCATTCATTGAGTTATAAACACACTTACAGATAAGTTAACAATTCATTAATTATACGGCACACATTCCATTTTTTATTGTTAGAGATGCAAATGGTTAGGTAAAAATTTTGTCAATAATAATAATAAAGCAGGTCATAATAATTTAACCACATAATCTTTCCATTTAAACTTTATTCTTTAATATCTAGTAAAAATTATCAATAAAGAGTCTTTGAAATGTTTTATGAAAAAGTTCAGTGTAATTTTTCCACAATAATAGAAAAATTCACACATTTCAATTAGTTCTTTAATGTTAGAGATTAAATTTAGGCAAAGAAAATTTGAAATATAAACACACATATCAAATTGTTTCTTTAATATTAGAGACAAAATTTTGCAAAGTAGATTTGAAATATAAACACACATTTCAATTATTTCTTTAATATTAGAAATTAAAGTGAGGCAAAGCAAATTTATAATATAGAAACACATACACATACCAAATCATGATTTTAAATTTAAATTAGTCATTTAGAATTGTAGAGAATATACATCTTGTTTCCAAAGTTCTTTACATCTGCATTTCAATTTTTATTTTCTTCAGAAGAATTTCTGAACTGTTTTCATCCAGATAATTAATACATTTTTACTTTTAAGCTTGAAATATGGAAGAACAAATTTGTAGAAATAAAATTGTACTAATAAAAACTTTTTATGGAGAGAGAATTGTTAAAATCAGAAAAGCCAACTTTTTGTAAAAGTACCCACTTTTATATCAGATTATTACTTGAGCACTTGTTTCTTCCACCAATCCAAGGTCATTCAAAACTCAAACTCTAGAAATAAAGGTTACTCCTCCCATTTAATGTTTAAATTTTGATGTAATTAGTTACAAATATGCAGAAACATTTCTCTCTTGAAAAAAAAAATCATTTTGTTTTTAAAAAAAAAATATTAAATTGAACCAAGAATAAAATATTCTGTATTTCTAAAGTAACAAAATAAAAAAAATAAATATTTTAGCAAATAAAATAATTGATATTGTATTTGTGTGCTCTACAATCCACTGGTCCATTGATCCTTTATTCATTTAAAATGTGTTTAAGCCAGTTATCCAAGCTATTGATTATATAATTAAATATTTTGCTGTAAAATATGATACTTGGTATTATAATGAAGTACATGAATGAAAATGAAGTTGAAAGATGGTACAAGCATACATGCACATCCATAAATGTTGTATTACAGTTACAAATCAATCTGACTAAAATATAAATTTATATAATGATGAGTCAAATATATTGCACTATTTACACTATGTATTGAAGTATTAAAGCAAATAAATCATAAAATCACCAAAACAAATACAAATCACTGTTCTGCAGACAAATAAAACAAACCTGGATCACTTAAACTACTTTAACAATTTCTATGGCAAGCAATAACCCTTTCTATCTTTAAATACTTACTAAAGAAAAATATTAAATATCTTAAAACTTTCAAATAATATCTGCAAGTGCTTTTAAACATAGTTTTAGGTCATTAATAAAAAAAAATTAAAAATTTCATGTTCTTTTTTATTTAGTTGGAATCAGCTGTTACTGATACATTGCTATTTAATCACAATTGGCTTTTGGTACCTATCCAGAAGATATATATATATATATATATATGGCTTTTGGTACCTATCCAGAAGATATATATATATATATATATATATATATATATATTGCAGGGTGTGGCCCTTACACACCTGCAAAATCATTTCCACAACTTTTGACCTAATTCAAACCCCAGACCCAATATATAAAATAATTAATTACTTACTTGTAATCTAAATTTGCAATTGACAACATTGGACATATTCATTGTAAAAAATGTACAGTTGGTGTTTTAATAATAGAATGTCTTGGTAAAAGCCAAATTGAAGAGTCAAATGCCTTTGTCCCTTCCATTTCCTGCCCATATGTTTAATGATTGTTGATTTACATGCATTTAAAAGTTATTCTCAACACTTTCTTTTTTTTAAGACTCCTATTTATTAACACTATTTTGAAATTGCAATAATAAAATATATTTCATGAAATTCATTAAGAAACAGCAAGATAAGAAATGTTCTCCATTATAAAATCAGCCATTTTATCACAACTATAACAAAATTCCTTGAGAGTTGTTTACTCCTTTAAGAAGAGAATTGAAATACTCCTGGAAAATCACAGCTCCCCCTACAAGTTATAATAACAATTGATTTTGTCTGAGGAAATTATGGATAGGAGCCACTTCTTCAAGTAACCAAGTTAAGCCTTACTGATTATTAGATCTAGAATAAGACTTTTACACAAGAACTTTTTTTTAAAAAATTTCTCAAATATAATAAGGTTTCACTTACATATTTTTTAAATACATATACATATTTTTCTTTGCTTTATAAAGCTTTTGGAGATAACATGTTAACTGGTCAGATACAATAACTTTAATGTAATTTTATTTATGTACACATACATTATAATGTGTAAATGTATGAATATTTAGATAATTATCATACATATTAGTTTAAGTTTCAACTGAGGAGAATAAACTAAAAGACCTTGTTTGGAATTATAATATGCTTTTGTTTGTTGCATTTACCAAAAAGTTTTATTTCAATTTCATAAACATTTCCTGTAACATCATTTATTTATCAAAACTATTTTTGAAAGATTAGTGAGCTTAATGTTATACATTGATCAGACATTTAAACTGTTAATGTCATTATTATTATTATTATTATTATTATTATTATTATTATTATTATTATTATTATTATTATTATTATTATTATTATTATTATTATTATTATTATTTATTATTATTATAATTATTATTATTATTATTATTATTATTATTATTATTATTATTATTATTATTATTATTATTATTATTATTATTATTATTATTATTATTATTATTATTATTATTTATTATCAAAGTAAATAATATAGGATGATTTTTTTCACTATATAATTTGATATTAGCTATTTTATTTATTGAATCATATCACATAAATTTACAGTCTTAATATTAGTACTATTATTTTAAACTTGAGATCATTAATCATTTATTAATTTTCACTTTAAATATTATTGAAGATAATAAAATTACTCTTTAACTAGATGTACATTATTGTAGGATCTCATTTTGTGATAAAATTTCCAGGTAATTTCACAGATTTTATAGATAGTAACACAAATAATTACGTTCCACTGATTTATGTAACATCAAAACATAACATAACTTAGTGGTAAGTGATTATTTTCATTTCAATTACATACAAAATAGTTAATATATATATATATATATTGAACCAATCGATGTCTAATTTGACCGGTACAATATATAATAACAGTCAGGGAAATGTAATAGTTGGAGTCTTGCATTTCTGCCATACAAGGGCACCACCAGGCCATTCGAACCTGAAAAATGTATATAATAGGCAAAAACTTAAGTTAAGATCCAATTTTATTTTATTATAGACCATTATCCCCAGTCACTAGCTCGCAGAGCAGCAGAGATAATGTATACTTTATTTTTAAAGAAGGAAAGATAATAAAAAATAAGAATAAGCCACTGCCAGATTAACAATACACATAAACATTTATTTTGCACATATATAAAATTAAGAATTATTTTAGTATAATGTTTACTTTATAATTTGATTTACATTTTAACTTTTGATTTTATAAGTTCGCCCAGATGAATTTATTAGTATTTTATTAAAGTGTCGAGTATTGATAGATTACATAGATTGCACCCAAAAAATAAAATATTCTATATCCTTTAACTCTGGGCCAAAAGTTCACAATCAAACTAACACCAATCTATCTGATATTTCGATGTATTCAGTGCAGCATGAATACAACCGCAGATTACTGCACTGTCAGAAATATATATCTGAACATCATGGTTATCGATAAGAAATGTCTCTCATCCAGTAGAGGAATGCTTTGTCTGTCTAGCAAGAAGACCAATAAAAAAGAAAACTCCATATGAAGGGATTACAGTCCTTTTTGCTGTCTTACCATCCCATTCCATAGATTAATGGGGTGATCTAAGGAGCAGGGAATACTGTCTGCTTCCGATGGTCAGTAAGAAATGGTTTTATTTTGCCCAAGTGCATTATATAAGGTGATCCTGCACATAGTGGATCTTCATGCTACATTTATTAATTACACCAATGCATCCAATCTATTGATTCAATTTAACTATAAACAAATAACCTAAGATTTACCCTCCCTTACACTAACATAACTTTATGAATCTATACAGCTATTCATGCCTGACTTAAATTTACATGATTTATTAAAAAGTTTTAGTTTAATGTGAAAAAAAACATAATAAACACTTAAAAAAACAGAAAAAAAAAATTATTGGAAATGATTTAAAAATACATTCACTAAAAATAATTATTAATAAATGATTTAATTTGGTCAAATAGGAATTTCTATTTCTATTTAAATACTGGGAAAGTTTTATAGTTAAAGTTCATTAGTTACATAAAGTTCTTATGGTTTTTAAAGAGAAAAGTCCATACTTTCTAGATGCTTGTAATTTGGATCCGGCATTAATTTCCATGATGTCTTGGAGGATACAGGTATGCTGTGGCTGTTGTATTTGTATTTATCCAAAGCTCTTTTGCTCAGCATGGTATAGCTTTGCAGGATCTTATCACTGGATCCTGGTGTCCACAATATAAGAAAACGATACTTCCATTTTTTCTTTCTTTTGGGAAAACTGAAGGGATTGAAAGTGCATATTTTCAATCCCTTCTCCTTCAACTCTCTCAGCACTAACAAATATAACACACCCTATTAATTTATTTCCAATCTTTTCTTTTTTATATTAAAATTGCAGATTAACTCAACATGATACCATGATGATGATTATTTTTTCACTGAGATCCATTTCCTGAGGGATTGTTTTATTGGCTATTCTGTTCATATTGTTTTTCTCTCCTATCTTACATTTAATTATAAATGTTGCGATGCCCAGGGGCTAGTTTCCTTAAGACTAATTAAAAATATTCATTTCCATTTTACACAATAGCAGTAATTTTTTTTTACATTCTTAAAGATATATTTTTATCTTTCAATCTTTTAGAAAATTTAGTTTTAAAATACATTTTTTAATAAAGTTTTCTTTTAATAATTTTCCATCTGAGCAATTTTATACACATATGAATTTAGATGACTTTTAATTTTTAATTATTAAAAAACTTTTATTTGTGAACTTTTTATTTTTAATTTTTAATTTTACTTATGATAATAATGTAACAGCATGTGTACAATAATTAATACAGTAAACAATATTAAAAAAAAAACAGATACCTACTATAATTTAATAGAAAAACTTTCAACTATCTAAGTAGTCGTTATCAACTATATTCCAATTCTATTACAAAAACTTTTATAAATATATACAAAAACAATTACATCATACATAAATTTTCCCACAATTCATTAATTTTATATTAACAGCCTGTTTATTTATCAAATGTTGCTTTCCATTTTTTTGTTAACATAGATTCTTTAATTTTATGTTTTTTTATTATTTCTTTCAATACACAAAATCTTAATTTTATTAAAATCAAAATCAAAACCATAATTATATGTAACATTATGATCAAAAAATATTGAAGGTGATACATCACCATTTCTAATACTCTATTGTCTTGACTTTTGCACTCATTTATATAGCAACAAATGCTCCTTTGATCTTTTCTCCAAAGTATACCAAGATTCTCCTATATATATTTTCCATAAACACAGCCATTTATATATTGCACAATTTTGAGTTAAAATACTACATCTATTTTTTGAATTATGTATCAATCTATTTAAATTAGGAGTACTATAAAATGCGACTCTATATATATTTTTATATATCTGTCTTATAAATTTCACTTGCTGATTACAAATAAATGATATTGATATCCAATTATATTTCATTTTATCAATATCTATAGCACTTAAAATATTACAATTATTATTAAACTTACTAACAATATTATAAATTTATGATTACATCCAATATTTAATAAATCCATAGTAAATACATTTATATTACTTATTTTATCATAATTATATTTACATAACTTTATATTCCTAAATAAAAATTATTTTAAAGTAAATAATTTATGTACTATTGGCACATTTGAATCCCAAGGAATATATCCTCTTTTTTCAATATCTTTTATTACCATACAATAATCTAATTTATTTTTATTACGAGTAACTTTAATATCTAAATATTGAATTGACATTTTCTCTTCAAAAGATTTACCGTATTTTAAATCTTCTGAACTATTTAATTCATTAAATAACAAATTTATAACATCTAAACTTCCACAAACAAAAACATCATCAACATATCTGTAATATGTTTTAATACCTTGATAATATATTGATGCAGTAAATCTTAGCTTAAGATTGTGCTTCATGTTTCTACCTACTAACCCATAATCAAATCCCTCTTTCCCATTCTGCTCCTTTTGTCGTATATATATATATATATATATATATATTTCATGTATATATTTGAGATGCGCGCCTAAATTATAAAATGTAATGGTTCAATAACATGTTTTAAAATTATTATTAATTCTTTTTATTAATTATTAGTTTTTTTATTAAAGTATTATAGATGCGGCTCAAATATATACATAGGAGCAAAAGTAACTAACTAAATATTGATGTTTTTAAATATTTATTATATGTCATTTTTAGCTTTTTCTTTTTAAATTGCTTGTTTTTCTATTAAACTATATATTTTTTTATAAAATCCAATATGGAAGATGTGACTGTTGTTAATTGTCAAAAAATAATTAAAGGGATGTATTTTTTAATTAATGTTTTACTTATAATAAATGGGATTAAGTAGATTAAAGATTTTCTTTTGTGAAAATATGTTGTCAAATCTATTTCTAATAGGGAAATAGATTTGAATTTATTTTGGCCATTATCTAACAATTGCATCTTTCAAAAACAACTGATAAAAGAAAAAGTATAAAATGACTGAATTTTGAAGAACAGAGTAGATTAGCTACTTTTAGAGAGAGGTATTATAAACATATTTCGTTTTGCTTGAAACTTACAAATGATGTAGCAGTAAATCCACCACTCTTCTCGACCTTATGGGTCATCATCTGCCACTACCATAATATCCTGCTGCCATGAAATGAACAAAGGTCTAAAAAAAACTTTAAAATGCTGATAGAAGTTTCCTGCCACCCAAGTACTTGCATTTCAATTGCCGTGCACATGCCATATTTTAAAATGGACTCTTAAAATTGCAAGGTAAATTTCTAAGCTGCCACCTAATAGTCAATCTAGCCTAAATAATCTATCAAGATCTCTTCTCATGTATTCTTTAACTTTGCCTTTATATATATATATGTAATTTTGCTCACAAATGATTTCTTTGCCTTTATATATATATATGTAATTTTGCTCACAAATGATTTCTTTATATCTAATCCTATCTCATATGCTTTTAACCTCGCTTAACTTTGGTGCAGTCATTTATTTATAGATATTTATTACTTGATTATATATATATGCTTTTTTTTTATTAATTTGCTAATCTCACACAAACTGGTGATTTTTAATTTATAAAAATATTTTCTGTCATTTTTTAAGTAAACCTTCACAAGCAAGTTATAAATGTCCATTTAAAACAATGCATTATTAATTAATATACTCGCCAGATTGTTTTTCGAGCCAACATTCTATTTATGTTTTATATATATATATATATATATTTGTTTAACTCTGGATTTTCTACCGGTGTAAATGCAGAACTTTTTGTTTTTATTCAATTTTGAAAGAGTGACCCATTAATTATTTTCTATAACTGCCAGTCTTCTTATATTTTCCATACTCTTAAAATTTCAAATCTTGTATTTAAATATTTCAATTATTGTAAAATCAACGAAGGTGAGATTGATTTATTTTAACTAGCAGAAAAAGGGATGGGGGAAAATCTTAATGTTTCTTTTGCTAAATCAAATCTTCAAGTATATTTTAGTAAATGAAATCTAAATTTCTCTATATATATTATAATTGCATGGCGTATTATATTATTCAAACAAGGGTCATTTATTTTAAAGCTGTAAAATTTATTCAATGTTGTTAGTGACATTCATTCGTACTGTGTTTCTGTCATTTAGCCTATCTTTGTATATATATATATATATATTACGTGCTTCTAATCTGGGGGTTGCAACAAGTTCGAACCCATAAATTTCTTTTCATACCTCGTTCCATAGATAGTTGGGCTATCTGGAACCACATTTATTTTGTATGAAATGCCTCTGGCAGTGATCCTGTAAGTTTGGCACATCCTATGAATATTTACTTCGTAGATAAAAGGCCTCGTGTCGGTTATACCAGCAAAAGTCTGGGCCACGCCATGCCTATCCACTTTTCTCTAAGAACTACCCAAGAAGGGGGTGTGAGATTTCGTTTTTTCATCCAGAAGCATGACCTTTTCCTCTTAGTTATTTTAGGCTATTATGTCAGCACCGCAAACTTCTTCCTATTATTATTTCTTTTGCTTCATGACCCAGTTTTAATGCTCTAATATTAAAATTAAGCTTTGCTTAAAAGATATATAAATGCCAATTACTTCTATTTATTAATTAAGTTCATTTCAATCATATACAATCTCACCGTCATAATTTATAGATCTATATTTAAGAGTATCTATATGCCTTGGGGAAAAGAAAGTGTTCGTCTCACTATCGTTAAAATAATTTTTCATTAAATATTTTGTCATCTAATCAAATGTCATTTTCAAATATGTTTTTCAAATGTATCTTATTTATTTTCATAACCTCAATGGCATGAAAATAATTTATCTTATATGTATAATGAATCCCAGAACGCTCCCCTAAATAATGTTAGGCACCATGTTTCAGAACCGTAATCCAAAGCATTAATAACAATTTTATGTGAATTCTTCTTTCTAATAATAGATTGGCATTTTAATATTAGACCCACCAAAGATGTGTGTTAATTTGTAATATATTATTTAGCTAATAAAGAGCATATGAGAAATAATAGCATGAAAGACACTATGTAATCATCTACTGCTTGCTCATTCATGCACATACTAATGTACTTAATTTATAAATGTATATAACTAATTTTTCATTATATTAAACTATTTTTATTGTCTAACTTATTTGAGTAGTTCGAATTCCTTTTCCTCCCCTTCCACATATTACAGCCATGCTTATGTATAATTTAATATAGTCATAGTTAATAGATGTCTCATTGTTTTGCTCAGCATTGCTAGTCGGCCAGATTAAGATTAATTCTCATGGGCCATCACTATTATGTTATCCATTAGGTTTTTGATCTGGGGCTTAGAGAGTGGGTTCGAATCCAGGCTGGTCCCTGACCTAAATCTTGGGCTTAACTGGGTTTGAAGTATATTTTGTGAGTTCCAGCTCATGTTAGATGGATAAACATGTTTTGACTGATACAATATATTATTATTAAGAATTATATCTTCATATCTTGATATTACAAAACTACATATTTGAGAAACTACAAGAAGATCCATAGGCCAAACATTATCCATTTTATAACAATCATCTTTAAACATAGAACAAATAAAATATATTAAATATCACATTCACTCTAATTATCCAATACTACATTAACAAGAAGATGGCTCCCAATAACAAAGATAGCACCCATCTTTAAATTAATCTTGTTACAAATGTGACATTCTTATTATCGAATAAACAGATGATAAGTGAGAGGTTGTCACATTTACTTTATTATTTAGATGATATATTTAACATTGCACAAACACACTTTTATTCAAAATTTACGACAAATTACCAACTAAACCAGCTTCACTAAAGAAGTAAACTCTAAACACAACCAATGATTTAATTGCTACAAGCTGACTTCTCCAGTGTAAATGTCTAAAACATAGAAAAAAAATATATTACATATTATCAACAATTCTCAACTTCATCTTTCACACTTTTAATATTACTACAACTTTTAAACAAATTAATTGCTTTAGCATGATAAACAAATTTTTAATAATAAAGATTCTTTAATTCTTTTTTGAATTTCATTTATTTCAAAGAAGACAACTTTAGATTCATTGAAACTAATAGTGTCATCTATATCTCTTTCATGGTTGTGTTTTTGAGCTAATTTGTTTAGCTAGTCTATTTTAATTGTTAATTGGGGAGGGATGATTGTTGATTACTTTATTAACATTAGATTAAGGCTTTATATATATATATATATATATATATATATATATATATATATATATATATATATATATATATATATATATATATATATATATATATATATATATTGTAGAAAATAAATGTTATAAACTTTTTGGAACTACATTCTATCAAATACTGAACTGGTTTGATGCTGAAACTGCATGTAATATAGAAGAAGGGCATCTTGTAAGTATCCATGGATCTAAAGAAGCAGGTATGATATGCTTAAGAACTATTTTAAAATAAACATAATTATGATTAATTTTATTGTGTTGGTAAAAAGAGTCATTCAATCTAAATCTTAATGATGATTTATTGTTGCTTTCTCTCTCTCGTTGTCATTCTTTGTTCTTTGTGTCTGTTTATCTCTCCATATATATATATGTTCATACGAATATTTTCACGGGTTGCAGAGATAAAAAACACAGTTTGCGGTTTCATACGTGTGAGATTTTATTTTAAAACTCCAACTTTATGGGCTTGTGTGATCGAGTCGGAACGTTGGAATTTTAAATTAAAATCTTACACAGATGAAACCGCAAAATATGTTATAAATTCACTTCATTTTTAAGTAATATGCATTAAAAGTATCTCTGTGTATATGTAGTTGTCAAAGTAGCCACATAAAATTCTTTTAAACATATAATAAATTTAATTCACATCAGTTTTAGTCGTACCATTTTAGCGTGCATTATTTAAGTATTAAATATATACTTAGTTAACAACGGATAATAATTAAAATCGAATTTAATTTTTTTTAAAATATATATATAGTTTATTTTTGGAGTCTAAACCATTTAGCCATTTTTTATGTTAATTTATTATAATTTAACTTAAAAAATGGATGTTGATTTATTTAAATTATACTAAAAGAAAGCCTTTTTTTTCATTTTGGCTTTAGTCTAAGTCTTTTTTCATTGCCTTTTTGGCTTTGTGCCAAAAACTGTATTTTACCTTTTTGACTTCGTGAAATTCCTGTGATATTTCTACTATGTTTGTTTCTAACTCTGTTTCAATTTCTTCCATAGTTTTTTACATTCGTTCTAAATTATGTTAACGTCTTTCTATTGCTTTTCTTGCTGCATAAATTGGTTGGGAATATATTTCCTTAATTTCTTTTATCTCCCAAGTCAAATAAATATTTTCTTATTTTTACATTTGCATCTTACATTATCAATTTTAAGTTGGCATTTCTATTGTGAGGAATTGATTTATAACCAAATATCTCTAATTTTAGTTTATTGCTTTTGTTATAATACTATAGACACTGTCTTTGCAGAGTGTCTTAATTTAATCACTACAGTTTTTTCTTATAACATGGTGATTGGAACACAAAGGCTAGAGTAATAACAATCTAACTTTAGATAAGAGTTTTTACCTCTGAATATTTTTTTTTCAACCAGCTCACCCTGAAATATTGTATAGAAATTAATTTTATTATAATACTAATATTAGGTTACTACTAAATAAATATATGTCCTAATGTGTGGTTTATTTTAATAACAGCATTCATAATTTACCATCTAAGTAATTTTTGTTTGTAATTTGGGATTTTCAATGTGGTTGCTTAGATATTAATTACTGTATTATGATATAAAAATATGTGTATATTCAATGTAACATCCACTCTGCAAAAATTGTCTTTGCTTCGTGCATTTTATAGGTTACTGACATTTAAAATACACACTGTGATTTTGTTTGAAAAAATTAGGGAATTCAAACTTTAGCTTGTATTCTTCCATGTAGGATTGTCTGATATTAGAAGACCCTCTTACAATAATAATTTAAAAAGATAAGTAAAGTGACATCCTTAACGAATTAGAAATGCATTGCCATTAAGATTATCTTTAGATCTTATTTATACATTTTGCCGAGATCGCTCTTTGTTTAGATGTTTCTGAAAAACATTATTATGGAGATTATCTTTTACTAATTATTCTAAGTAATAAAATAAATATCCATGAGTTATTTTCTCTTTTATTAATCAAACCAAAATCATACAAGAATTGTTTATATTTATTCTTGTATAAATACTTGATAATATATATATATATATATATATATATATATATATATTATCAAGTATTTATATATATATATATATATATATTAAAAAAAAGGATTAAACTTTATTGGTACAAAATGTTTTACAAGATAAGCATTGATTTACATAGTATAATATGGAGACCTAAGATGATACACTGTATTTTTTTCCATAGCATTTCCAAAAATTTATCAACTTGTGACAACTCAGAACATTCATCCATGAGATGATTAATTAGTAAAAGTAAACCTCGGTTACAATTAGGAATTATTTGTAAAATCTAGAGTTCAAATATGAATAGCGTTTTAGCAGTGCAATACTGAAAAATTCAATTTGCAGCAGATACGTTGAGTAATAGAAAGCACTTGAGCTAATATAAAGTGTGGGATAAGTCAGTCTAGTGTTCAGTTTTCCAGTATGGTCTCAAATATCTCCAGAAGAGAACAATTCAGTATACTTTGGAAGACTTATGAAGAAATAGGGGAAAAAACTAAGATTTGAAATGACTCTGCTGAAAACCATTCTTATCCATCACGAAGAGCCACAGGACTGCAAACAGACAACCCTATCCATAATCACATTGGGAATAATAGTAATAAATAAGGTAAGTCACTTGGAGTGAAAACCATTAGACCAAACTGCAGCTTACTTTGCAATAATACACGGATAAAATCTTTTATAAGAATAACGCTAAAAAACGCTAAAAAATAACATTATTTCTCCTTTACTATGAATGAGAAAATCAACATCGGAAACAATCCCCATAGCACTCTCATCCCAGCTCCCATATTCAACAGAACTAAGATTTAGGCTCATAGGGTCCCTCCAGACATTCAGACCCTCTCATCCACTCAGCAAAACTGTGTGAAACAAAGAATTTCCTTTTAAAGGCAAAAGCACTGTAGTAATCTACTGAAATTTCAATTGCTGCTATATAATTTGCACATCATTTTTATAAATGTTGAAATTATTTTTACTTGTGATAACATGTGGACATAACTTGTATAAGAAAAGAGCGATAAGCAATTCCTCTTTTAAATAAGAATAGTTTAGAGAAAATTAATTCCCTAAACTAAGATAAAAGGAATTAAAACGGTGAACCAGTAACATGTGACATGATGTAATGTATTTGGCTTCTCCTTAAATGAAGTCAAGAATATCTCAGAAATTATGACCAGATAAACATGTTAGCCACTTTATTTTCAATTCGCCACTCACATATTCTGCCCCATCCCATTTCCACAACATAATCTTTGTCAATTATATGGCCTTTATATCTAAATCCCCCTTATTTTTTCACAAACCCAGCATAAAAACTAATAACTCACTTTCTGTATAGTCACTTTGTTCATACCTATTCTCCCATAACTTCATTATCAGTACCCTTTCTGCTTTCAAGCATTTACATTCAATCAACAGATGCCTAATATTTTCTATACCTTCCTTACACAATTTGCACACTAAATCACCCATAGTTTTCCATTTACATGTATATTCTCTTGTTGCTAAAGATCCCGTTTGAGCCTTAAACAATAAACTACTTCCCTTACTATTATCATAAATTAACTGGCATCTAATATTCCGTTTACTTCTATATATATTTAAACTCTTCTTATCATCCATACTAGTTCTCCATTTCTCCAACTCCCTATTTTTCATTAATACTTCTATTCTTTTATCCTATTCCTTACCACTACAACACTCAACAATCCTCCTAATACAATCATCCCACCTTTTATGCAAGTAAACTGATATAAACTCTTTATCCAAATCTTTTGCATACTGCATTACCTTTCTCACACATCTTGTTACCTACCCTTTACTCATAAACCAATTAAACACTATTTTGGCTATTCTTTTACTATCCATAAAAGGCAACCTACCAAACATTTTCATTTTACATTTTGCATCTCTCATCCCATTTCTCCTTGAATTGCCTCCTTTGTTGCCCATATATCTGCATCTAATGCATGTCTTCCTACTTCCCTTTGTACTTTCTCTAAATAATCTAAAACCATTTTACTAACACATAATGCATCATTACCATATGTTAACCCTGCTACGGCAACTCCCTTCCGTACAATTCTAGCTACATCATATTTATTATATGAAAATACTGTTAGTTTTTTTACCAAACCCTTTCTTTTCTTTGCTTCATTTACCTTTTTTTTTCCATTCATCCAAGCAATTTTCCTGATTACATAAGATGATTCCCAAATACCTATATCTATCCACAACCCTTAACTTTATATCCCCCAATGAAAATTCTACATCTTCTCTTTCCCCAGTATTAACAATCATTATATTTGATTTTTTTCCACTAAATTGAATCCCCATCTTTTTACCCACCCTTGCACATGTCCTCTACATAATTTCCATATCTTCTCTTCTTTCTGTATACAAAAAAATAACATCTTCAAAAAAAAAAAGACACAACAAAGTATATATTTCCTTGCCACCTATTAACGGTATCTCTACACCTCTTCCTAGACTTTTTATTGCTTTCTCCATATCACTCAAAAACAACAAAAACAAAATAGGTGACATAGGGCATCCTTGCCTTAATCCCACCCCATTTTTAACTTTAACTGATTCTATATCCTTTAATTGGTAAGTATAATAATTATTTTCATATAATTTCTTAATAATATTTACTAAAGCTTCATCCATTTCCAAGTTGGCTAACCTTACCCATAATCTATTTTTATTTACTCTATCATATGCTTTCTCTATATCTATAAAACTCATATATAATGATATACCTGAATTCCTACTCATCTCCATAAGTTGTGTAACTACAAACAAACCATCTCCTATATGCCTATCTGATCTAAAACCACCTTGCATTTCCCCCACTACATTATTCTTTTCCATCTATTTTACAACACTTCCAGCTACCATATATGAGAAAACTTTATATAAAACTGATGGTACCACTATCAGTCTATAATTATTTAACTTCCTATGATCTTTACCCATTCCTTTAAATAATAATCTTATTCTTGCATTACTCCAACTACCTGGAAAAACTCTCTCTGTGCCATCTTATTAAAACATGATAATAACTTTGCTTTTGCTCTATGCCCTAAATTCATTACCATCTCTGTTGCCCATCCATCTAAACTTCTCACCTTTCTACTTTTCAATCTCTTCCCTGCCTCATTCAGTTCATTTTTTGTGAACCTAATATTCCCATTACTAACTGCTTTTATGTTTTCTATCACCAAATCCTTCATAACTAACATCTTTTCTATATCCACTACATATCTATTTAAGATTCTCTCTACCTCTTCTCTAGAGCTACACTCTATTCCCTCATCATCTATTAATACTATCTCTCTTTCCTCTACATTTCTCCTTTTAATGCAATTCCAAAATTTTTTACCCCCATCTCTTCCACTTTAATTAATAGCAACATTTTTGCTAATTGTTTTGCTTTATTTGTGCATAACATTATAGTATTTAACATTTTAATCAATTTAAAACACTCCTGAATTATAAAACCTAAAAAAAAAAGAAAATTATTTTAATTTGTTTTAATTTAAATATTTAATGAGAAAAATGAAATATACTTTATTGATTTTCTTTAATATTAAATAAATATAAATGCACCTTTTTTAGCTTTTAGACTTTGAACCTACTAAATAATTTATACCTTTCCTACACACATATACATATAAACATAAATATATGTTCGTCTGTTTTATATATATATATATTAAGCTAATTTAGTGATTTTATCTCTGTGTACTAGCAATTTTATTCTAATAACAGTAATTTTATTTTCGGCCTTTATTGATGTTTCTGCATGCTCCATGTGTCTTGGCTATGAAACAATGTTTCATCATCCATTGTCTTAAAAATAAAAGAAAATATAACAGCAAAAAATTATTTACTATATATTTCTTTAAAGCTTTTAATCTCAAATTCCCACTTATTATTGCATTTTAAACCTTATTTTTTATCCTTTTTATTTTGAGTCATCTGCAGTTCTTTTTTGGGCTTATGTTTACTAATATGTCTAATCTACATTATGGTGATTGTCTGTAATAGGGGAAACTTTATGCTATTGCCATCAGTTTTTTGATGAGATCCTTTATTCCATTCAGATAGCATTCTTTATTGGTTGAATGCTAAGTTTGCCCATGATTAATGGTTATTACTATGCTCATGTATTACAGTTGTTGGAATTCATGAGACTCTGTTTTCATTTTATACTCCTTGTTTTATGTTGCACATATCACAATTATTCAGTAGATCTACAATAAGTACTATTAATCTCCTAATAGATGCAAATGATTAATTCCTTCCTGTGGTGAGGAAAATTATGGCAGACAATTCAATCATTTTTTTCTCAAATATATGGCGTACAGGTAATATAGTTTGCCTTATTATTTGATTATGAAAAACTGATATTTTTTCCTGAATATTGTATGAATGTTTCAGTTATCTGACATTATATATATATATATATATATATATATATATAATACATATTTTGCGGGTTCATCCATGTTAAAAACTTTTAATATTAATATACTGATGTTTCGACTTGGTCACACAAGCCATCCACAGAGTTATAAAAGGTAGAAAGATGGTTGTAGAGGTGCTACAATCATTGATTTGAATAAAATGTTAAAATTCCACCAATAGCAAAACATGTTAAATTTAGGAATGTTTTTAAAAAAAATCTTTCCAAATAGGAGGAAGTTTACATGTATCATCTCACTTATTGATACAATCTGGTCTTTTAAGTATCTCAATGGCTTCTCTAATTTTGCATTGGTAGAGATTATCACATCTGGATATGATCCTGGTACTAGAAAAATCAATTTTATGACCTGAATCTATAGTATGGAGTGAGAGTGCTGATGATGATAAGTGTTGTTTAACTGCATTATCATGCTCATCTCTCCTAACACTGATGCAATGATTACTCATACCTATGTAAGAAGCTTTACAATTTTTACATGAGATTTGATAGACACCATGAGATTCAAGAGGGATTGAATCCTTAGGCTTGGTTATTATATTGCTGATCTTTTGATGAGCAGAAAATGCTGTATCTATATTATAGCATTTTAATATATGTCTGATACTGTCTGTAGTTCCTTTACATATGGAACACAAATACTAATAGCTGATTTATCATCTTTTTGTTTCCTATTTTGTCTATTTTGGGCTTGAAATAAGGCTTTTTTTATAAATTTGTAATTATAACTATTTGCTAATAAAACACTATTAATATGATTTATTTCTTCTTTCAGATATGTCTCATCTGAAAGGTTAATTACTCTATTTAAAAGTGTTTTGGCTACAGAAACTATCTGAGTTGGGTGATGATGAGAATGGAAATGCAAATATCTGTCTCTGTGTGTATCCTTTCTGTAAATAGAAAAAGATAAACTATTTAGTGTTCTGGTGACTAGAACATCAAGAAAAGGGAGTTTTCCATCAGACTCTGTCTCCATTGTAAATTTAATATGAGGATGCTTACATCTCTTCTCTCCTCATATTAAAAAAAATGACTGCTACATCATTTCTCTTTATAATCTTGAAAAAAAACTGCCTTAGTAATATTAATGATTGACTTTCTTTTAAAACTACATATTGTTAGATCACTCTCCTCCCCAAACAAAAATTGAACTGACCACTAAATATTGTTTCATTCATTTATATTGTGAATCTTTGATCAAAGAAAAGGAGAACCTGGAAATCTTGTCTTGAGATAAAAGATCAAAGCTTCACAAGTTGATGTTCTATTGTGATTTTACAAGAAAATTAATAATCACGCTTTATCCTATCAAAGCACCTCTTTTCTAAAAAAATCTTAGATCACAGATGGCAATCTATAGTCACTAGAAATAGGTGTAAAAATACTTTATGTTTAAACATTCATACTCACACGTGTACATTTTCACATCCTAATCTGCTAATCATAATCACTTTATTTTACACTTTCTTTCTGATCTATTTTGTTTAATAAAAATATAGTTAAATAATTTCAACACATTATTTAATAAAAGATAATAAATCCCTATATTAAATATTGTTTCTCACTACCTTTTTCTCTTTATAACTGCTTATTTATTAACTATTTATAAACTATATAATAATAAATACACACATAAATCTATATATATATAAAATAATTTTCTTTAAATTAAATAATATATCTGTGTGTTTGAAATGAGTCATATACATACAATATATATATATTGTTATACTTAATATATCATATATATATATATATATATATTGTTATACTTAATGTTTTCACGGTTATATGATGTAGATAAATTATAACTTTTTGGGATATACCATGTATTATTTTCCATTGAGCACTGATATTTCAATGGAATAGCAACCATCATTTTTAAGGTTAACTTTTTAAAAAAAAACCGTTAGATCTTAACAAATAATGTTACTGTGTGCGAGATGAGAAATGAGATTCCAGTTCAGCATTCACAATATGAGGCTTATCAAAATGTTTATTTTCCTCAGTATTTTTACTTGTTAATTTTAAGTTAATATTGGATAAAAAGAGAGGTTTCCACATAGCTGGAATACGTTGTGCTTCATCAGTTCTATTTAAAACAGTAGGTCTCTTTAATATTTCAATTGACTCTCTCATGGTTCTTAAATCACATCTTTCCAAATTAGCAAGTATTTTTGTATTGTCAAAATTAGGTTTGTGACAAGTTTCTAAATAATGGGAAGTAAAAACTGATGTGCTAATTTTTTGTTGAAAAGTATTTTTATGTTCCTTAATTCTTACATTAATTTGTCTATTAGACTGACTCACGTAGCCTCTTGAACACTGGAAACATGGAATTTCATAAACTCCTTGGTGTTCTAAAAGTATTCTGTCTTTAGGTTTATATAAAAAATAACCAATTTTTTTGCCAGTAGAAAAAGTGGTCTTTATATTAAAACAAGATAGTCTCCTACTGATTTTATCAGTAACCCCCTAATGTAAGGCAAAATTACTCTATTAAAAGAAAAATTATCAATTATATCCTCTTTTTTTTCTTTTTTAGTATTAATGTTATATAAAGCCTTACATATGATGTTTTTATTATAATTATTAGAAAGCAGAATGCTTTTTGTAAGTTTTATTTCTCAAGAAAGATGTTTTTTATCAGATAAATTATAAGCTTTAGTGAAAAGATTTTTAGCTACAGAAAAAATTTGTGCAGGATGATGATGAGAATTAAAATTAAGATATTTGTTTGTATGAGTGGATTTTCTGTAAAGTGATAATGACAATGTTTCATCACATTTTCTGGCAATTAAAACATCCAGCAAAGAAAGTGATCTGTTATTTTCCACTTCCATAGTAAATTTAATATTTGGATGCCAATTATTTATGAAAGCAAGAAAAAAAATTTGAAGAATCAATTTCATGAGGCCATATGACAAAAGTATCATCCACATATCTAAGCCAAATAGAAGGTTTTTAGTAGCTGCACATAATACTTGACTTTCAAAATTTCCATGAAAAGATCAGCAATGACAGGTGGCAGTGGGGATCCCATAGAAAGTCCTTTAATTTGTTTAAACAGTTGAGAATTATAAACAAAAAATGTATTTTCAAGGCAATGTTTTGCTAACGGAATAATAAAATCAGGTAAATCATTGTTCTGAGCTATTATATTTAATGCTTCTTCAACAGGAATATTAGTAAACATAGAAGAAATGTTAAAACTAACCTATAAATCAGTTCCAGTTAGTTTTAAGTTTTTAATTATTGAAATAAAATGGCTTGAATTTCTAATTCTTGAAGGAATTTTGTCTGTCAATGCCACATCTCATTTCAATAATACTGTAGAATAGTGTTACAGTATTCATAGAATCTTGAAAAAGTACCAATCATGATTCTCACCACTTATTAGCAACTGTGTAAATTTGTAACATTTTAAAATCACTTTTAATTTTTCCTTAAAGGCTTTCATTTAATGTTTGTAATGAAAAAAAAAGAGTTTGTTTAATTATATGATTTCATCTTCATTTAGCTCCTTTTTGAATCATAATATTTCACTTTTTAGATAAGATCATTATTTTATGGCACAATAAAAAGTTTGTTTTACTCTTTTTTTAGTTTATGGTCATCCATACTTTTTGTTCAATATTTAAGAGACTTCACCTTTTCTCTGAAATTCTCATTTATGTCTTATATTTATGGACTCATTGATTAAAAATGAGGTTGTTTTAGTATTAATGTAATTCTTCAATTCAGTAATAACTGACCTTTCATGTTGTTCAAAGATTTTATGCTGTTTTATCATTAAATTAATTATTTCTCTTATTTCATTATACACTTGTATAACAATTGATACTATAATAGCCTTTCTACTCTAATAGCCTTTCTTAAGGCTACACTCACCTATATAGGAATATTTGCACTTACGTAAAATTTGGTATATAATACTAACTTTTGATAAGAGTATTTAGGATAGAGATTATAAATATTTTCTCGTATCACACTTATCAATTAAGAGCTTGTTTGAGCAAGTGATACCTTCTCTGTATTTTATTTTTGTAAATACAAGCTGATAAAAGCTATGTCATGTTATATATGACTTGCTTTATTGATAATGATATATACTGTAATGGTTCGGTCAATGAAGTATCAAGAGAAGGTCACATCTGATTATGGTTGGACCTAGGGTCTTTACATAGAATGCTGGATATGACTCAATGACATACATGACTCATCTCTCCATTGCATGAATTGTTCCTGTTGCTGTTGTATAGCATGCTGTTGACAATTCTACCTTGATGGACTCTGTTTTTCTCCCACTCTCCTTTTAATCATTCCATGCTGTATGAAGTAAGTATATGGCAATGTGTCTATATACTTTCCATGGTTATGTGATTGATGCTCTCCCACAACAATCGGTTGTTCTAGCAAAAACACATTGTGCTGTCTTCCTATATATTAAAATTAAAGTTCAAATACTGCTTTAAATCAATATATATATATATATATTAAACGCGATAAAATGTGCTTTATCTAGTGTCTATCATATTAGATATATATGCATATTACACAGGTTTCTTCATAAGTCTGAAATGATTTCTTCTACGTTCATGAACTGCTTAATTTTATGCGCACAATTTGTTTATCTGCAAAGTCTCTCGTTTGTTTTTCTAAATACTATGACAAACTTGTTTTGAAAAATTAAAAAAAAAAAGATTTCAAATGACTGTTCCTATGTTGAACAAAACGTATTTTTTTCTTAAGTTGATCTCTTCATAGCAACCTTATTCTCTGCGTCTATTGCTGTGTTTATTCATATATTGGGATGATCAATTCCTGAGGTTTAATTGTTTTATTAATTCATTCTTATTTGAGTAGTTTAGTATAACTCTTGACCTATGACTGTTACAATGATTAGTTTATCATCGTTTAAGTCATTGTTTAGTGTTTGCAAATGATGTAAAAACATAACAGAAAATAATTGATATCACATATATATGTCTGTACAAATTTATTTAAGTATTTAAATAATTTAACAGTTAATATTCAATTTACTTCACGAATATAAAGTAATATACAGTTTCAAATTTAATTATGGAATAACTATTTAAATTATGTTTTTATAGTTATTCACATTTATTTCTTCAAACTTATATAACAATATGTTAGGGTTTTTAAAAATCCTATCAGATATAAATCATGATTAAAGTTTAGTTCAACATTTCCGATGGCTAAGGTCAGTGTGAGTGAGATTTTAAGCCACTCTCACAATATATATGAACCACATAGTTGAAAAATATCATGTTTGATTTAAAAGTATTTTTTAAAGTAGTTATATTTTATATTTTGAAATATATAAATTATTATTCAATTTCTTTTGTGAATTGATTAAACTTGCATTAAACAAATTTATATATATACTTAAAAACAACACTCACTTTACTGCATGTTAAATTAAAAACTTTTCATTGGTATTAATTTTATTTTTCTGTAAAAGCTTTAATTAGATAAAAGTTTTACAAATCTAGTCTGTAATTATGGATACAATTAGTAAACCACAAGGTGCCTTGAATTAATATAAGGGCAATTTGTGAAAATAAATTTTATGAAAAACAAGAAATTGTTATAAAAATTAAGATAAATAGATTAAATGTCATTTTCAGCAAAAAAGTTTAATTAACACTATTAATTAAAAATAAAATCCTACACAAATTCTTAATTTAAAAATAATCTGTAAATCTTTATTTTCACATAGTATAAAATCATCCTAAACATATTTTAGAGTCATTGTTTTTGTCTTTGTATGAGATCTTCAAATCAGTCACCAGTTCAATCTCTGCAAAAAACCAGGAATTCAATGATAAGAATAATGGGCACATAATCAATCTCTCTGGTAGAATATATGACTGAATGATTGTGAGCCATCATTTTAGTATAAAGTACATTGATGCCATTCTTACCAGAAAACTAGTCATTTAATTATCATTAAAAATACATCCAGTAGCAATGTAGAAAATGGAAAAAAATATCATCATGTAATTGCAATTTTACAAACTGCTTCAAAAGTTTTTCTTATATATTGTGTATTCACAATTAGTAATTGAATTGATGGATAATAAAGTATATTAAAAACAAAGTATATCTGCCAGCATAATGTTTTTGAGAAATGAAACCTAAAAAAGAGTGAGCTTGAATATTGTGATGTAATTCTGGCATGTAGTACAATAAATCAATTAGAGATCTGTGTTGCTGTGTGTAGAAGAGTATGAATTCAGCAGAAAACAACCCTCTCCACACAAGAACACAATGTTGACAAGGTGTAGATATTTTAAATTGAAATACTGATAGCTTACATTGAAATCTACACATATTATTGGTGACACCCCTGAGGAGATTACAGCATTAATTTTGGTTGTTGATGATGAAATCAGGTTAGAATTGTTTTGAAAATAGATGTAAATTATAATTAGAAACATATGAGCAATCATGATATCAAAATTAATAGTTCACTGCTCAAATAAACTGTCTTATATTTTCCATAATTTAATTTTCTATTAATTAAGAGTTCTACATCTGAAAAGATCAAGTTAGATGGATAGAACTGAAATGTTTTTGGAAAGCAAGGAACTGCCAGTGCAACTTTGTTTCTGATATGCAAACTATTTGAAATTGACTTGTGTCCAGCTATCTCTTTAAGGCAAACACCCTGTCGATGGAATTTAAACCCCTGATATTGATTCCCCATATTTTTAGGATTATATTTATAATGATAGAGTGGTTAGTGAAGAGTCTTTGGATTATTGGTCAGAGCATGGGTCATCTGTCAATATTATTTGATCCTCCAGTTCAAGAGAATCTTTGGACTATAGGCTAAAGTTGTTGTGTATTGAATCTGATTGGTTCAAACATATGGAACCAATTGTTATACTTTGAATTTCACTAGCATTTGTTTCAGTTAAAACATTACCATCTGTGACAATATGAGTCTGAGTGAGCATTTCATCCACTTTTGGATCAAAGAGATTGGTATGCTTTTTGTCTTTTCTTCCCCTTGGGCTTCTTGGTTTGATCACCAGTTGAGGCTCATGTTCATCTATCAAGTTTGAATTTAACACAGAGTTGCCAGTCACTTCCATCTGCAAAACAGAGTTGTCTAGAATTTTCTTTTTAAATTTATTTGTGGCCTGACTATTGTTGTTTGGCTGAAATGCTGCTTGTTGGTTGAGGTCACTGTCACTGGAAAATTGGCAGTATAATGACTTGCTGCACTCTTTCTTGAAGTCATCTAAGCTCTTGTCTATGTGGGAAGGAAGGTAATCCATGTCTCCATCTTTTGCAGTTACAGTAGTTTGGAAAGTTTCCATTGGCTCTTGGGAGGTTGTTTGGAATTGGTTTCTGACTCTTTTGACCCACTTCATGGGAAATTGGGAGCTACACTGTGTGTTAAGTGATAGCCAAGTTGTGCTTCTATGCCATTAAGAGATGCATTTATAGTTTCTGCTGTTCTTTTCATTGCATTTATGGCAGATCTTTTTGGGACAGGAATTCATCAGATGAGTCCTGTCCCCACACAGAAAGCATTTGGGCTGCACTCCACATACTGACACAAAGAAAGGGCTTCTGTTTTCCTCCAATACAGAAGACAAATCTATTGGTGAGATATCAGCACTGAGTTTTTATAAGAATGCAGTGATGCTGGACATGAGCTCTATCCCCACCTGCCTCTTGCATAGGTATTTAAAGTGGATTATAGTGTCATATATTGTCATGAGTTTCTGCATGTAATTTTGGGAGAAGTTGACATGACAGTTGCACACAAGTTTGTATGCCATTCTTCATTTGTTCATGTCAAGTTTGATTAAAAATTTCCAGTTCAAGGTGTTCTGGTCCCTTATAAAAAGTTCTCCCTGCAACAAGTTGTAGAATTCAATAATCAAATATTTCCTGTTTGGGTAGCGACATCCCCTTTTGATTTTTTTACTGAAGTTTTGTTTTTTGATTAATGTGAAAAGGTATTATATTGGAAATGGGAACAAGTTACAGTTATTATTGGTGGTACTTAGTATGAGATTGTTGTCATTATAATAATTTGCAAAGATATATATATATATATATATATATATATATATATATAGAATATATACCAATCTTATATATATATATATATATATATATATATAAAGATTGGTTTTATTCTAGCAATGAATTTGTTGCTTATGGTGTGATAGTATTCACCCTTAAGGTTTGGGTTGTTTTGATCTGAGAGCTATTTGAATAGCTTATCAGTATTGTGGATTTATTTCTCATCAAAGTTGATGAGGGAGAGATTCAGAGTTTGGTCTTGTACACTTTGTTTTTCCATGTTGACATTCCCTTTTCCTAATGTGAATGCATAATTCTACATATTATATAGATTAGCATTAATTATTTGTTTATTTGGAATGTTTGAATTGACATTTAAAAATGGGAACTCTAATTCAGGTCTATTTTCTTTTGTTTGTGACACACACAATGATGACAACATGTTAAACTATTGTGGTCACTTTTAAAACTGTTACAGTGAGTTTTTTCATTGACATTTTCATTTGAATCTCTTTGTGAAAGACTATTAGGGTTAGAAACCATTTGAGATAATGTTTTTCCATTTATGTTTGCTTGATTTGGATTTAAAAGTAAATTGGCTTGGTCAATTTGTTGGTGAGCCATTTCGTTTCACTGCAGTTTGGCAGTTTCTGGTGAAGCACCCTCTTCATTTTTAATATTTGCGGTCTTTTTATATGTTTGTGATCTCAAATTTCTTTGTGGCGATGTATTTTTCAAATTATTGTTACTATTTTTTGAGGGACTGAGTGTGTCATTCTCTTGTAAAGATGTCTTGGTCTTGTTCTGTAGGATTTTTAAAGTTTCATTGATGTTTTTGTGTAATCATTCGATGCAATAGTATCATGTTTTTGATTCATTTGCACAGCTGAAGATTTAGAAATAGATGTTTTTTTCTTGATTCTGGAAATTATTTTGGGCACTTTTAGACAGCTCTGTATAATTTTGGACTGCTTTATAAGATTTTAAAAAACTGTTCGTAATTTTAAAGTTTTTTTCTGGGTACTTAATATAGGCATTTTCAGGATTTGCTCAGCCTGGACAGCACTACTGGAATCCATCATATTTTTGAAAATCTGAGTTTCCTGACTTAAAGTATTGAGATTATTCCTCTCTTTAGGTTTCTAAGATAGGATAATTAATTAAAATATGTAACATTTCACTATTTTTGTACAACACTTAAAAACTTTTTTTGATAAAAATACAATATTAACAATATTTCCACGATATGATTTTGAGCAGATTTTACTGGTATGCGCCACCTCACGGACTATATGTGACTGTACTTTGAATAAATAGCATGAAAATATTTGCATTATAAATTACATAATGTTCACATTTCTGGATATTGATTGGTGAATACTAAGTTATTATAGAAACGCTACACAAGAATAAAAACAAAAATAACATTTATTTTACATAAACAAATTTGATAAACATGAACATTATGGCAAGTCTGTTAAATTTTTTTTCAAAACATTGTTCCAGTAGTCCTATGCAGTTGCTTAAAGAAGAATACTTTTACAATTTAAACTTATTTAAAATGTATACATTAAATGAATAAAGTAAATGCCCATGATCTATAGATCTTAGGTGGAGAAGTGCATCTTATAAGTACGAGATTATTTCAAGAAATTTTCATCCTTAAATTAAATAGTTATTATCATGATTATCATTAAAATACTGTGTGTTTTTAAAGTGAAAAAACATTATTAAATTATACACAAATTTAATTAACATGCTTTATATCTTTCTGCATAAAATATATGTCCTAATACAATTCTCTAAATTGTATAATCTATAACTTTTACAAGTTCATTCATTACTTATCAATTCAACTGTCCTTAATTGATGAAGTTATATTAAATCTTTAAATTTATTTTATATGGTACACATTCACACTGTATGCTATTGTAAGAACAATGAGACAACATGAATGATATTTAGACCATACCAATCCAGCAATCAATTTCTTCTGGATGTTAATGAAGCATATTGCTTATTTATGCTATTTTAGAATATAAATTTATAATTTTGAATAAAACATAGCAAAAACGATTTACACATCAAAACTTTCAACCTACACATAGGGAATTAGAAATGCTTTTGAAAAAAGAATGATACACTTCAAAATAAAAAAAAAACCTATCAATTACTAAATAATAAAATATACACAATCAAAGACATGGTGGTATATACAAGATACAGAAAATACTCCCAAGAGGAAAAGTTAAATAAAACAATGAACCTAGTAATGGCATGAACCCAAAATACACATCTACTTACTGAGAGAATAGAAATATGTTGGATTTTTGTCCCTAGACATAAATGTTGCTGTAAGCAACTAAAAAAGAGCAAGATATATACATCATCTTTCATAAACATATAAGCATTCGTTATAATACGCTTCTCATAATAAAGGACAAAGCAATTCTCTTTAAAGTAACCTAATACCAAATCATATTTTAGTAAATAGTATCATAAGTGAACTTCTGCCAGACACAGACACTCTAGACTTTAAAATGTAAATATTAAATGAAATTCACAATGGCAAATAATAAAAATAACTTATAAATATATGAATTAAATCTAAAGCCTAACATTTTTCCAAAACCTTATATATAATTTAATGTCTGTATTTTTTCAAAGCAATATACATAATTATATAATTAAATATTTATAAATATAGTAATTAGATAATTCAAAAAGTGTATCCACTTAGGATCGTATATGCATTAATAGTTTTTTTTTTATATATATATTATAAAGACTTCATACATGAACACACAAATAAAATGTTAATAATGTATGGCCATATTTCGTAAATAATCAAACATATAATTGTCAGGACAGTTTTGAACACTTCTCACAGAATTACTCTGGTTTTCCATTTTATGTAAAACAGGTAATTATTTTAACATAATAATTAATCACACATTCTTCTTTTCCAATTTAAGCAAGATTTCCCAAGCAATATATTTAATACAGGCTTTGTTCATAAGCGTTTTTTTCTAAATTAAGGAGATTGTCTAGGTAAAACATCTAATATAGTAAGTTTGCCATACATACTTTTTTTTATAATTAAGCAAGTTTTCTGAACAAAACATTCAAATATAATGCAGTTTAATCAAAATAATTTTATATATTGGTTTGATCATAAGTTTCTTCTCTAAATTTAAATAGATTTGTAGTAAACATTTAATTATAGCAGTTTTCAAAGAAATTAGCAAGATTCTTCTAATCATTCAGAACTTAATAGAATATATAAATTCTATAATAGTAATCATTATGTTTATAAAGCGCAAAAATTCATTACATAAAGTAATATATGTTAAGGCTACAACCTTAAAACTATGGGCCTAAAAATTGATGAGGGTGCAGAGGTCCCTACTAACGTTTTTTCAAGCACATAGTTTTAAGAGCATAGCTATAATATATATATATTACTTTAATAGTAATCATTGTAAAAATTAATAGTATTTAGTTGATAAATGTAATTTACTAATACTATTACCATAGCATTTCACAATACAATAAGTTTTAAACATTTTTTTTTTCATTTTGAATAAACTTTTTGAAAACAAAAGATAATTTATCAAGCATTTTTTAAGTCAAGATCATAAATAAATAACTAATTAATTGTTGAGGCTAATATAATATCATTAGTGTCCAAAACAAATGTTTTTCTGCCGAATAATTAGTTCCTTTAAATAAATTAATCCAAGACAAACTGTTTATTACATAGCAAAACATTTTAAAAGTTTTTGACAATTATTATTATTATCTTAACGAGTTATAAAACAATGTTAAAACTGTATTAGCTGACATTAAGATAGTCTTCCAGTGAATTTTGTTCTAAAATAAAAAAATTAAATAGTATGTGAAATGTAATTAATATACATATTATATAAATAACATTTTTAATTTAGATTTTCTTATTACTATGATGGCTGCAACATCCAAAAACGTTTGGATTGGTCTTAATGATTTATCTGAATCATTAATTTTTTTCTGGTCAGATAATTCTCCTTATGAATATTTTAATTGGAATAAAGATGAACCAAGTGACTTATATTGGTATAATAAGGTATGTAAAATTGTTTCATGTCCAATATATATATATATATATATATATATATATATATATATATATATATATATATATATATATATATATATATATATATATATTACAAGCAATTTGTTGTAGTGATTGATTTATTTAGACAAGAGTGATGTGATAAATATATAGATTGATAATGAATAAGGAGATAAATAGATATATAGGCAAATACATAAATATATAGATAAACATATAGCTTGATAGATAGATAGATAGATAGATAGATAGATAGATAGATAGATAGATAGATAGATAGATAGATAGATAGATAGATAGATAGATAGATAGATAGATAGATAGATAGATAGATAGATAGATAGATAGATAGATAGATAGATAGATAGATAGGTAGGTAGGTAGGTAGGTAGGTAGGTAGGTAGGTAGGTAGGTAGGTAGGTAGGTAGGTAGATAGATAGATAGATAGATAGATAGATAGATAGATAGATAGATAGATAGATAGATAGATAGATAGATAGATAGATAGATAGATAGATAGATAGATAGATAGATAGATAGATAATCAGTTCATAATCAAACAAAACTTATCATTCCAATTATTATTTAGCAAAAGGTTAAAATAGATAGTTATCTGTTTTTTGATGGAAGTAGGTAACATTTTTTAAAATCATAAATTCTCATCATTTATTATTTTTTACAATCAAAATTTTATTTTCCACTGTTTCTTTAGAGAAAATGTTCTACAAATTTAACAATGAAAAATGTAAACATAGTGTAACAGGGTGGGTTCAAATTCTGTTCCAAAGAAGGAAGTTTTGTATCCATGCATATTGTTTTATTATTGATTGTCGGTATTTTATATTTGATATTTTTTGTTGTTTTCTTTAAATAATTAAATAAAGAGTTAAAACAGACATAAAGATTGGGTGGTGCTCATTTATTTTGTTGAAGCATGCGTATATACTGTGGTATAGTGGGTGAAAGGAAGAAATAAAAAAAAATGAAAATATATAATATACACGTTATTTTCAGGATGAAATTCGTTGTATTTCATTTTTAATAAAATAATATATATATATATATATTAATAAAAGTAAAAAGAAAAAAAGAAAAAAACAGAAAGAAACTACACACCTTGCTATCTGTGGAATGCCTTTTAATGAAGGCATTATTTTAAGTATTTTCAAAATAATAATAATAATAATAATAATAATAATAATAATAATAATAATAATAATAATAATAATAATAATAATAACTTAAAAATATTCGATGGAATTTTTGATCAAGACAAAGTAGGAAAAGGTGCTAAAAGCTTCACTTTTGTTTTTATGGGAAGCCGGACTTGAAATACCATGTTCTTAGATACTAAAAAAAATAACTGAAATTCCGTGGATTGGAACTTTCTAGAATATAAAATTAAAAAAAAGTCCACAAAAAGAGATGGGGTCAAGAGTTAGTCCATGCTATACTTTTTTACTGAAATTTGAAGAAAAAAATGTATTATCTATGTTTGGTTGTTCATATTATTAAAGCCCTACATTGAAAATATCAGAAATTTACTGGAATGAGCAAATATATTTACTAGCTATGAATAGGCTCGGATAAAAGCTTAAAATGTGCTGGGCTTTTGACCTAGTCCCACGAAGATATGTGAGCTACTACATAATTAAACCACCATCTAAACCTGGTGGAATCAGCTCCTGAACATCTGTATTAGAATTAACAATCAAATTAATAGAAATTCAAGGAACCAAGCAGAACAATACATCCATGAAAAGCAATTTTAATGGATATCATGTCAAATGAAACTATTGTCATTATCAATCTGAATTCATTACTTTCCCCAGGAAATCCCAGGTAATATGTACCCTTTATTATATATACTTTCCTTATGCACATCAGTGTGCATTTCCTATTGATGTTTAAAGACATTATGTGATAATATTCTGATCAGCTTTCTTTTCCATGAAAATTATACTTCACATCTGGATTGAATGGA
>JAQFVV010000519.1:92500-435757 GCA_028023455.1 Epiperipatus broadwayi
TGTGTAATATAATTTTTGTATCCCACATATACATAAAAAATTATCTTCAAATTGTTAAGTTGAAGTTTGAAAATATGTTGGTAGAATATTTAGAAGAGATGATTATCTGATCAATTATCAATTAGCTATGATTTTTCCATGTTTATTTGCTAATGTTAAAGTTCATAAAGAGAATGCTTTATTAAGATTAATAATGGATTTTGGGGGTTGTTATTATCAAAAAGCATGACAATTGGTTGCAAAATTGTTACAGGAGTTGGTAGGATTTGACAAATATACAATTAAATATACATTTGAATTTGTTCAGATATTGAAGTCTGCCAAGGTGGTTAGCAATTTTATATGGCATCATTGGATATATTTGACATATGGATCAGTGGATGTAATAAATCGTTAAATATAATTAAAAAAAACATTTGTTAGATTATAATGTAGATATTTGTAAAGCCATATTTATTATGTAAGTGTTGGAATGGATTATTGGTGATATTACTGCAAGATATGAGAAGGATTATTATCAAATGAAAAATTATTGTTCTATGGGGTTGGCTGTGAGTGGTATTGTGTGTAGTTTGTATTTTTCAAAAATAATATATATATATATATATAAATGGCTCAACAATATATATATATATATATATATATATATATTGTTGAGCCATTTATAAGCAATAATGATTTAGTGTAGAGAAGATATGTTGATGACGTTTTTGTGTATATATTCAAAGATTTAATAGATGTTATGTTTGATAAATTAAATGAAAATTCTTGTTTGTCATGGACTATGGAGTTTGAGTATGATGGTGTTTTAAAGTATTTGGATATGAATGCATATAGATGCTGCAATGTGTTTGGGTATAAAATGCCTATTAAACCATTGAATGTTAGGGATTGTATACACCCATCTTCGAATGTTCTTTTAAATTATAAAATGGCTGGATTAAAATTTTTTTTTTGTATTGCAATTTGCCTATTTGTAAATTTGAGACAGATAGAAAAAGAAATATTGAGATATATTGATGACATGATAAGTAGGGGATACAGGAAAACGATATTACACAGACAATTCATATTGTTTTATAATAATGTGAAGTTTAAACATAAAATGTATGTAAAAAATAAAACAGACAAAAAATGTTTCTTTTTCTTCATTTATAAGCACAAAGTTAAAAAATATAATTAGTAAAAATTATAATTTAGTATTATGATCATCTTTGTATTTAAATAGACTAACCAATAATTCAAATGATACTGTGGAAGAAATGAATAGGTATGAAGTGGTTTATTGAATGGCTTGCAAAGAAATTGTTTGTTGTAGTATGTATTATGGTGAAATGAAGGTTAACATATTAATGCAAGTGCAACAGCATATTTATCAATATAAAAAAATTAAAAGTGATTCACAAGTTAATTCTGTTTGTTTTTTTCAAAACATGAATGTAGTTGTGGGCATGAGGTCTTTCCTCAAAATATCAGTACTGTGTGCAATGAATCAAATGTTAGAAAGAGGAAACTGAAAGAGTCTTGGTTTATTGCAAAGTCTAAAAATGTTATCATTCAGCAATCAGCATAACACTAGTATTCCACTGAGCATGCACTGGAATATTAATTGTTCAGTTCCATTATGTCAGCATGATTCTGGTACAAGGTACCAAAAGCACATGGCAAAATAGTTTTAGTGGTAAATGTTTTTTTTTTAATTTTTGCTACCCTGTTTATCACAATTTATATGTGAATAATAGTTTTCAGTATCTGATAACGTTTTTGTCTTATTTAAGTATTGATAAAGTAAAAACTGAAGATTGATCAAGAACAAAATGTAAATGTCATTTAAATATCTGGATTACACAACCAAAATTTAAAAAAATGTTATTGTTTTTTTTTTTTATAATTGTTGCACCTTGATATAGACAACTTTAATATTAATCAAATTTACCTTAATGCATGAATAGATAATGATTACATGTTAAATAGATCTATTTTATAATTAAGATCCAAAAATATGTTTATATTCCCAAATTTACTTCATTGAATAATATGGTAAAGTTCATTTGAATTTATTAATAAATATTTTGATTTTGATTATAAAAGAGCAAATAGTCTTTGGAGAACTAGAAAAATTGTGAATTTGAAGAAATATAGATTCTCTATGGGTAACAAACCATAGAATCCTGGAGAGAAAGTAATAGTAAACTAATTATAATTAGAAATATTGGTGATAGAGAAATAAGTGTTTGTACAGTTGGATTCACCTTAATCCTTGTTTTCATTTTGACCATTTTTACCTCTCTTACATAATTTTATCACTATTATGAGCTTTCTCAGATACTTTTAAAACTTTTAACACATTTTTTTTTATTTATAAAAATGTATTGATCATGGACGCAATGGAGGAATGAGATTGAAATATTATTAATTTTGGATAATTATATTAACTCCATTTAAAAAAATATGAATTAACATTACAAAAGTATTGTCATTTTGCAATAATTTACATGCCATTGATATTTTAATATCAAAATCTGGTTGTAAAAATAGTACAAAGAAGTTGGAAATGTCACAATATTTCCTAATGAGATCCTTATAGTGGAGTAATTATAATAATAATTCAAATAACTTTGTGAATAGTATGCATAGATATTACAAGAGTAATAATATTATTAAAGATCTGAAAAAGTATTTACAACATTTGCAAGAAAAATAAAAAGATTAAAATTATGAAAATGAGTACATTTATATGTATGTATAATAAAATTATCTAAAAATAACATTATTATATTGACTTTCTAATATAATATGGCCTTTTGTACTTGATATTGGGCTATAAAGTTAAAATAATGGAGTCCAAAGTTGTAATTTATATATTAATCAGGAAGTCAATAAATCGCATTTTAAATAAAAAAAATTGCCGCTTTTCTGAAGATTATTTTTTATATCAAATTTTCTATTGTTATTGATAATAGGTATATTTATGCATCACTTGATAATAAATACATATAACAAGTGTAATATCTTTTCAAATCAATTTTTTGTCTAAATAATTTTGTTGAATATTGTAATAAATAAAAGTAATAAATTTATTAATTTTTATACTAATAGCTTATAAAATCTGGGGAAAGATTGTATTGATTTAACAATTGTAAAAGAATCAAAAATAATATTGTTATTGTTATGTTTTTTAAAGACGTTTTTTTTTTTTTTTTTTTGTGATTTTTTTAAATATAAAAGCATATATGAATTCAAAAATAAAATATGAATTTTGTGAAAAAATAATAATCAGAAATTAATACACAAAACAAAACATTTTATTTTTAGGATAATAAATAAATACAAAGAATAAGAAACACATTGTCCATCAAATTAATTTATCTAAAACAAATTTCTTTAATGAATAATATGTAGAATTTTAAATTTTATTTGACTAATTAAAAATCAACATTTAATTAAAAAACCAGCAACAAATAAAGATAATTTTATTTATAATTAGTGTTTCTTATTTTATTCACTAAATGTTTCTTGATTAATATTCTCTAAAAACAGACTAATTGTTATTATCATTACATTCTTAAAAAAAAAAAAAAAACAGTTATTTACTAAATTTACAAAAAATAATAGTAAAAAAATTATGTGAAAATATTTTTCTATTCTTATGATGATAAAAAATTTCATTTTGTGCAAATGTTGAAGTATACTTTCTTCATAATAAATGTGTTATTTTGTTCTATTTTAATATTTTGGAATATGGATAGTTATACTTATGTTCAAATAATTTTATTGGATGTAAAAGTATTATCCTTTCTAATGTCTTCTAATCATTATATTCACTGAAATCTTTTTAAAAATTGTTAACAATTGATTCATCATAACATGATGATTAAAACAACAACCATGACAAAAAAGCGTTGGTGGCCTAGTGGTTAGCATAGCTGCTTTTCAAGCAGCTGACCCTGGTTCACTTCCCAGTTAACACATTTGACATATAAAAAAAGTCTTATTATCATCAACATTACAAATACAGGAACTTATACAAAAATGATTATGTTTTAAGTTGATGAATCTAATTGTGATTTATAAAGAAATAACTGCTTTTTAATATAACTTTTTTCCTGGTATAACGGAGTTCATTATTAATTATTATTTCCCTAGCCATCAAACAATGATTGAAAAAATTACTATTTAACTTGTAATTTAATCAATAATATTTTAATCAAATTAATGATCAACAATTAATAGACACAGTTTTTGATATTACTAAATATTCTCAATTACGAAATAATGATACATATGAGGATTTTATTTTATAATGAATTTGTTTGTGGTCATTTATATAGTTTGTTTGTTTTTTACACAAATTATTTTGAAAATAACTTTTATTTATTATTCATTAGCTATCAAGATTAAGATTATATTTAAATTTGTGCGGAAAAATATAATAAACCTCTTTATTCCCATTATATAATAAAAATTAGTACATACTTTTTAAAATGACATAACTATGTTTTCAATACACTTTGCATTAAATTAATATTGCATATTTTATTAAAAATGTAAGTTGTCCATAAATAATATATCACCCACACATTTATTGAATAAATGTTAATAAATAAATTCTAAAATTTTATTTACTTTAAAATAGAGACAATATCCATGAATGCATTGAAAGCAATGTAGATTTTTAATGTGATACCTGTCAAATAAATGAAAAAATTATGAAAAATATATTTGACAAGTAAATAAAACAAAATACTGTTTTTCTAAAAGTATATTGTTGTAATTTAAGAGGCCAAATCTTGTAACTAGCTGGTGACAAATCCCTCATTTGGAAAACACATTGTTGAACCACCTTAAATAAAAATAAATAGGTTTGAAACATGAAGCTATTGTAGTTCAGTTCATTTGTTTATTTGAAAATTCATATCAAGAAGTAGTTTCACAGTGATTTCATGCTGAGGAGAAACCACTAATTAAAACTTGTTTTCAACATAACATGGATAGATGTATCTTGCAATATCCTAATACATTTTAATATTTTACTTATAACAGCAAGTCTATTGTAATCCACAAAATACTTTTTGTAAAACTGCTGTAAAACAATTTGGAGAAATGGAGTTAATCTGGCATATACTTTTGTCAATATTAATCTTTTTAGTATCATTAAATAATCTAAGTGTGACTGTGGAATTTTTATAAATATTCTTCAGAGTATGCCAATATCATGCATGGGTTTCTGATCTCCGATGCTATATGCACTGAAAAAATGCTTATATAATAAAAATGTTGTTTAATACTTTTACAATGCTTTTTTTTATAAAATGTAAAATTATATGTTCATTCATATTTATATGCATGTATTTGTATTACATTTTTTATAGTTCTAAAAATGATTTCTGGAATAATACAAACTGTTATATTAGGTTGTAAAAACAGCATTATAATAACATAGATAATATTAATAATTATAATTAAAATGACTTTTCATAAGTAACAATCTAAATCATAATGGCAACTGAAATATATTGTTTTTTTCTATAGCTTCACTCAATACATGGTTGAGAGTCCCTGTATTAAAATCACCATCAAATCCAACTTGTTTTTCTGATTAGTTAAAATTCCTTGTGTTTGCTGTAGGCAAATTATTATTTTGCTAAAATTTTCTATACAACAGACAAAAGTCTGATTGGTCTGTAATGTCTAATATATTTTAATGAACTTTTTTAAATATTAATTTGAATACTGAATTTATTCAATCTTCTGGTCAATCTTTATTATTTAGGTATTTCATATAACACATTGCCAAAATCTTTTTCTATTTTTATATCAGCTCCTTTTAAGATATCAATTGTAATTCCATTATTACCTTGAGCTTTTTTGTTCTTCATAAATTTAATTGCATGGTCCTCATTTTCATTTGAAATTTTGGGTATTTCAGAAGATATAATAGTTGCAGCAGGTACTTTTCTTTGTTCTTATTGCTATGTAATTCTTGATAGACCTTTTCTTAAAATTTCTTAGTGTCATCTCTCTTCCATTATTTTATTGCAGAAACAAGTTTTCTACCAATACCAAGATATTATTTTATATCTTGGCACTTTTACAGATGATTCATTTCTAGTTCATAATTCTTATATCACTATCTATTCTTTTTGTACCATGTATTACAAAATCGAGATTTCAATTCTTCATAATGCATCATTTTTATATATTTTCATATCCTTTCTTTTTTTCATAAAATGTCTTGTTTCAATAGAAATTTTCCTGGTCTATGTTTTCCTTTTTAATTCTATCTACAAACTCAAAAGATGAAGCAATTGTATTTTCCCGAAATTCTAAAACTGTTGTAACAGCTTACCAATATATTTATAAGACTGATCCATAAATGAATCACCAAAATTAATCATAATAATTCACAGTGAATTGTTCTTTTTATGCAACTTTATATTTGCAAAAGTACAATGATATACAGCATAGAAATGATGCATTTTATAGTACTCATTATTTTTATGGCTTTATTTTTAACTTTTTTAAAAAATACTGTTAATATTTTTTTTCAATGACCATTCATATTAGATTCTTCTATAAAAAAAGCAAGTTGATCCATTTCACTTTAATTTTCTCAATGTACTGTTGTTTCATTATTAAAACATCTGCAACCCTTTTCTTTTTTCAAACACATCATATTATCATTATTCAGCCTATTTAAATACCAAATTGGTCAATACTTATAGCTTATCATTTGGAATTACATTAAACTTATGGCAATTAATTTTCTTGAGAATATCATCATCAATAATAATAAATATAAAATAAATATAATTAATAGACAAGGTGCATACATTTAAATTCGTGATTCATAGGATTTGAGCTGATGTTGTTTGCTTCCAGTTTTTTAATATAATGGCAGTTGAGGAAAATTAAGGAATTAACAAAAAGTATGTCTGCAGATTGAAAGAATGTATTTAATAGTTTATTACCATTACATTTATTATTTTTATTGCTATTACAATAGTTTTTTAATTAACAGTTATTTTATTTGTAATACTTTTTTTTAATATAGTAAATCTGAGTGATATTAAGAAACAATGAATCTTTAAGAAATGGCAGTAGGAATGTAAAAAAAAGTTATTAAGCTTATGTGAAAACTTGTTTTTTTTAAGGCTTGTAAAGTTTTTTTATGTATTCCTGAACTGTCGTAACATAAAATTGAATAGCTGTATACATTTAGTATGGAGATGTATGATAAAATGCAATGAGGAATTTTAAATAATGTTGAAAAATATAAAAATAACTTTTTTGATATTCAGTGATATTTGAAATCAATTAAACATTTAATAATTTTAAATGAATGGTATGCTTTGGAAGAATAGAAAATTGTATGTGCAAATGGATTTATATTATTTGAACTTGAAATACATAATAAATTTGAGAGAAAAAAAAGATTTTTTTATTTAGTAAGTGAAATCCACAGACTTATAATGATATGAAATTGTTAATTCTTCAAATAAAAAAAGATACATTTGATTCACAAATACATTTTAATTTATTGAGCTGTATCAGTGGTACTTGCGATGTTTATAATTTGAAATTAGTTGCAGCTGTTCAAAATTCATTTGAAATGATTTTTGGTAATAGTCATATTGATGATGAAATTATCAAAAAAAAATTGTCATAAATTTAATGTAATTTCATATGATAAGTCATGGGAATTGCCCATTTCAGACTTTAAACAGAGACTAAAGAAATATAATATGATTTGTGTGAAATAAGATAAAGGATTGCCAATGTGTTTAGATTTTATTTAGAGCTAGGGTATATTAGTTTAGAGTTATAATGTATAACTGTCTCATCATCTAGTATTAGAATTTTTGAATATTTAAGGGAAACTATGTCTTCGTGATCTGTCTTTAATATATATATATATATATATATATATATATATGATCACTAGATGGAGCTTTACCAATAGCCCACTATCAAGCTGTGTTTACATAAATGCTCTGCATTTATGTAAACAAAGCTTGATAGTAAGCTAATGGTAAAGCTCCATTTAGTGATCATAAAATGAGCTATAGCAAGTTACGAAATTTATAACTTGTTTTTAATAGAGTAGATTATTTAAAATGTTATCCTAATGATTTTACATCAGCTAAGGTGTTTATGAATATTAAAACTCATAAAGATGGTTGTCCTTTAAGATTTATTTTTGATTTTACAGGTAGTGTTGTAGAGGGTATTTCTAGATCCTTGAATAATTTTTTAAAACTATTTGTTGATTTTGGTCAGTACACAGTTTCTTCTTCTTTTGAGGCTTTTGATAAGATTAATAATTTTAAAATGGAAAGTAATTGGGTACTTGGAAGTTTAGACATTGAAAATATGTATCAGTCTGTTAATAGGTTAAGCAGTATTGATGTTCTTTTGTCTGTATTGATTAAGAAAAGTTCTTTATCAAAAAATAAAATTAAGGTAATTAAAGATTTGCTTTTGTTATTGGAAGATTCTATGTATTTTACTTATAGAGGCAATTTTTATAAGATTAAGGAAGGTGGGATAATAGGTTATATTATTTCTCCTTTAGTATGTTCAGTTTATATTAGTTTTATGGAAGAAAAAATTATTATTAAAAACAATTGTTTATATGTAAAATTATTTGTAAGATATGTTGATGATTGTTTATTTGTAGTTGAGAATGATAAATTGAAAGAATTTGTAAATGAGTTTAATTGTTTTGATCCTTCTATAAAATTTGTGTTAGAAGGAGGGGGGTTAGATTTTGTTAAATTAAAATTTTTAGATCTTTTGGTGATTAGAAATGTAGAATCTATTTGTTTATTGTGCAGTCATTTAGTTAAAAGTAAAGAATTAAGATCTATAATTAAACCTGATAGCTATCAGTCTGTATCTCATAAAGTAGCTGCTTTAAGGAATTATTGTCATAGGAATATTAAATTAAATAATTCTAGTGGGGTAGCTTTGTTTCAGAAATATCAATTTTATAAAGATTATTTGAGTGTTGGATACTCTGATAAATTTGTTAAAAGTATTTTATTTAATAGTAATATTTGTAAGGATGTAAAGGTTAAAGAAAAATATGATTTTATTTCTTTGCCATTTAAATTATCTTCTTATAAAATTGTGTGTAGAAATAGTAAATTGTTTGGAAATAAGAAAATTGCTTGGAAAACGGGTGTTACATTGAATAATTTATTAAATAATACAAAAGAAGTTTTTGATAGAAAGACTATTCCTGGTGTAGTACATTTTATTCCTCGTTTATTTTATAAGAAGGTTTACATAGGTCAGAGTATAAATGAAAGAATAAAGGTTCATAAAAGTAGAGTTAAAAATAGATATCTTAGTTCTGCTTTGTATGTCCATGAAAAAGATACAGGCCACATTATTGATTTTGATGAAGCTAAGGTTGTCTTCTTTGAGAGAAATGAAATCAAAAGAAGAATTAAAGAGTCTTTATTATTGAAAATTTATTATTCTGAAGCAATTAACTTATTTAAGAGTTCTTTTAATATTAAGGGTGGATGGGAAGTGAATGGATTTGTGGGTAGTTTTTAATATTATATATATTGTGTAGTTTTTGGTAGTTCTTTACACTTGAAAAGTCTGCTTGTAGCAGTGAAATCTTAGGTTGTGTTTTAATATTATTTTATGATGGTCTGGTTTAATTTGGGATTTGGGGTAGTTTTGATTATATATATATATATATATTGAAACAGTAAGGTCTGCTTTGCAGCTCTTTGTTTCACCTTTTCTCACCTATTTCCTACCTCATACCTTAGTTTGAACCCCAATCTATCGTAGTGTGGTCTGCAATATGCTTATATACCGAAAATCCCGCCTAATTTTAAACCACAAGTACAATGCTCGTATTATATATATATATATATATATATATATATATATATATATAATATATGGGAATGACTTATATATATATATATATATATATATAAGTCATTCCCAAATAAATAAAAGATTATAGATTATGTATATGTTCACATAATTTTGATTTATTAAAAAGTAGGTTATATAAGTCATAATTGCACACACACTATGATATGCATTTTAAAACATATCAAAATTATAAATTGTTAAAGTTATTTTGTTTGAATCTATTTACAAATATATTACCGTCGTAATATATTTTGATTTAAAATTAAATTCATTTAATAAATATTCGTTTAGTAAATAGATTCAAATATTTCAAGTTAAAAGTAAAATAATTTTAATTTAATAAAAGATATTCCAAATATTTCTGTTAAAATAAATGATGAACAATAGTTTAATTAGTTAATATTATATAAGTTTATCTAAAAACAGCAGATGTCCACTTAAGGTTTTCTTTAATTAGTAAAAGTAATTTTTAATTAAATCTAGTTTGTAATTTGAATGTCGACAGGGAAATTAACAAAATAAATTAATTAATGTTGAATTCCTTTAGACATTCGGATAAATTTAATTACAGCTGATAAGTCCGATATATTTTTGTAATGCTCCAGGGCAGTTCTATTGTTAATGTCTACTATAAAAAGAATGTTTTTTTCTTTTGTTCTCGAATTTTTCTTCTAATGTTTCTAAGAGAAATCATTCTGAGTTTTATTCTAGTAATTTTTAAATCTTGACATGACAGATTAGAGCGCGAGAAGGCTATTTCTATCTGGAATGGTCATCTGCTGCCGTAGACTATTGGAAGTTATCACACGGACCCCGGAACTGCTGCTGCTGCTGCCAAAAATATGAACATTTCCAGATTTTGCTGTTAAATTATATAAAAACTTGCTGACCATCAATCTACCTAAATGCTTCTCCAGAGGTAACCCTAAATTAACCCAAGAGCTCTTTTGATTCCTAACTAACATGCTATAGCTATTTAACATTTTTTTTCTTATATTTCACATAACTTCATTATGTATTTCTTTAACATGTTTAAATATACTCAACATTTTGCTCTCTATCCTTGGTTTAATATTTTCTATTTATAAAGCTTTCTTTTATTTTATTATGATAATGTGTCAGAATCGTCTTTGACCGAGTGAACTATTCCCTTTATTGAAAGTAAGACACCACTATTAAGGCATATTTTAAATTTATAATTTTCCAATTTTATCATCTTGCAAATCACTCGTTCGAGGGTGATTCTTTTCTTTAATATAATATAATCACATAGTTTAAAATCTACATGTTATTGATTTTAATCTACCATGAGAGTATGTGCGAGGTCAGTGATTTAAATGTGTCCCCAAATGCATGATTGCGTATATAAATCTATACTTACTTTTCAAACCCGCAAGCATGCATTTTTCTATTTTAATTACCGTGTTCTTCTTTAATTATAAAGTTCATCATTGACGTCGAGAATGTGCAGACCCTTTTAAATGAATTTTGGGGAATTTGATTGGGCATTTCTCTTAATCCAAGTAAAACCCATTTAGTATGGTTTTATATACACTAGTCTTGTATTGCTGGTAAATGAATTGGTTGATGAGACTGCCTTGTTTTATTTTTCCAAGGATTCTTTACACGGCAAAGTCCGTTCTTTTCGCTTATTGCAAGTTTTCAGGCAGAGGGTGTCCCAAATGACACCCCTGGGAATTAAACGCAATCGTCACACAGTCGCTAAGTTTCGGCTGTTCATAAAATACTTTCCTATGGGTTAGCAGCAAGATGCCCTCCGTGATTATTCTGGATCTTCAATATTGTTTTATTTTATATTTATTTTACAAAGCATCCGTGACTTAAACGTGTCACACGCTCCAACTTTAATAAATTCATTATCAGCAATACTGACCTCCCAATGTAACTCTATTGCCTTGATCACATTCCCACTTTGTTGCTTAGTAAGCTTTTGTCCGTGCTATTTTTGAAATCAATAAATATTTTATAACACTTAATTTCAAATATTTTCTTAAACTTGCATAATTGCTCAAAGCACCTCGCACATGTTCCTATTTCATCAAGCACATTATCGTAATGCTATTAGCCCAAGGAATAGAATACATCATTTTGTTTTAAAGTCTTTTTGTCAGTTGTGGGAATATAATGCCAACAATTATTTAATACGCGCCCCTGTCTCATATAAGCAGACAGTGGCATTATAAATATAATTTATATGAATAAATTTTGTGATAATATTTAAAACTACATTTGATCTCTTATTTTATTTGATTCCTGTCACTGTCTCGGTCTATATATATATTTTCTGCATTTCTTTTGTAAATCCATAGACGTTAATTAGCCACCCAAACTTTTTTTAGTATAGAGTCTTTTGTTTCTCCCTGACCGCCAGGCACCGGTCAAAGGTCATACTAGTAGTGGCATCAGATGCATGGTCACATAGATGGTGCTGTGAAATTTGGGCTTTAGATTCAAACTTAGTATATCTAGAAGGCAACCCCTTCTAGAATGTTCAGTTTTGTGTTTGGGGTTTGAATTCTGCAGTGTTTTAGCGAGATAGACAATTCTGACTGTTACAATATATATATGTTTGTTTAATTATATAATTGAATATTTGTAAATATGGTAATTAAATAATTAAAAAAAATTATCCACTTAGGAGCACTTTCGATTATCCTAGTAATCTTGGTCAACTAATACTTTGAAAGGCTAACTGGCCCACAATTCCATGATTTTAACATTTGCTGCTTGCCTGTTAATTAAGTTATGTTTATATTTGTATATTAGCATAACTTACTTTATTTTATTGTTATTTTTTCAATTTGCAATATTTTTACATTATTAAAATTGAAGTCAAAACCATAAATACATTACTTATTATTGTTATAAAAGATGAAACCTGATAAATAATAATTATTATTATTATTATTATTATTATTATTATTATTATTATTATTATTATTATTATTATTATTATTATTATTATTATTATTATTATTATTATTATTATTATTATTATTATTATTATTATTATTATTATTATTATTATTGTTATTGTTATTATTATTATTATTATTATTATTAGTAGTAGTAGTAGTAGTAGTAGTAGTACTACTACTACTACTACTACTACTACTACTACCACTACTACTACTACCACTACTACCACTGCTACCACTACTACTACTACTACTACTACTACTACTACTACTACTACTACTACTACTACTACTACTACTTTGTTTATATCTTACAGAATTAAATATTTTATAACAGGAATTTAATGTCAGAAGACTTTTAAGTCTTATGTTTATATAAAAGCAATATTGAATAAATCTTCAAAAGCTCCTGCTAGTATGAAATACTTCTATGAGTCATCAAATGCCTTGGATTCATATTGTGCTTTAAATTGAGCAAGGGGTCATTTTATTACCATCCTGTAGGTTTATTTTACAAAAATTAAATTACTTATAATTTACTCCATAAAGTTTTACTTTTATGCCCTTTTTTTTCTATTATACCTATAAATCTTTCTGCTTCTAGTCTAGAACTGATAGTATTTTTTTTATCTTTCTGAAATGACACAAGTTTTGTTTTCTTTTTACTTTTTTAAAATAAATAAAATAATATGTTGTAAGTAATGACAACAATAATAAATAACAATTTCATTTTATTAAAATTATTTATAAATAAAGCTGTCAATTAAAAGCAATTAAACAAAACCAATTTTATATATTTTTAACTAAGTTATTTAAAGTATGTATATAAATAATTCAAAATTGTCAGATACATGTATTAGGAACAATATGAGATACTGATTGTAGTGGCAGTGTAACAACCTTTTATTGTAGTCATTGTTTGCAAAAAATAATATTAGATACTAATATGTTTAATTTCATACTTTAAAAAAAAATTTTTTTTTAATTAATTACTTAGGGTATGGATATTGATTCTTATTAAAAAAGAAAAGGTCATGATTTGTTTTTTGACCAATTTTCATTATTTCCTTATAGTAAGCCACTCATGATATATATATATGCTAACAAAAATCATTTCGTTTTCAATTTTGAATCATCTCTGTTAGGGTATCACTGTATTATGGTTTTAATAAATTATTCCTTATTTACTGTTGTTGTATTACTGTGTATGTGGAATTGAATTATAAATTAATGATACACACACACACACACACACATATATATATATATATATATATTGTATTAAAGCAGGCAAAACTCACTATAAGTATTGCCACACACAGCAAGCTAGAATAATCAATGGATGCCTGAAGGCTTGTGCACAAAATTCCCATCTAATACCCAATCATCCAATATCCCCAGACTAGTTTCTGGCTTGTGACCTTTGTCAGTGAGGAGCCTTGGATCTGAGAGCACTGCACCTAGAACTTAGGATCCAATGCAACCCTCCAGCAGCCACTATTTATCTCCACTTAACTACAAAAGTGTGAGTCTTAAACTGAAAACACCTTAATGTTTTCAGTCCAAACCTATTAGCTTATATAGTCATATGGGTCTAAACTCAGTTCAGTATGCATACATTTTAGTGTCTTTGGTTCTTTAATAACCATAGCCACCACTACCTGACCACCACTTCTTATGTTTATGTATAACTGTTGTTTAAACAGGCAAAACTCACTATATTTATTGCCACACACAGCAAGCTAGAGTAATCAGTGGATGCTAGAAGGCACTAGATGGTGATTTTGTGCCCAAGCCTTCTAACATTCATTGAATACTTTATCTTGCTGTGTGTGACAATACATATAGTGTGTTTTTTATGTTTTAACAAAGTTATACACAAGCATAAGAAGTGGTGGTTGGGTGATATTTATTGATATATATTGTACCAATCAAAACATGTTGATTCATCTAACATGAGCTTGAACTCACAAAATGAAATTCAAACCCAGTCCAGCCTGAGATTTTGGTCAGAGACCAACAAGCCCCAAATCAAACATCTAATGAATAACACATAATGATGCTACAAAAGAATTTATTTTAAATCTGGTCCACTAGCAGAGCAGAGAAGAGAGTGAGACACAATATGAACTAAATTAAAATATACATATACATATTTGTATGTGTAAAAGTTGGAAAAAAGGAATTCAAACTATTCAAATAAGTTAGACAATAAAAAGACTTTAATATGAATAATTAATTATATACATTATGACTTAATTATATACATTTATATGTGTGTGAATGAACAGTCTACCAAATGGTTGATGATTACAGATTGGCGTTCATACAAAGGGTTCTCATATGTATTTTTATTAACTAAATAGTATATATAATTTAACACACATCTTTGGTGGGTATGATATTAAAATGTCAATCAATTATTGAAAAAATTACATAAGATTGCCATTAAAACTTTGGTTTAGGGATCTGAAACACGGTGACTAATATGTTTGGGGAGCATTCTGAGGTTCATTATATATATATATATATATATATATATATATATATATATATATATATATATTTCAATTGTAAAAGTATAAACTTGGTATATTTAATAGAATGTAATAGATGCTTGTGTCGTTACATAGGTGAGTCAGCAAACAGTTTACATATTAGAATGACCAACCATATGTTTGATATTTTACATAAAAATGAAGATAGACCAGTTTCTAAACATTTCAATTTACCTGATCACTCGATTGATAATTTATCAGTGGTTATATTGGAAGATAATTTTTTTTCCATGAGAGAAAGAAAACAGAAAGAGAGTTTTTTTTTATTTTTAAATTTAAGACATTACATCCTCATGGGATGTACTATCACATCTTTGAATTACCTGGTTTCCTAAAGATTTATTTTTTTATATATTTTTTTATTTTTTTTTAATTCCTAAATAATTATTTTATAGGTGGACTAGCATGAAGTAGAATAAATATAAAGTGTATATAAAAATATATGTGCACAAGATATATATGTATATAATGAAACAGATATAATAAAATATATGTATATACAGTATACAGTTTTTTAAGTGTGTGCATATATAATGATATATTTCTTTTATTGTTTTTGATATATTTTAATATATAATAATTATGTATGGTTTTAATTTTTTAAGATGTTTTTTTTTTGTGAAATAATATTTTTAGTATTTTTATACAAAGCTTAGTCTATAGGAATTATTTTTGTTATCTGATATGTAACTGTAGTATTTTAAAGTTTAATTTCTGTAAGTAGCCATTTTGCTTTCTGATGAAAAACAGTCTACTGGTTGAAATATTAAAGATTTTTTATAGAAGTAATTATGTGTTTTTATTGTTTTTATTTTTCCTCTAGTTAGTTTGTGTATATATATATATTATAATGATCGAAATGAAAGTGAAGATCGAATCTAACTGCAAACTACAATATCTGCTCTACAAGGTGCCATCTAGGCATTTGAACCTAGAAAAATTTATAGAGTAGGCAGTTACGCGCTGTTAAGATTCCATTTTATTTAAATATTCAGATCATTAGCCCAAGTCACTAGCTTGGTGGAGACGCAGAGATAAAAATCTATATCTTAATTTATATCTTAAATATAAATAAATAAAAGCCACTGCAAGAAATTAAAACGTACAAATATTTATTTACACACATATAAAATCATTCTAATTTGAGGAATAAGTTTAACATTTTAGATTTTTATATTAACTTTTAATTTTACATTTAACTAAGTTTCAATGAGTTTAATATTTTATTTAGATAGTCGAGTATGAATAGACTACATAGATCTGCATTTGAAAAGAAAATATTCTTCCCTGATTTAACCTTAGGCAACAAATTTTGCAATCAAACCAGCGCCAATCCATCTGATACATTTATGTATTCAATGTAGCATGGAAATACGACAACACAAAATACTATACTGTCAGGAATGTACATCTGATCAGTAAGTAGAATTAGAGAAGACATTGTCTCTCCACCAACAGGAATGTTACATCTGTTGGCAAGTAGAACAATAAACATAAAACTCCATAGGAATGGACTGTGGTCCTTTACCATCTTACAAACCCATCCATAGGCAAACAGAAGGTGTGTGGCATATATATATATAATCCTGCCTGTAGCGGATCTCATACTACATCTACAATTACACAAATCTATCCAATCCATTGAACCAATTCAACTACGAAATGAATAACCTAAGATTACCCTCCCTTAATATAACTTTACAAAACTGTATAGCCATTCACACCCGACTAAAATAACTATTAAATACATTCACACAGATTGTTTTTATAAATTTGCTTTTAAAATGTTGAGTATAGATTGGCTGCACAGATTCCACGGTCAAAAACATCCAAATTAAACACAATCGATCAAAATACAAAATCATCGATAACGTCAATTGCAAAAGGGAATACCCAAGGCCCCATGGCATTCATCGTAAGATGCCCACATTAACATCATTGACCTATATATTCTAATCAAATGTGAAAACTTCAACATAATCAACCGCTAACGAATCTATGCAACATCCATACCCAACCTAAATTTCATCATTTAAAATTTAAACAATAAATAATTTATACAATAAGAAAAAAAAATGGAAATTATTTTTATCAATCGGAAAACATATAAAATTAAACATTATTAATTTGATTTTAAACTTAAAAAAGTCAGATCGAAGTTCATAAGCTTGAACGAAAGTTCTTAATTATTTTTAAATTGAGAGTTCATGTCAATATAGCTTATGGTAGAAGAGACCAGGTTTCTGCTTTTAATTCCCGTGACGCCTCCATTGGAAGATAATGTTCTGGAGATGGCAATTGCTGGTTCAAGGTATCATAGTCTTTTCCTTTTTCTTTTTTAAATGGAGAGTGTGGTATGTGTGTTCTACCACAACTCTCAAACACACAACGCTGGAACTGTCCGAAAAAAAAACTGTATTTCTCTTTTTATATTATCCACACGGATTCAATCAACAAAATGTCACTAATCCATCATTTTCATTAGGGTCCGAGCCAAGGCTTAGTGCTTCCATTGGTCAAGCTAATTTCTCTTTATTTTCTTATCTATCTTTCATCAGATCATTTTAATTATACAAGAGCCCAAGGCTAGCTTGCTTTTCAAACAATTTATAAACAATCATTTCCATTTACAGATTACAAGAATTAATTAATACCTGTTTTTATTTTTATTTCTTGTACTTTTTTTTATAAAAAAAGTACATTCAAATACTTATTTATTTGTTTTTTTTTTTTTTAAATATTTTTAAAGTTTGGCATCTGTGCGAATGTATATACGTTTAACAAACATTTTAATTTTAGCGTTTAGTTTTTTACTTTTATTTGCGAACTTTTAAGTTTTTATTTTAAATTAATGTAACGACATATTTATATATCGTTACAATATATATATATATATAACTATTTTCATACCATTATAGTCATGAATATAAATAAAATACATTTGAAAAATTATATTTGATTATATGACAAAATACTTATTAAAAATTCTTTTAATTAACATTTAAAGAACAGATTGCTTTATTTTCCCCAAGACAGATTGATACTCTTAAATACAGAAATAAATTATCATGATGGGACTTGTATAATAAGACTAAAATAACATTATTAATAAAACTAGTGATACTCGGTATATATATATATATTGAGCAGAGCACAATTTTAATATATATATATATATATATATATTGAGCAGAGCACAATTTTAATATTACAACACTAAAATTAGGTCATAAACAAAAAAAATAACATGTTGTTTGCGGTACTTACATAATGGTGAAGAACTGAGAGGAAAAGATCATGCTTCGAGATGAAAATAAGTCTAAGACCCCCTTTTTGTGTAGTGCTTAAAAAAAAGTGGATAGGCATGCCATGGACATCACCGATGTAAAGAAGTCTTTTATATAAAATAAATGGATAGGCTTAGTGTGTTTCAGATGTACTGGAATCACAGCCAGAGGCCTTTTTATATAAGATAAGTCCTGGGAAGATCAACTATCCACAGGAAAAGGCATGAGAAGAAATCTATAGGTTTGCTCTTGTCACAACCCCCAAATTAAAAGCAGGTAATATATTTGTAAATTCATGAAGAGGAACTGAAAGTCAGTAATGCAGTATGGATGAATGTCACTAATGACATGGAATAAAATTTACTGCTTTAAGATAAATGACCCTTCTTTGAATGCCATAATTTAGACAAATAATATATATATATATATATATATATATATATATATATATATATATACACACACACAGAGAGAGAGAGAGGTTTCATTTAATATAATATACATTAAAATTTGACCCCCTTCTATTTTTGCTATTTAAAATAATTCAATTCCATCTTCATGGATTTTGATACCTAGAATATTTAAACATTTGATATTTTAAGAGTATGAAGAAATAAAGTAAAATTGCAGTTATAGAGAAAACAAGTAATAGGACCTCCTTTCAGGATTTTAATAAATAACATTTTTTAAATTTCAGAGCATTAATTAGCCTAATTTCTGAATTCACCCCTGATAGAATCCACTGTTAAGCAAACAAATTTTTATACTAAAACATAAAATGTTAACTCATGAAAACAATCTGGCCAACATATTAATTAATAATGCATTACATTTTAAGAGGTTGTTAATAATCGTAATTCATGGAGATATTATTTAAAAGGAAAGATTTTTAAGAAATTCAGTTCATCAGATTGCTTGAGATTTGCATATTAATTATAAAAGCATACATATAAAATCAAGTAATAACTACACATAAATAATTGACCACACCAAAAACTAAAGAAAGTTAGAGCATATGAGAGAAAATTAGATTCATAGAAATTACTTAAGAGCAAATTACATTTTACATAAAGTTAAATTAGTTATGAAAGAAATCTTGATGAGATTAGTTAAGCTAGATTTACTTTTAGGTGGCAGCTTGACAATTTACCTTGCACCATTTTAAGAGTTCATATTAAAAAGTCCAGCTCATGCATGTCAGTTCTTATGTGACAGCAAGCTTTCATTCAGCATTCCACAGTTTTTTAGGCTTTCCTTCATTTTAGGGCAGCAAGATATTATGGCAGCAGAAGATAACCCCAGTAAGGGTTGAGAAGGTAATGGGCTTTCTACCCAAGCATCATTTTTATATTTCAAAGCAGCATGAAGTTTGTTAACTGTACAGTTCTCTCAATAGTAGCTTTTATTATGGTGTTTAAAATAAGCCCATTTTAAACTCCTGTTCAGGTATTTAAAGAATGCTTGCAATTTCTTATCTCTAAATTTTACATTTTTTGTCCATTGTTTTTGAAGATGCAACTGTTAAATAACATTCCAAAAATATATTCAAATCTATTTCCAGATTGCAAATAGATTTGACAAAAATGTTTATAACAAAAGTACAATCGTTAATCTTAATCCCCATTTTATTTTCAGTAAAAATTTTAATTAAAAATTCCGATTGTTTTTTCATCCCTGGTGTTCGCCACAGAATGGTGTTGATGCTAATCAAAAACATATACATATAATGATTCCATTGAGACCGATTGTAAGTGCAGTTGGTTCACCTACACAGACACTAGCTCGTTTTTTGACTTTTTTCACAGCCGCATTTAACAACGATGTCGTCATATGTTAAAGATGCTAATCATTTTCTTGAGCTTATCCAGGATATTAAATTGACTAAGAATAATATTTTGGTAAGTTTTGACATTGTTTCACTTTTTACTAGTGTACCTGTAAATGAAGCAATTCAAGTTTTAAAAAATATTCAGTTACCTAATTTTGCTGTGGTTTTGATTGAACACTGCTTATCAAATACATTTTTTTTTGTTTTTGTTGGGCAGATGTATAAACAAACATCAGGTCTAGCTATGGGTTCACCAATTTCTCCAGCATTAGCTTCTATTTTTATGGAGGATTTGGAAAATAAAATTTTGACTTTAGCAGTTAAAAAACCATCTATATGGCTGAGGTATGTTGATGATACCTTTGTTATTTGGCCTCATGGTAAGGATGCTCTTGATGACCTTTTTATTTTTTTAAACTCTCTTCACAACAATATTAAATTTACCATGGAAATAGAAAATAATAATCAATTACCTTTTTAGATGTTTTGATTGAAAGAAGGGAAGATGGTTCTTTATCCCATGATATATATTAAAATCCAACACACACTGGGAGATATCTGCATTTTTCCTCTCATCACCATCCTGCAAACTATTTTGAGTGGCAAACACATTATTGGATAGAACAAAGAGCCTTTCTGATGATAGCCATTTTCACTGGAACCTTTTTGCTACTAATAAAATGCTTCTTCATAATGGTTTTAATTATAACATTATTAATAAGTCTTATACATATCAAAAGAAAAAAGATTTTGATACATCAAAAATTAAGACAATTTTACCATATATAAAAGGAGTAACTGATAGAATTGGTAACATTTTAAAAAATAATAATATTCACACAATTTACACTACTTGTAAAAAAATTAGTGAAATATTTCCACTTCCTAAAGATAAAATTGCTTTGGAGTGTCATGGTGTATATGAAAGTCCATGTAGGGTCTGTCCACATACATATATAGGACAGAATAATCATAGAATAAATATTAGAAGGGAAGAACACATTCTGGCAGTGAGAGAAAAATCCAATTCATCAGCTATTTATTTTCATATAAAAAAAACAAAAAACAAATCATGATATCAATTTTGAAAAAACAAATATTTTAGCAAAAATTGAACAATATGACCAGAGATTGCTAAGAGAAGCTATAGAGATTTTTAAAAGGCCCAAGAACATAAATGAAAGGTGTGAATTAAAGAAGATTAACAACATTTGGAAAAAGCTATTGGAAGAGAAAATAAATTTTAAAACTTCTCAACTAATAGAATTTAAATATGAGGAGAAAGAAAACGATAAAAATGATTTTAAATCTCACATGCATTCTTAAGATTTGAGAAAGAGGACGCTCTGAGGAAGGTACTTGATATTGTACTGAAATGTCAGCATTTAGCTTTTTCACTACATGGAATGTCCCAAAAATAGTAATAATAATATGACATATATATATATATATATATATCATATCTATCTCTCTCTCTCTCTCTCTCTCTCTATATATATATATATATATATAGAGAGAGAGAGAGAGAGAGAGATAGATATCATATTTAGGTGAATCTAGGTGCAGTATTGAGAAGTAATTGAGAAAGCATGAATTATTATACAAGTGTGTAAAAAGTAAAAATAATGGTGATTTAATATCTCCTTCAGTTTTCTTTCATCATGGAAAAACATGGAAATATAAATATTAAATGTGATTTTGAAAATTCTTCATGAAGAGAGAAATCATGATAAAATAAAAATTAAAGAGGGAATTTTTATATATAGGAATAGACAGGCAGCTAACATTAAAATACAAGATTCCTAGGATTTGAATTGATGATGTTTGCTTCCTCTTTGTTTTTCTTTTTTTTTTTTCTGAATTTAATGGCAATTCAAGCAGGTTAAAGAAATTAATGGAAAGTAATTTTGCGAATTTAAGGATTGTTTATAATAGTTTGTAAACCATTAAATTTATTATTTCAATTACATATATATATATATAATTATTCAAAACAATACAATAATTAATACAGTAACAATATTTTAAACAAATATATACCAATTTACATATATATATATATATATTGTTTTATTTGTTTTAGATACATCTTTAAATTATCGACAAGAGGACTCAGATGAATGCCCTAATGGATATGAGTATTTCAATGGTAATTGTTATATATTTAATTATAATAAACTTACCATGGATGAAGCTTTGCTTTATTGTAAAAAGAATAATTCAGAATTATTATATTTTATGAACACTTATGAAACAGCATTTCTTCATACAACTTATGATATTAATCATAAGATATGGATTGGATTAACTCAACAAAAGGTAATATATATATATATATATATGTGTGTGTGTGTGTGTGTGTGTAATAAATAAAGTTTGATATATGTATTCGTTTCACAATATATGTAATATACAAATCAATATATATATCAAAATACAGTACAATTTATATAAATTTTATTCTTTTAGAAGTACTTTCAACTATACACTTTGTAGTCTTTATCAACTATATAACGTTGAATAATCAAAACGAGACAACACTTAACAATACCCATAGTTCAATTCAGATTTTCCACAATTCTGTTATCCTAACATTTGATGACTGGCGATTCATTAACATTTGACGATTTCTTGAAATCAACATAGCCTCTTTTATTTTACGTTTATTATGACAACGTTCAACTTGAATAATTTTCATATTTTTATAATCAAATTTAAATCCATATTGACAAGATTTATTATGATCAAATATAACAGATGATGAAGGTTTATTTACATCTGTTCCATATTGATTCTCTTTTTGAATTCTATTATATAAAAGCATATGTTCTTTTATTCTCTTCTCAAATGTACACTTAGATTCACCAATGTATTGTATGCCACATCCACATATCAATCTATATATAATAGAATTTTGATTAAACTTTGAATTTTGAATTTTAGAATTATTAAGCAATCTATTTATGTTATTTGTAGAGAAAAAAGCAATATGACACAAACCATTATAAATTTTCCTAATAAACTTGACCTGCTCATCTGATATAAATGGCATTGAAATCTATTTCATTTTGATATTTTTATTTTTAATTTTATTATAGTGTTGATTTCTTTTAAATCCAAATTTAAAAGAAATCAGCACTATAATAAAATAAAAAATAAAAATATCAAAATGAAATGGATTTCAATGCCATTTATATCAGATGAGCAGGTCAAGTTTATTAGGAAAATTTATAATGGTTTGTGTCATATTGCTTTTTTCTCTACAAATAACATAAATAGATTTCTTAATAATTCTAAAATTCAAAATTCAAAGTTTAATGAAAATTCTATTATATATAGATTGATATGTGGATGCGGCATACAATACATTGGTGAATCTAAGTGTACATTTGAGAAGAGAATAAAAGAACATATGCTTTTATATAATAGAATTCAAAAAGAGAATCAATATCGAACAGATGTAAATAAACCTTCATCATCTGTTATATTTGATCATAATAAATCTTGTCAATATGGATTTAAATTTGATTATAAAAATATGAAAATTATTCAAATTGAACGTTGTCATAATAAATGTAAAATAAAAGAAGCTATGTTGATTTCAAGAAATTGTCAAATGTTAATGAATCGCCAGTTATCAAATGTTAAGATAACAGAATTGTGGGAAATCTGAATTGAACTATGGGTATTGTTAAATGTTGTCTCGTTTTGATTATTCAACGTTATATAGTTGATAAAGACTACAAAGTGTATAGTCGAAAGTACTTCTAAAAGAATATAATTTATATAAATTGTACTGTATTTTGTTATATATATATATATATATATATATATATATATATATATATATATATATATATATATATATATATATATATATATATATATATATATATCCCATGAATCTTGAATTTTAATGTTAGTAGTTTTTCCAATAATTATATTTATTTCATTTCTATTGATTTAAATTGCTTTCTTTGTTTTTTTCTTATTATAGTTTCTTTCTTCGTGATGAATCTTAACATTTTTAAGTTCAAACTTAATATTATATTTACATGTGAATTGATGATCCAAGAAAACTTAACACTCATTAAATCATTATTAGTTTTACTTTTCACATACTTGCATATATATATATATATATATATATATATATATGCATATATGGATATATATATATATATATATATATATATTGTGAGGGTACCACATGAGTCTCACCTAAAATAATTTCTGTTTGTTTATGAATTTAATTGTGCCTATATCAAATCAACAAAATATTTAAATAACATGCACTTAGCTTTTCATATCATATCATACATGTATTCATAAACTAATTAAATATTAAAAGAATAATTTAAAAAAAAAAGAATTATTTTAATTTATTTATATGCAAACATAAATAAATGTTTCCAACTAATAGTATTTTTACTAACCAGAACTTGACATTGAGAAAGCCTTAAGTCAACATGCATTTTATCAATTGTAACAAAGGAAATAAATGTTTGGAGTTCATTATAGATTGTAAATATATTTAAACAATAAAGAGTGTGAGGGTTTAAGGGATATGCTTTCAGAAATATAAAAACGAACTGAAATTGTTATATAATAATCTTTTGTTTAGTTATTGAAGCAATAAATAATTGATAAATTTAAATGTGTTCGAATTTAGAATACATTAAAAAAAGAAGATTCATATTTCAAAACCTTCTTCAAGTTAAGAAAATAATTAATTTACTTTATAATGTTCTTTATAAGAATTATTTTTTAATATTTATAAAGAACTAAAAAAATCATTTAAATTATCAGTTTTAAGAGAACTCAACTTCAAAATGATTATTCAAACTATCTGTTTAAGAAGTCAAAAATTTATGAAAATGTTTTCTGGCTAGACAATTATTGTCAAGGATTTCTGCTGATGTTTAAAATCTAAAGATGTAAATTTATTCCTACTTAATTCCTAAAGTATAACCGTCATAATTTCCAATAAAAACCTGCCTTAATGATGAAGTATTGTACTGAAGAAGTTAATTAATTACTATGTAAACATCTAAAGGGATGAATATTTGGCTTGCCTCTTCGAAGGATGTTCACCCATGAACTTTATTTCTAATATTCATGGTCTGTTTATTTTATCTAAGGAGGAATAAAAAACCATTAATAGCATTATATAATTTATTAACTCTTAAACTTTATTTCCTTTGTGGATAATTATTATTTATATGGATAAATTACTTCATATATTAAATTGTTTTTAACAGGATAAGTAGAGAACTAACAAGTTGAACATTTTTATTACTATTTATTTTAATAAAATCTAGGCATATATGCTTACATATGTATTGATTAAAGCGACGATTGACTAAGGTAAAAATTTTAAATCATTTCAATTTGAAAGTAAGTTTTATGTTTTCCAAATTGAACATTACTTGACATCTATCATAATTTCTTTTTAATTACTAACATAATTAATATAGGAATATAGTTTATTATTATTCTGGTGTGAATGGATAATATCTTGTACAAACATACAACACAAAAAGAATCATTTTAATGACACTATACATAGATTTATGATGTATAATATTATTTTTATTGTACACATAATTTTGAATTTATATATATATATATATATATATATATATATATATATATATATATATATATATATATAAACACAGGTTATAGTTATAAATTGTAATATTTTTATTGTTTATGAGATATTTTTGTTTCTATTACTGATTAATAAATGCGTTAAACTTGATTTTAAATATTAAACAAAGTCTCGATTGTTTATTTTATTTAGTTATTTTATGAACGATATAATTATAAGAATACATACTCCCGTATATATATATATTAAATCAACTTAATGATTTAATATTTATAAATAAGTTATATATAGCTTATCATTACTATGGAATATTTGTGGAAATGCCTGAAAAGAGTCAATTGCCATTTCTTGCCCTGAACTCGAATTCCCAGAGTAATGAGGATTTTAATAGAGGAGTGGATTTGATTATATTATACATTATTTCATCCATGACATTCTATAAGAAAACTCTAAGTCCAATTATAGTTAGATGCGACTTCCTTGAGGCCTGAAAAAGACTGTCCCATTATAATATATATTCATAATTATTCGAAAAACAATACAATAATTAATACAGTAATTAATATTTTAAAAACATATATATATACTATAATTTAATAATTATAATTTATAATTTTTAGATAGTTGAAAGTACTTATGTTTAATTATAGTAGATATTTGTTTTTAAAATATTGTTTACTGTATTAATTACTGTATTGTTTTTTGAATAATTATATATATTATTATTATAATTGGAATACAGACATTGATTAATATATATATATATGAAAAACAAAAAAAAAAACAAGTTAAAAACTTGCTAATGCTTGGATTTATGTCAACAGATGGCGTTCTACCAAAAACACCGTCAAGCGTTTGTTTACATAAACGTCAGAGCATGCATTCACTATCTCTAACTTTAATTCCACTTTCAGATCATGATTTCAAGCTATTTGCTATCATCAGTGAAAGACAGGAATTTTAGAAACTAGATCTAAACACAAACTCTGAGCATTTATGAAACAGTTTCTATTCAGCTTGCAAGCGTGAAACTTTTAGACACGTAATGTCTTCAAAATCAGCACAGCAAGCCAGATAGATACATGGATCTCATCTCAGTTCAGCATTGCCACATAGTAGAAGCCTCTGCAATATATATTATTGCTAGAAAGACTCAAAGGTACATTTATGAAAAACAAAAAACAAGTTAAAAACTTGCTAATGCTTGGATTTATGTCAACAAATGGCATTCTACCAAAAACACTGTCAAGTGTTTGTTTACATAAACGTCAGAGCATGCATTCACTATCTCTAACTATAATTCCACTTTTAGATCATTATTTCAGGCTATTTGCTATCATCAGTGAAAGACAGGAATTTTAGAAACTAGATCTAAACACAAACTCTGAGCATTTATGAAACAGTTTGTATTCAGCTTGCAAGCGTGAATCTTTTAGACATGTAATGTCTTCAAAATCAGCATAGCAAGCCAGATAGCTACATGGGTCTGATCTCAGTTCAGCATCACCACATAGTAGAAGCCTCTGCAATGATATGTGGTGATGCTGAACTGAGATCAGACCCATGTAGCTATCTGGCTTGCTATGCTGATTTTGAAGACATTACGTGTCTAAAAGATTCACGCTTGCAAGCTGAATAGAAACTGTTTCATAAATGCTCAGAGTTTGTGTTTAGATCTAGTTTCTAAAATTCCTGTATTTCTCTGACGATAGCAAATAGCTTGAAATCATGATCTGAAAGTGGAATTAAAGTTAGAGATAGTGAATGCATGCTCTGACGTTTATGTAAACAAACGCTTGACGGTGTTTTTGGTAGAACGCCATCTGTTGATATATATATATATATATATATATATATATATATATATATAATAAAGCATGGTTTTAGGAATAACATTGTTTAATAAAATAAAATAAACTTATCAATGGTTCAATAAGATAATATTTATTCTCATCTAGATAATTTACATATAGTAATAACCATATGATTATAGGAGATGGAATTGTTTCATATAGTTGATGTATCACCTTGTTGTTGAATAATTTCATTTGTATATATATAATCTATTCAACAACTGTGCTACAATAACCATATGAAATAATTTTATCTACTATAACCACATGTATATTACTATATTTTTGCACAGTTGAAGATGTGTTATATTATAAAATGTTAGTAAATTTATTATATTTTATTAAATTCATTTGTTCCTGAAAACATATTTTAAAAATCATTTTTACCCATAATAAATACTCATTTATATATGTGCATACATCTCATTTTGTTTTACATAAATCACTATCAATTAGTAAAGAAAACGTAATTTAAATATATTTCTATTATCATGAAAATGTATATCCTTCTTTCCTAAAAATTTATGTTGTCATAATAACACATAAAATGGGTGTTAATTAATGTTGAATAATAGTATAAGTAGAAGCTTCTAATCCTCTCAGATAAATTGTCAATTCTATTATTTAGCATTGTTATAATTGAAGTATATTCTTGTAAAAATTATTGAACAAATTGGAATTGAAATGGTAGGAGTTGAGAGAAAATAAATTTTTACATAATTGGAATTTATTTTGCATAAAAAGATGTATATGCATAACTAAAATAATATTATTTGTTTTTGTTAACCAAAAAACACACAAAAAACAATACATCTAATATATTAAACATTAATTATGCATTATCCCAACTGGCATCCATATCAAATTTATGAGTGCCATGGAAATCAGAATATTTACCCAGTATATACTGCTGTTACATCTCCCTACCCTCACTACACTACCACTATGCCTATCATGATCATTCTATAAGTATTTTTTTCTCTAGCTTGCACAGTGTATACAATATATTACAATTTCATCAATTTTTACAATGATGTTGTATTGATTTTTTATGTAAAATTTAATATAATATTGCATGCACCTTTTTTTAGTAATTTATCTAGTTATTAATAGAATTATAAGATGATAAAAAACAAATACCTATACTTTGTTACCTACCTTTTATTTGACATCATAAAAAAATACTGGGATGACTTATCAATTAATTGAATATTTTTTGGATTTGGAAAATGATCATTTTATCACAGTATTACTAGGATGACAAACATAATTTATAAACTCAATGTGTAATCTCAAATCTTTTCTTACTATTCTGTGTAGTATTACTTGCCTTTTCAATTTTTTATTTGATTTTGATAAAAATAGGAGACGTGTTGAATAAATCTAGTCAATTGTATATTTTCAATATAATGTTGATTTATTGTAATACTTCCTATCTAATATTGATTGAGAAAATTAAATGATGTAGACAATTTTAAACAACCTCTATTTTTTATTTTTCAAATTGAAATGGAATGTTGTCTTTTAAATTTCTTTCTCACTTTCTTTTTCAAAAATGAAAGGGGGTGGTTTATAAAGTTGTTACCTTTTTAAAAAAAAACATAAAAGTTGTTTTTCAGCAGTACATTCAATAATACAGATTCTATATAAAAAGCAGCAATTCATGTATAACTTAACTGTCTGACTTTGATATGACAACAACAACTACAAACAATCAATGCCACCAAAAATATTAAAATATATTTTTGCTTTAGATTCCCACCACTATCTGATTATTATTGTATTTTTATTTCACACATACTTTGTGCAGACTGAATCGTTTGGAAGTGTGAAGAGAAAATGCAAAAGCACTTACAACTCCTTCCTCTTCAGTTATTCCTCTACATTGTAGCTGATCCAAAATCTACATGAACTATGAAAGGAGATTTATTTTGATTTTTTTTGGTTACGAAATGTAAAAAGACAATTTAAATGAATCACCACTGCAAAGTGTAAGATTTTCATTCCTTTTTCAAACAAAACATTTTAAGAAGATTAATGAAGAATAGAAAGTTTTAAATTAGTATTTTTTTTAAAAAAGAATTTATTAGCAGTTGTTTCAATAGCAACGTAAGTGACATGTGACTATTACTTTCTTATATTCTGATATAGTCCACATTTCAGATCAGCTAGAAAAAAAAAGAGGTAGAATAATAAAAAATCTTATTTTATTTCAAAATTGCTCAATTGTGTGACCAGATTTATGCAGACAACACAAAATTTATTTTAGATTTTTTCTTATCTTTTTCATTTCAATTCAAAAAATATATAAGCAATTTAATTTTCTTAAAGTCTAATTAAAAGTGTTTATCGATAAACAAACTGGTCTAATTAAAATTTTAAAATACAAAAATGTAATTAAAACAAATTATTTTTAACTTAAAGGAATGTTACAAGTTTACTTTTTCTCTTATTTTTTATGCAATATTTATTAAACCTGACTAACTTAATTTACTTTTCTTACATTAATATAATGTCACACAAGGCTTTTTAATTATACATTTTAAATCTTTTAATATAACTTAAAATTATTAATTTCCTTTTTATTAAAAAAATATCCTGTATTTTTATGAGTTATAATTTCCAGAGTTTAAAGTCTTGTACTAAATATTTGATAGTACATTTCATTTATTTAAGTAAATTTAACTTTCAAAGATATGTTGTTGAAGATCTTTAAAAAAATTTTTATATCTATTATATATCCTTTATTAACTGCTTGGGGTATATATACATTAGACCTGCAATGACATAACGTGATAATATATAATGTGATGATATAAAATCATGCTAGTGTGACAAATTGAAAATAATATGTACCCTTTAGTTATTGTACTTGTTAAATCTATATTAGCTGTCAAGTGAATTTTTTTTATCTATTATAGATAATAACCAAAATTTGGGATTTACTTCATACTGTGATTAAGGTATTATACTTTTTTTTCAAATACATGATATTCTGTTCTCACAAAAAATCTGCAAAAACAGGGATATATCCCTTTTATAGTTTGGATAACCAATGGTAATGTAACATTTTATGTTTTCTTAGTAAAATAGGCATTTGGAAGGAAATGTTGTTCAAGAATACTAAAATCACATTTGTGATGGCACTACTCTTTATTAATAGCTGGTTTCAATAATTATAATCCAACATATGGTAAAGTGTGCAGCTCTATATATCTGATAAGACTGTCATATACTGGAGGTCTTTGTATTGTTATCATGAAAAAAGCATAAAATTGGAGACCCTAAAATGTGGTAGAAATAGACAAGAGCCATTTTATTAAGTATAAAAAACTAAGCCAGATTTATACATCAGAGAGGTGAATGTTTGGTGCTTTGTGAAAAAAAATCAATGACTGTTTCATTGTGAGATATCTGGGCAGAATAACAATAACTATGGTGGTGGTGATCCAACAAAATGTGGATAAACACTCAATAATTTATTCAGATTACTGGTGATATGACAAAAGTGATGTATTGTGAGCTGCTAGTTATAGTCCTTTAAATGTAAACTATATCTACAACTTTGTGGATCCAGAAACCAGTGCACATATACAGAATATAAACAAACTTTGGGATTCAGCCAAATGGCATAATAAAAACAATGAGGAATGGCTTACCAATATCTTGACTTGTATTTCATTGAACTTATGTGGTAGAGAATTTGCAAAGAAGAGGATGCCTTTATCAGCATTTTGAATATATATTAAAATTTAGTTGCCACAGTCGTTGTTATTTTATATTTTTTAATTAAAATTTAATTAATAAAAATTTATTTATTGTTTACTGTTTTATGCATTAAATTTCTTACGTTGTCATTGTGTATTTGAATAATTGATAGATCAAGCTTATCAGAATATCTCATAAAGGCATTGTTTGACAAGACTCCATGAAAATGTCTCATAGCAAGTCTAATGTGTAAATAACCTTCTAGCTACTACTGACATACTTATGCTTTAAATATAGCTATCTTTTATCACATAAATAAATTAACATTAATATAGAAAATGAAGTTGTTATGTACAACTTTGTTAAAATTGATTTTTTTAAATATTTAAAGTACTATATAATTAATTAATTAAAGAAAATGTATTATCAAACATTTAGCAATTATAAGTAATGAAGACTAAAATTTAGGGCTGAATTAATATGCAAGTACCTTCACTAGTACAATATATATTTTACTGTTACTGGTATATTTTGAACCAGATAAATGGAGGTTTATACATTAAATAAAAAATGAAGTTGAATCTGGATACCAACTATATACAATCACAGATATAGACATATGTGGAATGAGGTCATCAAGATGTGTAAACTTTGGTTCAAATTATTATTAAATTAAAGGGTTAATAAATTTCAAATAAAAATTATAGAAATATATAAGAATATTAACCAATGAGGTGATGATGATGATTTACAATTTAAAAATATTCCAAAAGTATTTTATTTGCTTTTCACTTACAATAAATAAAAATTCAAAAGTATCAATCCTCCTAAAACAAATAGTTACTTTTGGAAATGTTTTTTTTTTTTTTTTAAAGAAAGAGCCATCATTAATTTTTCCCACTATTTCATTATGGATTAATTAAAAATATTTAACAATGTATTAATGAAGAATAAATGAAATGCCTGTGTACGTAGTCAAAACTATTAACACATACACAAAAATATTATAGTGATGAATGATATTTGAAGTTTGAACTATGGTTCAAGTTTAAGATGTTATGATATGATGTTACACATTAAATAAAGAAAGAGTTTCTAACCATGTTTTATTTCAGTGTAATTATTTTAATATTTTACCTTTGTCTTCTTTAGTTTTTCTGATGACAATCTTCTCCTTGAACACTGGTGATATTAGATAGAATAAATATAGCAGCATAATTGGTATATTAAAGGAATAAGGTGAAGAAACAGAAAAAAAATTAGCAAAGTTATATACCAAATGTCTAAATGATAAAGATGTACCAGATGATTAGCAGAATGCAGTCATAATATTAATATTTTAAAAAGGTGACAAAGAAGATAGTAGAAATTATAGACCTATCAGCCTTTTATCAGTTTTATATAAAAATTTTACCAAGATAATTACAACTTGTCTACAGAGAACATTCGATTTCCACCAACAAGAGAACAAGCTGGATTTAAAAGTGGTTTTAGTAAAGGAGATCATATCCAGGTATTGAGAGAAGTTATAGAAGGAACAAATGAATATGAGTTGTCATTATGTTTGGATTTGTAGATTATGAAAAGGCATTTGATTCTATAAACATTTCTTCGGTGATTAAAGCATTGGATCATCAAAGTATAGATCCAGGATATTGTTATATTTTAAAGAATATTTATAAAAATGCAACAGCAACAATTAGATTATGTAATGATACTGGGAAAGTCAACATTGAGAAAGGTGTAAGACAAGATGACTCCATATCTCCAAAACTTTTTACAGCAGTGCTGCAAGAAGTATTTTGTGGATTAAAATGGGAAACTAAAGGAGTGAAAGTAAATAGAGATTATTTAAGTCATTTTGATTTCGCAGATGATGTAGTTGTTTTTGCTAATAATGATTCAGAGCTGCAGAAAATGTTGCAGGAGTTATCAGATAAAAGTAGGAAAGTAGGACTAAAAATAAATGTTAAAAAGTCTAAAGTAATGTATAATCGATTTGCTTAAATTATGAAAATAAAGATTGATTGTGATGAATTAAAAGTAGTTAACAGTTACAAATACCTCGGTCAGATTATTAATACAGATGGAAACATAATGGAGGAAATTAATCATAAAATTAAACTTGGTTGGAGTGCTTTTGGTAGAAATAACTTCATACTAAAAGGAAATATGCCTATGTGTTTGAAAAGGAAGTTTTTTAACAAATGTGTTTTAGCAGTTCTTACTTATGGATGTGAGACTTGTACACTTAATAGAAGAGCAATACAAAGACTTCAGACCACTCAAAGAAGTATAGAGAGATGTATGTTGGGAGTGACAAGAATATATCGAAAACGCAATGTATGGGTAAGAGAACAAACAAGTGTTACTGACCTCATTGAAAAAAATTAAACGAATGAAATGGAGTTGGGCTGGACATATTGCTAGAAGAGATGATAATAGATGAACAATTGAAATTTTAAACTGGATTCCAAGAGATTGTAAAAGACCCAGAAAGATGTCACATGTGAGATGGATGGATGAAATAAAAAAGTGTGCAGGGGTGATGTGGAGAAGAGAAGCTAAATATAGGAGAAGATGGATTAGACTTGGAGAGACCTTCATCCTGCAGTGGATTGATAATGGTTGATAATGATGATGAAATATAGCTGCTCTAGTGACATTTTATGAAGTATTTTATCTGTATATCTTGAACATTTATATAAAATTATCCTTTACTTCTTTTATGACACGGAGATGTATTAGCTGGTTTTTTAAACATCAGCATTAATTTTTGGATCTGACTGCTTTTTTAGGCATTTTTGAGTCATGTAAGTTTTGGTCATCAAGCTTCACATGGAAGATACATTTCTTTTAAATAAATATATCATACGGATTTTTGAAACTGAAGTATTAATAAATACTTTAGTAACAATCAGTTAAATATGGCTTATGATGGAAAAAAGTGATTAATCAGTGATTATTCTTCTCTTCCATATGGATCATGACAACATAGCTTCAATAGTTTATTGCACATTAATGCAAAGCAATATGGAATAAACAGCTGTCTTCTAGAATTGCAATAATAGTAAAAAATTAATTGCTAGTTTTTTATTACCACTTGATTTATACCCAACCAATATTGTTAAAGAGCATGGTTATAAAAGGGTATATATATCATCAACTAAAGAATATATGTATGATTTTTGTATCAATACAACAATGTGTATTTTTAAAAGACCAAGTTTGCAGTCTCCAAAACATGTTGTTAATATAAGTTTTAGTACATTATATTACATTTTTATAAACAAAAGAAGAGAAACAAATATGTTGACTTTTTCTTTTTTTATACTTTCTTAATATAAGAAGAAAAAATCACAGCATATTTATATATTATAATTATAACTTCTAAAATGTTATTAATTCTCAAAGTTTAATCTTATTTTTAGTTTTGCCATCCACTTTCATTATGAAATGTGAGAAATTTTATTTAAAACTTACTTCAGGAAAGGCAAACTAGAAAATATTTAAATTTAAATATTTAAAAAAAAAACTGCCAATTATTTTGTGTATTGAGACTACTTTTTTAATCGTTTATATTATAATTTTTTGTTCTTTTACATATCATGAAGTAAATATTTAATAGCATTAATAATATGCATGAAATATTTTTTTAACTTTAAAGCAGTTTACATTTTTTTTTATTTTCAAGTGACACATGCACATACATAAGTGGCAGTTTAGTTAGTTGATATGTGTTATTATTAAATACATTTTTTCTGCATTGTAATTCGACCATTGTTATAGCTGATATATATATTGTGCCCTTTTCTATAGGTCAATGATGGTTATAAGTGGTCAATTACTAAAAAATTTTAAAATTAATATTATATAGTATTTAATATTATAAATTATAAATAAGCAATAAAAGGTTAATATAATATATTTAATAATAAGTATTGTGAGGGTGAGAATTGTATCTAGTTCTATATTTTTCTAAATTATTTTTCAAAATATTTTATATAATCATTTTAAAAAATATAAGTAGCAAATTTATTAAGACAGATAAAACTAGACTAAACACCGGAAATGTCTACGTGACTGTCTGGAATATTCTATGTATAAGCACTAGTTGAAATTAATACTAATAATTAAAATATTTAAATAGTATATAATAGAGCTGGATGGAATTGTCACACATCATAATAAAAAAATAAGTATTATACATTTTATTAATTATTGTTTTGAAATTATTTTAAAAGATAGTTAAATTGTAATAGATAAAAATTAATTTAAAAAATAATAATAGGTTAATATTTAAGTCTATTACGTCACAATTTTAAAACTTTAGAAATTGTTTATAAACCAAAGTAGGAAGTGACCAATAAAAAGATAGATCTTGGCAGACAACAAAAATCGTGCCAATTAATTGTATAAATGAGGTGAACAAAAATGTGTTGACTCCAGAGCAGAGGTAAAATTTTAAGCTCTTTAAAATTTATTTCTTTCTTCAATTTATTAGTCAATTTTATTATAACTTTAATAATATCTTTGAAAGAAACTAACTGACAATTTAAAATCTTCCGAAGAGAATCTAAGAATAAAATTTTAAAAAAAGTTCTCATAATAATGTTTCACTAACTTGACAGTAACCTGCCAGTGGATTCTATCAAAATATAATCTGAATTTTCAATAAAAAATGGATATATTCTTAAGACCAAGTTATAAATTTTATAATATTCCAAAAATGTTAATGTCGTTCGTTGATATAGTTGATATAGCGTATTACTATGAAAACTGCTTTTGTGCGTATAAAATTAATGAAAGGACATTGTGCGCAAAGTTAATGAATATAATGGAAAATAAAAATAAGTATTATTCGTATAAGAATAAATGGAAAAAAAAGAATTATTATTGAAATTTTTTGAATTGCTTTCTTTAAGATGATTTGAGCAAATACTCTAGAAATAGTTAAAGATCGAAAATGTTGTATATAAAATAATAATGAATGAAAATGAAATTTACCAAGGAAAATACTTGCCTAAAGAAGAAAAAATATTTTACAGAGAAATAAATATAAAAATTGGATCCATGGAGAACGCAATTGCTACCGTAATGATTAAATAATTGTAGTTCAGCTAGAAATAAAGATGCATCAACGTGCCGAGGTAATATTCGCCCGAACATAAAAAGCTTCTTGGGATAACTAAATAAATGTTTTCTAATAATTTTGAATTAAACATTAAAACAAAAGATCGTCTAAACAGTTTGTCAAATGAATTAATTTATTTAAAACTTTAATAAGCAGAAAGGAGAACATTTGGATAAAAGAAGAAATAATAAATATTATGGGACTAACCAAGATTTACCGCCAGAAAAAATATGTGATTATGGTTTAAATTATTTTCTTTATTAATCTAAGTTAAACATTAAGTTTTAGATAGTGATAGGGAAACAAATACATTAATTCGCAATATAACATTATATAAAATAATATGTTTTGATTTTGAATGTTCAAATAAAATTGTATGTGTGTGGAAATTTTGTATATTTGCGATGCTCGAGGAGAAAGAAACCTACTACAAATTCTAATAGGAAGGTAAAGATTATTTTGGTACATTTTATAGTTATTAATGATATAATGTATGTTTTATTTATTTAGATCAGCTATGAATCGAATGAATGTAGTGCAAAAGTTTTATTGTTATAATTATTGTAAAATGCATTTTGAAAAACAACACTCTAAAACACTTTGAGATGTGATTAGATTTTTTTAAAAATATGCATACGATAATTATTTAATGTGTTATTAATATAGTTCAATATAACCGATGGTTATGTCATATTTTCTGTTAATTTTTCCGATTGGGATATTTAAGTGGTATTTCAACAAAATGTAGATGTCGACCCTACAGTGTAATAAAGCAAGACAAATTGTTCTTATGGAATAGGGAAATGTTTTATATTAGTGAATTTTGTTTATTGTTTTAAAAGGTAGTTAGTTTTATTGATGTTGGATACAGTAAAAATCTTGAGAGATAGTTTGGGTAGTGACTTGGTAGTACGTGGAGATTCGGAAACCAAGAGGATGTATTAAAAAACTAGGATGCTACAGGGAATGAAATAATAAGTAGTTTTAGATGGTAATCAGCGTAGTTAACAAAGCCCTACAACTGTTACACATGTTGTCATGGACAGTGTTATTTTTATCTTTCTTGTGAATCTTATTAGATGTTTGGTAAAGCTGAGTAAATAGCTGCCACATCACGCTTATCTCCAGGGTTATTAGACAATGAATGTCGGACCTATTCACACTGTTCCATACATTTTGAAGTATATATTTTGATAAGTTATCTATCTATCTTCCCAATATCCTATACATCTTTCGCTATCTTTATCTGTATTTCTTGCAACTACATCGTTATTTGATGTCTATTGAAAAGAAACAATAGATATTTTAGAATGTATATCATGTTGTTATTTGAAATAAGAATAGTTAAGTATTAACAAAGAGTAGATTATGATTATTGAAAGAGAGATGCAGATATCCTAAGAAAGAAAGGAGTCAGAGGATTATTTTAATTTTTAAAGAAATGAACTATAATTTTATAAAATATATCCAAATAGAAATATACAAAAATATTAAAAATGATTTAACATTTTCTTATTGTTTGATTATATTTAAAAATATAAGTATTGCATATTTAAAGAATATAATGACATTCAATAATTATAATATATGTGAAACTGAAACAGGAGATAATTAAACCAGTGTTATAGCATTATACATGAGTATGACTTACGGAATAAATGTATTAGAGTTTACGAGCATTACAGAACAAACGTTATAGGTAGTAATAATATTTAACAATATGCAGAGTGACTTATATAGAGTTACAAGAAAATGTAATTTTTTTTAGAGAAAAAAACCATATTGATTGTAAATTTATAATGTTATCAATGGTGTTTATCCACATATATAATTTATAATACGGTAACTTTAATATGAAAAGGTAAAGAATAGTATTACCCATAAAATAGTTAAAATAAGTAATATAATAAACCTAATGAGAAATAAATAAATAACTTATAAAAGGTATAATAATTTTAAATTAACTATAAAAGAAATCTAAAATGTATAATTCAACTATTGTAGCGTAAAGAAAAATGAGGATATCCCTTGTAAATAAATGTAAATAGATTTGTTTGTTTTATCTTAATTTTGATTGTTGTTAATAAAATTCTAAAACTTGTTTATTAAAACTTGTGTCTGAGTTTTGTTTTCTCTACATCATTGCATGAATTCATAGGATATGTTTACCGTCATTAAACTAAGTATATAATTGTTTGCACAAAATATAAATAAAGAAGTATATTTAATCTTAAATATTTATTGATGTTTTTGTAATGGAATAATTATAAAATTGCATTGTGTTAATGGTCATAAATCCATTGTCATAATAATTTGCTAAATTGTATGTTATTGGTTGCCACTTGCTTCATTTATCAGATTATCTAAACACTGCCACTTACTAATTTATTTTATTACGTAAAGATAAAAAAAGGAAGATATTAGATTATTAACTAATTTGTTACGGTTATAAATTTGCGATAAAAGAAAAGCTGTACTAGTTAGATTAAACAATGAAGATTGTGATTATTATTATTATTGTTTTATTATTAATCTAATTTCAGAGTAGTAAATTATGACACAAAATCCCTTATCATATTTTGCTACCTTATTTCAATTTAACCTTGAATAAATTTAAGAACCTGAGATTATTTCCTTTGAGCTAGATAATTACTATTATTGTTATTATAGATAAAAGATTAATACTTTAATTGTTAAATGAGTTTAGTGATTAGAAGTTGCAGAAGTCATAAGAATACTATGTAGTTATTATATGTAATAGTAAGATAAGGGGGGATAGAGTTCTTATGCCATTGAGGTAGTATCCTAGGGGATATTATCTCAATGTAATCTACTTTGTCACCCTTTATTTCCACTTCTAGTCTCATGAATTCTGGAATAGTTATTTGAGTTAGTTTAAAACAGAACCTAAGATAATTTTTAAGAAACCTGAGCTAGTAAAGCATTAATTGAATATCTCATTAATTATTAGAGCTAGAACCCGGTTACGCGATTTTCACTATGTTATATTTATTTGGGGGGAAGTGGAGTACACATATACACGTAATTACACGTAGGGTGAGAGGGTAGATTGTGGTATAACATGGTGGGCTCGAGGTGTACATGGTTACACACTGAGTGAGAGGGCAGAATATATATATATATATAATGCTTATTTTTAAGTCTAGAAAAAAAAGTTATGTTTGTTATTAAATTTGTTTTACAAGAAAAAACTTATTTGTTAATTAATTATTTATATTTTGTTCACATATGTGTTAATAATATGATTTATATATTTTTTTCAGAATATTTATTTTGAATAACATTCCAAATTTAAAATAAATGCTTGAAAAAAAAAGCTTTTTATAACATAGACTTTAATTAATAAAGGTTGAATGATAATAGCCATGTATGTGAATTTATGTAAAAATATTATATAAAAAACTAAATACCAAAAGCTTATTACATTCATTTTACAAGAATAAAATAATTTATATTTTATTATTCTCTGGAAATTCTAAAACAGCAATTTTAAATGTGTGTATGGATATACCAAAAACTATATAAAGGAACATTAATTAACCTATTCTAGAATCTCCAGACAAGAAAAAAGAGGAAAAAATAATATAAAATAAAATTTACTTACTTGCAATGTAAATCTTAAGGTGATACCATCAATCATATTTCCCAAAGTATATATATATATATATATATATATATATATATATATATATATATATATATATATATATATATATATATATATATATATATATATATATATATATATATATAGTTGTATTTTTATATTTGACTATTTCCATCATCTAATATGTGTGTTGAATGTCTTTAGAAAAGTTTAATTTTTAGTTAAATATTCCAAATGCATTCAACTTTTAGTAATATCACAGCAAACAGGTTAGTATATGCACCAACTGTTAGTAATATCACAGCAAACAAATGTTAATAATATCACAGCAAACAGGTTAGTATATGCACTAACTGTTAGTAATATCACAGCAAACAGGTTAGTATACGCACAACGTTTCGAGAGGTATTTTTCTCCCCTCTTCATCAGGTGTTGCTGGCCTGACCAGTGACAGTACTATCATGGGATTCGAACCTGGGTCCTTAGATTCTTGATTATTGAAATTTAAGGTAACGCTCTAACCAATTGAGCCATCCTGCCAAAGGCAACAGTATGTAGTAATTTCATATACTTATCTATGAGGTTCCTCCTGATTTCTCCACTTTTTCCTCAGAGCAAAGTTGATTAGTGATTTCCATACATTATGTATAGTCACACTAGGTTGGCTTATGGGATTTTTTGCCATTGTCATGTGAGCAGCTTCTTTAAATTTTCTTCTTTGTACCTTTTTTCTTTATCCAATATTTTTGTATTTTCCCAATTGAACGTATGTTCATTGGTCCATACATGGTCTGCTACCTTAGACACATCTGTTTTCTCTCTTCTAATCATCAGTTTATGTTCTTGCAAGCGCTTTTGAATGGGACAGCTGGTCTCACCAATATATGTTCTTCCACATTCACATGGTATTTCATAGATGCAGTTTTTTCTTTGCAGCATTTCAAGTTTAGGCTTTGTAGATGTTAGAATTCCTCAGGTATGGCTCTGAAAAGCTGTTCTGATGTTATACTGATTGCAGATTTTCCTTAATTTGTCTGCTATTTTTGGAATGTATGGATACACTACAGTACCAATAATTGTCTTTTCTCTTGATGGTTCTTTTTGTTGTCTGTTTAATGTTTTCTTAATAACAGCTGATGGATAACCATTTTTCTTAAGAGTTTGTTCTATATAGATCTTTTCTTTTTCCAAATCACCAGTTTCTGAACAAACTTCTTTTGCTCTGTTCCACAGTGATAGTATAACTCCATGTTTTGTGTTTCTGGTGTGATTAGATGTATAGGCTAGGTATTTTTCTGTATGTGTAGGTTTTCGGTAAACTAGTTTTGATTTTGCCATGAGGGAGTCTTGTCACAAGAACATCTAAGAATGCCAATTTTTGTTCTTGTTCTGGTTCTATTGTAAATTTAATTGAAGGGGATATGTTGTTGATGTGTGTCCAGAAAGTTTGTAGCAATGCTTCACCATGTGGCCATACAACAAATGTATCATCCACATAGTGAAGCCAAACTTTAGATGGATAAGGAGTAGTTTTTATGGCTGTGGTTTCAAGTTCTTCCATGTAAATATTGCTAATCAGGGGAGACAATGGTGAGCCCATAGCCATTCCTTGATTTTGTTGGAAGAACTCTGTGTTATATTTAAAGTAGGTTGTTTTTATACAGAAAGTTAATAGTTCCATTATGCTATCAATAGGAAGAGCTGTTCTGGTTTGTAAACTGTTATCATCATTTAACCTTTTTCTTACAATAGACAATGCTTCTTCACATGGTACATTTGTGAATAAAATTTCCACATCAAAGCATACCAGTAAGTCAGTTCTTTCAATTTTCATGTTCTTGATTAATTCTACAAAGTGTCTAGAATCCCTGACAAATGATTGGGTCTTGCATGCCAAAGGACTTAGAACTTTGAGAAGAAATCTTGCCAAATTCTGGCAAGGTGAATCTCTCGAACTAACAATAGGTCGTAATGGAACATGATCCTTATGGATTTTAGGGAGACCATAAAGATGAGGAATTTTGCTGAAATATGATGTTATTTTACTCTTTTCTGAATCAGTGAAGTACTTGCGATGCTTTCTGAGTAATGCTTGTAACTTTATTTCTGTACTTGGTATCGGATCTTTTGCCACTTTTCTATATTGGCCAGCTGTGAGGAGTTCTTGTATTTTGTTGTCGTAATCAGTTGTATCCATTACAACTGTTGCATTACCTTTGTCAACATGGAGAATAATTATAGATTTATCTGCTTTGAGAGATTTAATTGCTTTCCTCTCCCCATAGGATATGTTTGACTGCAATTTTTGTTGCTTGTCAAGTGTTCTTTTTATTCCCCAGCGCAATTCTGCTGCTTCTTCTAAAGGCAATTTTTGAATGACTTCCTCATTGGCTGCCATTATATCTAATAAGGGGATATTAGATGTTGTTACAGCAAAGTTTAATCTTCTTTCAAGAACAGAAATTTCAGTATCTGTTAGATTTAGAACTTAGATTTTTAAAAGATGAAGCTGTTACATTGATTGGTACATTATGATTTTTGATATGCCCATGTAGGTTAGCAAGTTTCTTCTTTTGACATTCTTTTATTTTTCCATGTAATATAGAATATGATTTTCTTACTGCTTGAAAAACTCTCATGTAGTCATCGTCAGTAAGTTTATTTTTTAGAAGACATTCTACAGTATTAATTGAATGCATTGTTTGATACTTAGAAAACCTTTGAGCATTTATTCTTTCTCTTAACAGAGCTTCACTTGCTCTCTGAGTAATTTTATCAGCTCTCTGAGAGTGAATTGGAGGTTTTAGTTGCAAACCTTTAGGAATTATCCCTTCCCATTTACATTTACATAGGAAAGTTAAATGATTTTCTACTTTGGCCAGCTTTAGACATAGTTTTTCATAATGTCTAAAGTTTAATATAGTATCGGGTCCATACCGAATACTTATTTTTTTTCTGTGTTCTAGCTGTATTTTTATATTGGACTATTTAAAGAAGCTGCTCACATGACAATGGCAAAAAATCCCATAAGCCAACCTAGTGTGACTATATATAATGTATGGAAATCACTAATCAACTTTGCTCTGAGGAAAAAGTGGAGAAATCAGGAGGAACCTCATAGATAAGTATATGAAATTACTACATACTGTTGCCTTTGGCAGGTTGGCTCAGTTGGTTAGAGTGTTACCTTAAATTTCAATAATCAAGAATCTAAGGACCCAGGTTCGAATCCCATGCTAGTACTGTCACTGGTCAGGCCAGCAACACCTGAAGAAGAGGGGAGAAAAATATCTCTCAAAACATTGTGTGTATACTAACCTGTTTGCTATGATATTACTAACAGTTAGTGCATATACTAACCTGTTTGCTTTGATATTATTAACATTTGTTTGCTGTGATATTACTAACAGTTGGTGCATATACTAACCTGTTTGCTGTGATATTACTAACAGTTGAATGCATTTGGAATATTTAACTAAAAATTAAACTTTTCTAAAGACATTCAACACACATATTAGATGATGGAAATAGTCCAATATAAAAATACAGCTAGAACACCATCATCACAAACCTTCAGAAAAACACAATATATATATATATCATATACATTACTTTCAAAAGTATAATTAAACACTATATATATATATATATATATATATATATATAGTGTTTAATTAACAGAAAGCATTGATAAAACTAAAGTAAGATGTAGTCAAATATGATTTTTTCAATTATTGCCTATACGTTTGATGAGTCATGGTTTGACATGCATTTATAAGGTCACAGCATTTTCTTTGGTGAATCCTGTTTATAAACATTATTTCAACATTTTAATAATGTTATAGTTCTTAAAAATTATCTTTATAAAGTTATGAAAAAAATGTATTACATTAGAAAATAAATCATTTTGACCATGACTATACCAGAATTCCTGTTGAGAGATTGTTCTTGCTTAGAAGAGCTAAATGAAACTTTCTTAAAAAGTTGGTTCATCCTACAAGTTATAGAAATAATTGATATAGTAAAAAAAAATCACTCACCGGAGCCTATTCATCCATTAATCTTGTTGAACCTGACTGATGATGGCATCTAAAATAAAGAACTTTGATACAAGAACTTTAAAGAAAGAAACTTTCTCAGAAAAAATACAATTTCAATTACATATTTTTTATGCATGCTTATTTTCTTTTGTTTTAGAGCTTTTAAAGATAATATGTTTATTGGTCAGGTAAAACAATTTTAATAATAGTATTTTATTTATGAAGTTATGTGCACAGATATCACAATGCATGTGTGTATGAATGTTTAGATAGTTAGCACACATATTGTTTTTGTTTCACCTGCTGAGAATAAACTAAAGGTTGTCATCATTGTATATAAGCGTAAATAATTGGGATTATAATATCCTTTTGTTTTTCGTAATTATCCAAAATTTATTCAAGTTTCATAAAACCTTTAATATAAAAAACAACATTTATTAATAACACAGTCTGTAACAGTTTGCTTTTTAAATGTTATAAGTTGTTCAGACTCATTTAAACTATTAATGTCATTTTCTTGGTAATATTATTTATTAGTGATGTAAATAAAATTGGCTGATTTTTCACATAATACATTTGTATTAATTATTTTTATTTATTTACTCATCTCACATCAATTTAAGCAAATTATTATCATCATTATTATTTTTTAAACCCTGAGATCATTACTCATTTATTATTTTTCAATTTAATTATATTTAAAGTTAAAAAAATTAACATTTGAGTTTAAATTGATGTTATTATAGAATATTAATTTTAGTTAATATTTACAAAAAAATGTATAGATTTTATAGGTATTAGTTTTATTCAATAAAGTTCAATTAGATTATTAATTGAATCTCAACCTATAAGTTTCTATTATTGAAAATTAGCATCTGAAGACCTTTAGGGCATTTCTTTTGCACACGCATGTGAATATATATATATATTGTAACCAATTGGATTACATTGCACCACTAATATATATATATATAAAGTTGAAAGGAAAATTAAAAATAAACACAGTCATAAATTTTTGTAGACATTTTTCTACATTTCCTAAAATAAAACAGTAATAAATAAAGGCTTAAATACTCTAATTTTGAAATTTGAAAACACCCTATTGTATTTTTGAAATTTTAATTAATTAAACAAAATTTTTATCTATTAGAAATCCCCTAAGTAAAACATGTATATGTTTTTAAAGGGATTAGTGAGTTAAAAATAAAAACTGTTTTTAATCAAGCTGCTGTTATCACTTTAGATGAGTCTATAAAAGGGTTGGTAACAAATTATCCCCAGTCTGGGTAATGATTTTTGAAGAGAACAGTCTAGATAGTGATTTTAAAAAGAACAGTTCAGCTTGCAGTTTTGTAAGAGTTGGTCAGAAGAGTTTTTAATATTTTAAGCAGTGACCAACTACGCCACCTGCAAAGTTTGGATAATGATTTTGAAGAGGGAAGTATGTTGTTGGCTGTAGCAGAGAGTTGTCAGTCAGTTACCATAAACTGATGTAGCTGTAGGCAAGATAGTAGACTGTTTTCTTTAGCAGGAGTTTGAATTCACATGGAGAAAATGACACACATTTTATGCTGAAATTCATAGCCAGAAATCTATCAAACCAAGACAGCTGATTGCCTGGAATAATCCTAGATAGAGCAGAGACCAAGTAAAAATCAAGATTTTACATGGATTGCATACTTTTACTTGATGACAACAAACATGAATTATATTTTTCTAATGTACCAAAAGAACCAGCTTGCTAAATAAATAATTATATAGATGCTGACTAAAGGCAGAGAAGCCCAGATAAACATATATACAGCCGTGGTGAGTAGAGTTATATATAATAATGAATTGTTAAATAATTTCTTTAGTAAAATTACATTTTAAAAGTGATGCATGAATTTGTACTTTTTATGTTTATGGTGGGTGTATAGTTGAGCAGGGCTGCCTGGATGCAGTGTATTCATGATGCTCCAAAGTACAGGCTCAGCACTGTCTAGACCTAAATATTGAGCTCCCAGAGTTGTCCAGCTGTGTTTATGTAGGTCTCATGAATGTGCCTTGGTCTCATGAATAGACCTCATTTATAGCCCCTAAGACTCACAAGAGATGAGTAGGGTTGGCTCAGTGCCTGATATTTTTTTCTGGATACTACTTGTGGATGATCTGTCTGGGTACTTAGAAGGGGCAGTGCTTAAAAATGAGATATTTCTCACAACATCATGGAGCACTGTATACATAGTCCATGCTTGGTTGTCTACTTATCATGGCATGAAGAGCTGCAGTTCATGTATTCACTTTTCCTCTCTTACCTTGCCTACTTTATCAGCATTAAGTAATCAAGCAGAAAGACATTTTGGAATTTATATTTTCTTAATTCTACAAAACGATTTTATTTTTCAATTATTAAAAAAAAAAAGAGAGAAAGACATTTTAAATCAATCAATAATCATCTGTTAAAAATTTAAAGTAGTATTTTAAGGAAAAAAGACTATTTAGCAAAGAGAATTAAATTGCAAGAATAATCTGTAATAATTTTATTGTGATAAATACTAATGTTATGTAGATAAATTAATATATTGCACATTTGTGCAAATTATATATATATATATATACGTTTCAGTAAACCTATGATGTAAAATGTATCATTTAACTGAAACTTTAATCATTATTGAGTTTTATGGTTTAATATTTTGATAATTATTATGTAGCAAGTCAAATAGCATGCACACACATGTAGATGTGTGTATATTGTCAATTATAACATGTAAAATGTAATCATTTTTTGATATTAATTGTATATTATAAATCGTGCATCTGTGCACACAATTATGTAAATCCATGTAACAATTTAAATATTGAATAGTAATTACATAAATTAATGTAATAATTTGAATGTAGTATAGTAATTTTGTAAGTCACAAATATAATATTTTTTTTATATTGTATATCATTCAAAATCAGATCTTAAATGTTATTTATTATTTTGAGAAAAGTTGTATATTAGAAATTTTGCATTTGTGCACACATATATGTAAATTAATGTAATAATTTAAATTTTGAATAGTAATTATGTAAATCACAAATGTAATAATTATTTTGTGTTATTGAAATGTCTTCATCATGTATTATAAAACACACATCTGTGTACGAATATATATATATATATATATATTCATTATAGAAACTAATTAAGAATAATGCAATTGATGTAATAATTTTAGTTGTGTATGTAATTTTGTATACTTTTCAAAATAAGAGCCTTATCCTATAAGAACTTAAATAACATTTTTTTAATTATCTTTAAATACCTTTTTTATTGTTATTAATAAACTTATTTAATTGTTAAAATTGTATTCCATCATCTCTTGTTGACATAGAGTATTAGAGCTTTATGTTCTCTGAGATAGATTGGTGCATGCGATGAATATATGACTGGGGATGTGTATTTAGTGATTTGGGGCATCCAGAGATGATCAATCATATTCCTGGTTGGCACAAAAGAGAATACTCTTTAAAGCCCATGCACTATTATCTTTTATCTTAGTTTAGCCTTATTAGGAGTTAAGTTTACAAGTGGCCAGAGCATTGATGTTGATCAGCATGTTTTAAATGTCCCAGTATTATTGATTTGATTTCTGATTATTGTGTATTTTAATGGACGGGCACTAAGCTGGTGCATCCAAGTTATGTTTAAATAATTGCCAAAGCTGGCAAAGGCTCAATAGTTAGCCTAGTCTAAAAAAGGCCCATTTTCAATCCAGCCACAAGATGGTGTGTTGATTTTATTCTGATTTATTGTACTAATTTGTTTATTCCCATCAATGATGATGATGGATGGTTATTTCTCTTGAGTATTTATTTATACTTACTTTTATTTATAATGCTGGTTGAATTTATAATTATGATTTTAGTTGCTCTTTTTAGTTAGCTGGATCATCTCACAATGCTCACAGATCTTTTGATCTCATGTTCCTTATAAATATATAGTACTTACAATAAATTTGCAAATTATTGATTTTTGATTTTAAATGGACTGGGGTTGATGATGATTTTGCCATCACCCAGTTCAAACATTTTTTTTAATCTTCATATATCACCCACCCCATCCCGTTACAATATATATATATAGATAGATAGATAGATAGATAGATAGATAGATAGATAGATAGATAGATAGATAGATAGATAGATAGATAGATAGATAGATAGATAGATAGATAGATAGATAGATAGATAGATAGATAGATAGATAGATAGATAGATAGATAGATAGATAGATAGATAGATAGATAGATAGATAGATAGATAGATAGATAGATAGATAGATAGATAGATAGATAGATAGATAGATAGATAGATAGATAGATAGATAGATAGATAGATAGATAGATAGATAGATAGATAGATAGATAGATAGATAGATAGACAGACTTGTGGAGATTGCAAGAAAAAATAACTTTATATTATGAATTATTATTTTGAGTAAAATGTTAAAAGAAAATGGACATAAAAGCATCCAAATGAAGGTACAGAAGAATTGGATTATATTTTAACTAACAGAAAATATATATTTCAAGATTGTAATATTTTTAATAAATTTAACACAGTAAGTAATCATCTTTTAATAAGATATAAGATACATGTTAATGCAAAACTAGAGAAACAAAAATTATTAAAAAAAATCAATATTTACAGTTGATATTCCTAATCTTCAGAAACATTCTAATCAATTTAAATTAGAACTTACAAATCGGTTTCAAGTATTAGTAGATTTTGAACATGATTCAGATTTGAATGAAATTAATATAAAAATAACTAATACACTTTTAAAAACTGCAACAAAAATAGCTGGTAGAAAAAAGCAGCAATTGGCCAATAAAATTCTTACTGAGACAAGATACTTTATGAAGAAATGAAGGAATATAAAGATATACAAAAATAATGCATAAAAAAGAGGTGAATATCTCGAATTTTGTAAAATTGTGCAGAAAAGAGTTGAATATGATATAAGAAAATGTAACTGTGAACTAGCAAAGAAAGCTGTAGAAGAGAATAAAAATCTCAGCAGTGTAAAACAACATTTTGATATTGGTAGAAAATTTATATCTGCAATAAGAAAAAAGATGGAATTATTACCAAACAGAAATGATATCATGAAATGGTTAAAAGACTTTTATCGAGAATTATATAGTAATATAGAACAAGTACCTCCTATATCTATTACATCATCCAAACTGCCCAGAATGTTAAATAAAAAAAATGAGACATGCAATTAAATGTATGAAGAAAGGAAAGGCTTTAGGTAATGATGGAGATATAATTGATATATTAAATAAAGCATATGAAGAAATAGAAATTTTTTTAGGAAAGTTATTGTAATGGAATTTGCCTTTTCATGAGAATCACGTATATATATGACCATACGCGTGTTTGCATAATTATAATGTAATAGTTTTCCTTTCTCTCTTTTTATTTTTTATTATATATATATAAATATATTGTACCGGTCAGTTTTGTATGTTCACATAACAAGATCTAGCATCTAGGCAATAGTACCTCAAATCCAATCATGAATGAGATACATAAGTCAGGAACACTCATGAATTCTGCCTTATTTGCCTATCTCTCAGATCTACCAACTTAAGAGCAACAATCCCAATGATATCAATCTAATTTCATCTCTCACCACTGGCATCGCACATAGGAGACACAAAAGACTCTAAGGTTAGTTTAATGGTGGGATATTTAGTATGAAACACAATTTAGAAATAATCAAAGATCATAATCTATTATATTAACTATATATTAGCGGAGATCATCTAGTCAGTAGAAGCATAAATTATTAATAAAATATTAACTTAAATAAAAGAAAATACAATGATTCAGAAATTTTGTAATATATATGTTTAAGGTTTATTATTTTAACAAAACATACATAAACGCATGTCATCATTGATTGATCATTGGCCTCATTAAGATTACATAACAGTGGGTCATAGAGAAATAATATGTTTGGTTGATACATTAAGAATTACATTTAATATATGATTTTATTTATAGTTGTGGCTATGCCAATAATATGTACTATAATGAAGAATATGATATTTAGCACTATTAAGAAAGATAATATTAAAAGTGCCACTACACCCCAGAAAGAACAAAATAGCATTTAACTGACTTGAAAGGTACTCATATTTTGAGAATGAAACATTATATTTGTACAAAATATAGTTATTAATTTGGTTTATAAAGTGCCAGACATGTGTGGGTTAGCTAATGAATATATATTAATAATCATAAGTTTGTCGCAATGACATGCATTTTAAATAATGGACATAGATTGCTGTTTAGCAAAAATCACAACATTTCAGCTCATGGATGTTCATGGGTTTATTAGAAATATAACAAAATGCAGTACATGCATGGTGGTGTATTTGATGTGATCCAGTCATGGATCTGAACGTGAGCTTCATGGAATTCATTTTGAAGAGAAAATACCTGTTTAAGTCTGCAATGTTAGCAGAATTGCTTCATGGATGAAGAGCAGTAGGCGATGCAATTATTGGGCTGCTTTTTCCAGAGCTATCCCCATATAAAGCACATATTTGCGAACAAATGAGTCCCCAGGGGTGTTTAAGCCTGGTTCTTGGACATTGAGGATGATGATTGGGCTCAACTTTGTGATACCTCCATAGAAAAGAGAAGCACAAATATATATAATATAGAAACAAAGTTGCCTATATGCACACAACACTTGGGATAACAAAATATATAGCTTTAACGACTATTTTAATTATTTAATACCCATAAATTATAGAATAACCTGCATAATGGTATGATCTAATCGCTAAACAGGCATTGATGATTTAAATTAATTAAATTACATAGGTTTTAAGCATAAAGATTCTCCCTTCCCTTTACTTTAAATTATTAATAACTTCCCACACCATTTAATAAAATACAAATGTCGGTTAAAATAATGCTATTATTAGAAATAAAGATGTTTATATGGGAACAAATGGGGTGGTGGAATTAATTGGGATAATAATTAAATTTTACATATATAAGATACATTTACAGTTGGTATTAGGGCAATTAAAAGATAAAAACATTTTTAGAAAAACAGATGTTGATCTGTTTTCCTACAACAATTTACAGGATAATTATTTTGTTTATCCAAACTTGTGAGCATTTGCATAAGTCAAATAAGACTTCTTTTAATTAAAATGAGTTCTTAATTACCCTGTAAGTGATGGGTAGGAAAAACTAGAAAGGAATTACATGCTAGTGAGTTTGGAAATATTACTGGCATTTTAAAACAAATATATGTAATAAAATAATGAAATAAAATATGATTGCTGCATGAAAATAATAAAAAAGAAAGCATATTGAATAGAGTCTCTATGATAGTAATAAATTAAGTTATATAGAGTTATAACAAAATAAAGTTACGTAAGATATAAGTATTTTACATACAATATTATATGAGAGCATCAGGATAATTGTTACTATAGAGAAGGCTGAATTTAATATAATCATAGAGCAGCTAAAGTTATTTTATCTTTTGTAAATAGTAGCAGTTCTTGATGTTTGAAGTGTTCATCAGCATTAATACAATAGATCTAGTTTTGGAATAAGGCATCACAGGTAGCATTTTTAAAGATTAATTATTAGACATTTGAAAGTTTAGAGACATGGGATCCGGAGCATTTCTTACAGGAACAAGCATGTTGGAACAGAGGGGAAGGTGATGTTTCCTCTACTCATGGCACATTGGATGAAGATGAAAATTAGTGTGGATTCTGTTGACCATTGTTAATTTAGCATTGTCTCCTTCCTTTTTGGATTCAAATCCAGCAGTATTTACACTCCTTTTTTGGTGATGTAGCATAGAAACTAACTGCTGGACCTTAGGCAATTTATGCATTTTAGCCAAGCTAAAATATTCTGACCAGATCTCTTGATTTGTAAGTCTTTTTGAAACAATGCAATTCTGTTACAAGTTTTTCGAACAATTGTTTTAAAATAAGTCTTACAATTTTAAAACAAGTTGGCATGGATAAAATTTCCACTAATGGATTTTATTTTACTATTAAAAATTGTAATCTTTTACTTTTAATTAATGGGCTTTTTTGGGTAATTACATTTTTAAAATAAATAAATGAGTCAAAACTATATTTACTTATTCTTCAGCTGAGATGAAATTTTCTTTATAAAGTTCAACATGTTTTTTTTTTATTTTATCGAGAGTTTTTTTTTTTAAATGTTCTCTTCAAAAGCAATTCTACAACTCCCCCATTGCTACAATGATGAATAAGACCAAATTGTTTCCTGCAGTGAGCATTGTACTCCTTCCGGTATGAAAAACCTCAGATTTTAAAAAAAATGAATAATAAAAAAAAAATAATACATCTGAAATCTTGAAAAACTAAATAAAATAATCATCAATCGGTTCTGGACTAGTTAATAGAATAATAGTTTATGACATCTATTGTCCAGAATGATGATTATTAAAACAATAATAAATCATAATATTAAAAATAATAACATGAAGCTTCTATCCATAGAAAATCCTGTATTAACTGGGTGATGCATCGTGTCATGAGCAATCCGGATAAAACTTTTTACGAAATATTTATTTAAAATATTTCTATATCCATATGTTCACTAATTGCTGGTTTATAATACATTTTAATAGGTTTCTTTATTATCTTAAAATTATCCATTTTTAAATAATTTTAGCAAAAAAAATGTGTATAACCCTCTATCATTCAGGTTTTATACATACACTTTTCTAAATATTTCCTCAGTCTTTACTTAAAATAATTTCTTGCAAATATTTTAAATGTTTCCTTCAAAAAGGATATAACATTAATTTCTGTAGCATTGTTTCCATCAATGATTATAAAATATACTTGTCATTTTCTACATATTAAACATGGACAAGGCTAAATTGCTGTTATATAAAATAATGCGTACTTTACTTTTAGTCGGTAAATAGCTTTCCTATTAAGCTTCTTATACAATGTCCATAAAAATAATTTATTCACTGGAATAGTCCTCTGTGTTAATATTATTGATACTGCATTAACGAATATTATACTTATTTTTAAAATATTATAAATTAAATATGTTTCACTTATTGACATATCCATTTTCCTTATTGCAAAACAGATTAAGTTTCCAATGAATACACCTGGTAAAATGACTTTAAAATTATCAATGCATTTTAAAATGAAGTTATTAAACTATTTTTATTTTACACTCTTTTTTCAAATGCTTTAAATAAATGTTCTATTAGCTTTGCAAATAAGTTGTATGAGAGCACTAAAAAAATTGACTAACTGATAAAATTAAAAATTACTATCTCCTTGATAGCTATTGATATGATCTCTGCTACATTTAATACATTTTTAATCACCCCTGATACCCCCCATGCAATCGGTATTTATATCCTAGAAAATACGTAGTTCTATTGGTTGATTCTCACTTTTCATTTGATACCCAATTTGCATGATGTTACAAACTTACACAATTAAATTTCAAAATAAAAATATGACATATTAAAACTTTAAAAATATTATTTAAAATATTACTTTTTAATCAATTATTACTTTACTAAATTACTTAAATATTTAAAATGACTTTTTTAAAAACAATATTTAATAAATTTGTCCCACTTTTGATATTTACTTTGTCTATTTTATTATAAAACTAAATATTTAACTTTGGTTAGTTGTATTCGTTTTATAACATTATTTAAAACATTTTATATGACTAACTTAATATTTAATATTTGCTTTTATGATAGGTAATAATTATATCCAATTCTATAATGCAATTTTAAAATATTTTGAACTTTACTAATCTAAATACAAGCAAGCATGTATGTATAACCATATTATTATACAAGTCACATGACTGATATAACCTGACAGACTATCCGATTTTTCTGTCTGAAAACAATTAAATTGCTACACTTGTATTAAATAAAATAATACAATGATACAAAATTTAGAAGAATAATTTGGAAAATATAGTATTAAATATAACTTTCACTACCATAAAACTTACTTTTAAAATATATGATATTAAATTATAATTATTAAATATAATTTATAAAAATAAATATAGCATTTATTTAATTATAAGTTTAACCTATTAAAATTTAACTTTTAAGCATACTTTTAAATATTTATAGCTGTGTTATTTATTATGGCCAACTTTTTCAACCATATGTAATAATATTTTTAGCTTTACTTAACTATTCTTAAATGATTTATCGTAATTTTATGCATTACATATTTTGTTTAACTTCAAATTGTACTTTTTAAGATATTATTAATACAATATAACTAACACATCAAGAGAACATATTCTAAATTTAAAATTTTTAGTAATTTACTATGATGAGCTATTTCTGACCTATAGAAAATGGCACAATTAATATTAAACCAGATTGATATCCGATTCAAGGATTTTACTGCCAAAATTAAAAACATAATTTTTGTTAAATCATATCTAATGTTAAAATTTTTATTATTATTTAAACAACAAACGCGTTTATATTTAAAATCATTTTCATGTTTATAAAATTGATTTTAAAATAGTTTACTTTCACTACTTGTTTTAATACATTTAATTAAAAAAATAAGCAAATGTGTGATTACATTCCTGTTGATTATTTTTATCAGTTGTAATTTCTTTCTAAAAAGCAGAGATTTAATTGTGTTGTCATCTTTATTTCAATAATCCCTGGTTCGAATTCTTAAATTAGATTGAGTGGGAAATTAATATTTGCCCTGCCTGAGATTTAGAATTAGACAGTAAGGAAAGTTTTTCACAGGAAATGTAGTGAGGCAAGGATAGCCCACCAATTTTTAGAGAGAAAGATTAAGTATTTCAGAAAGAAACTTGGAGATCGAGGACTGAGAGTTATACCATTTTCGATAGCAGTTCTGACATTTAATTCCTGCTAAAAACTTGCAATTATTAACAGATTTCGTTACTGTGCAAGATGTCAAAATCTACCTCTATGAGTTTTGCCATCATCAGGATGTCTTGCTAACTTAAGCAAAAGATGGACCCATGCCTGCCAGTTCTCCTTTAGTCATGCCATGGGCCTCTAAAATAAACACTGCCTCTATCTTTCTGCTGTAAAAGGACCTGAAAATGGACTAAAGATAAACATGCACAATCTATGTGAACTGTGCTTTACTGTAAGATGAAATTTTCTTTTATTCTTTCCAGCATAATTTTTTTTTCATTAAATCTCTGCTCAATCTAATTATAAATCTGTATTCATAAATAATATTTAACCTCATATGTAATATTTATTGTGATTTCTTGTATTTTGCCATGTGTGTTGGAATCTTAGTTTTAAGATTCCCAGTTTGCTTTCAGTTTTTGTTTATTGGAGAGTGACATGTGAGTTTTTTTTATTTTTATGCATAACTTTTACTAAATGCTTTAGCAGTATATTTTGAATGCTTACCTGTAATTATTTTAGTAGTCCAGAATTAATTTTAAAAATTGTGTTTGCCCTTTAGCAAACCACCAAATCTTTTGGCTGGCGACTTTATTTGCAAGCAGAAACTATAATTGTTTTTGCTTTGTAATTTTATAAATCACCAGCAGAAAGATAATATTTATCCATTTTGTAAACTACTGGTAAGAGAGACTTTCACTGCTAAAGTATTTATAGCTTTCATATTTTCATACTCCTGTGCACTCTCCGATAGATTTATTTTGTATTTACTTCTATAGCTTAAAATATATCAGAGTGTGTACTCAGAACTAGTGTAATAAATTTAATTTTTAATTATAATTATTTGTAATTCATTTTCTTTAAATGCTGGGGCAGATGTAACTGATTTTCTAATGATTTACTTGTTTCCTAGTGAGACCTTTAATTCTTAGATTAATTTTTGACAATCATTTGGTTGGGGATTCACCAGTTTTATTTGTTTTTCTTTCATTCTGAAGCATATTTGTTGTGGGTTCTTAAGGTAAATCAGACATCTTTGCTTTGAATGTAGTTTTAAGATGCAGCTTTTACTGGCATATGAGATTTTTGGGGGGCCTAGAGGGATTTAAAAAGTATCAGTCATTACAAATACACTATATGTGATCAGTCTTAGACACCACTGAAGTAAAGAATAAGGTGGAACAGTTCCTTACTAAAGGGGACAGAGCAACATCTTTTAACAGAGGTGTTGATGCAGTACTATATGGTTTTTCCTAATAGGTCTCAGGCTATTGAAGGGTATGTTCATCGGATTAAAGTAAAGGAGGAAAACCATTTTCAAAGTCAATCTTACCCCATTCTATTTCAATATTAAGCCAAAGTGGATAGTCAGATACAACAGATGATCAAATGGGATGTTATTGGTAAACAAGCATCATCTTATATAAACCCTTTGGTTGTAGTAAAGATGAAAGATGTGGCAGCTAGAATATGATTGGATACTCTCCGTTTAAATGCTATCACTATTCCTGAAGGAGACATTCCTCCTACAATAACTGAAATTCTGGCTAGATTTCAAGGGAAAACTGTCTTTAGTACATTTGACTTGACTTCCAGTTATTGGCAGATACCTGAAGCATCCATCCAGTCACCAATATATGGGCTTTTGGTATGAAGGGTGTATATATATATATATATATATATATATTGATTTATATATATATATATATATATATATATATATATAATATACAAATCAATATATATATATCAAAATACTGTACAATTTATATAAATTATATTCTTTTAGAAGTACTTTCGACTATACACTTTGTAGTCTTTATCAACTATATAACGTTGAATAATCAAAATGAGACAACCCTTAATAATACCCATAGTTCAATTCAGATTTCCCATAATTCTGTTATCGTAACATTTGATAACTGGTGATTCATTAACATTTGATGATTTCTTGAAATCAACATAGCCTTTTTTATTTCACGTTTATTATGACAACGTTCAATTTGAATAATTTTCATATTTTTATAATCAAATTTAAATCCATATTGACAAGATTTATTATGATCAAATATAACAGATGATGAAGGTTTATTTACATCTGTTCCATATTGATTCTCTTTTTGAATTCTTTTATATAAAAGCATATGTTCTTTTATTCTCTTCTCAAATGTACACTTAAATTCACCAATGTATTGTATGCCACATCCACATATCAATCTATATATAATAGAATTTTGATTAAACTTTGAATTTTACAATTATTAAGCAATCTATTTATGTTATTTGTAGAGAAAAAAGCAATATGACACAAACCATTATAAATTTTCCTAATAAAATTGACCTGCTCATCTGATATAAATGGCATTGAAATCCATTTCATTTTGATATTTTTATTTTTAATTTTATTATAGTGTTGATTTCTTTTAAATCCTTAAAAGAAATCAACACTATAATAAAATTAAAAATAAAAATATCAAAATGAAATGGATTTCAATGCCATTTATATCAGATGAGCAGGTCAAGTTTATTAGGAAAATTTATAATGGTTTGTGTCATATTGTTTTTTTCTCTATAAATAACATAAATAGATTGCTTAATAATTCTAAAATTCAAAATTCAAAGTTTAATCAAAATTTATTATATATATATATATATATATATATATATATATATATATATATATATATATATATATATATATATATATATATATATATAGATTGATATGTGGATGCGGCGTACAATACATTGGTGAATCTAAGTGTGCATTTGAGAAGAGAATAAAAGAACATATGCTTTTATATAATAGAATTCAAAAAGAGAATCAATATGGAATAGATGTAAATAAACCTTCATCATCTGTTATATTTGATCATAATAAATCTTGTCAATATGGATTTAAATTTGATTATAAAAATATGAAAATTATTCAAATTGAACGTTGTCATAATAAACGTAAAATAAAAGAGGCTATGTTGATTTCAAGAAATCGTCAAATGTTAATGAATCGCCAATCATCAAATGTTAAGATAACAGAATTATGGGAAATCTGAATTGAACTATGGGTATTATTAAGGGTTATCTCATTTTGATTATTCAACGTTATATTATTGATAAAGACTACAAAGTGTATAGTCGAAAGTACTTCTAAAAGAATATAATTTATATAAATTGTACTGTATTTTGATATATATATATATATTGATTTGTATATTACATATATTGTGAAACGAATACAGATATCAAACTTTATTTATATATATATATATATATATATGTCTTTAAATGGATGCTGTTTGGGTTGATCAACAGTGGATCAGGGTTGTTAAGGTGTTAGGATCAGATATTGTCAGAGAAGGTTAAAAATATTATAGTAATGTACATGGATGGTGTGGTTATTGCATCCAGAAATACTGAAGAGCACTTGGAGCATTTGGAGATATTTTTGACAGAACGCACGCAAAAAAATATTATGATCAACTTACTTATCCATGGATGAAGTGGCATTTTTAAGGCTTTGTAATCGGCAATGATGGTATAAAACCCCATCCGAATAAATTAGGGCAATTGAGCATTTTCCTACATCCTGCTAACAGACATCAGGTGAGGTCATTTTTAGGTATTTGCAACTTTCACCACTGGTTTTATGAAAATTTTGCTGTAGAATCTTCACCCTTAGTCCAGTTATTAAGAAAGGATTAGAAGTGGTTTTGGAGTTCACAACAGGAGCAGGAGTTGTGGCTCATCAAGAAGAATTTTCTGAAACAAGTAGTTCTGGCTTACCTTGATTTTTCCCAAACATTTTATTTTCAAACTGATAGTAGCTGACATGGATTGGGAGTAGCCTTATTCCAAATTGATGAGCAGAAAGGTCACAAGGTATTATATTTTTGTAGCCGAACCCTAAAAGGGGTTGAAAATAATTATATGACTACTGAAAAGGAGGCTCTGGCCATTGTATAGGCCATCTTAAAGTTCAAACAATTGTTGCTGGGCTCAAACGTCATTGCTATTACTGACCATAAATGTTTAGAATTTCTGAATAATAGTTACTTGAAAAATGATTGGCTCATTCGGTGGATATTGATCTTACAGAAGTTTCAATATAGAGTGGTCTATTGCACTGGAAATGATAACATTGTGGCCAATGTCTTAAGTCAGCTCCCCATAGATCTTTCACAGCATCACCTATACTCAGATAACTTAAGTATCACTGCAATTACATTGGTTATAGATGATTCTGTGGAACAGGATTTATGGAAATTACCAGAAATACAGGTGAATGATCTGGATTATGCTCCAATAGTAGCCTACAAGAAAGGAGCCCTGAGTCCCTCACTAATGAAACTCTAACCTAGAACAACAAAAAGGAGCTTATTGTATTGAGGATGGTGTCCTTCAATACAAGATTACTGCAAAAGAAGATTCCTGGAGAACCCTCATACCTAAAAAGCTTAGGAATCGTTTAATTGAATATGTGCATTGTCTTTATGGACATTTTGGACCACATAAAATTGAGTATGTGTTCCGAGAAATATTTTATTGGCCCAGGATGTACTCAAATATTTTATTGGTTTTCAGAAGTTGCCACACATGTTCACAAACAAAACCTGTAAATAAAAAAATTATGGGAGTCTTGCAATCCATTCTAGCTCAGAATCCTAATGTGTTACTAGTGATTGACTTTTATGGTCCATTACCAGCATATTGGCACAACCGGTTCTTAGTTGTCATGTATGATGTCTTTTCAAAATATGTGACAGCTTATCCATTATGAAAGGCTGATGCTTTAAGCACTATCAAAGTTTTACATTAGCAGCAAATTCCTAGAATCAGCAAGCCTCAATGTATACTTTCAGACCATGGAACATCCTTTAAATGTCCCCAGTGGAAGCATTGGTTTCAGCAACAGGGTATAATACATTTATTAACATCCATATGTAACCCTCAATCTAACCCCTGTAAGCAGGTTATGAGGGAGCTTAACCATTTATTCTGGTTGTATGTCAACAAGAACCACAGAGAATGGGTAAAACAGACTGAGAATGTTGTTAATTACATCAATTGGATGTTAAATGAGTCCACAGGGTTTACTCCCATTAGGCTGCATTTTGGAAAAAAATATCCTATACTTATCAAAGCTCCATTACCCATCAATCATGATAATCCTAATGAAGAGAGAAACAAGGAAAGGGCTAGGATAAAATTAAAGCACATGTCTGAATTGTGCATAAAGCGTGCAAACCGGCATCCTTGCCAATTCAATACTGGTTATTGGGTTTTTGTCAGGAAACTTCATGTGAGCAATCCAACAAGGCATCAATACAAAAATTTTTTTTGATATATGATGGACCTTTAACTATAAAAAAATATGGCCACAATGCCTTTCTTCTGGAAGATGATGTTGGAATTCAGGGGTCCTATAATGCCCTTAGTCTTAGACCTACTGAACAAAGGATCAATAATGATAGGTAAGTAACAAAAATTATCATTAGATATAATAAAGTGGTTGGTTGCATTAACACATATAACAAATGTCCAGCTGGGATATTGCAGGGGGTGTTAACATGTTTTAAAAAAAGGAAGTTACAGGAAGGTTTTTTTTTTTGATCACGAATTGAGGCAGTTCAACTGGATAGATATCAGATTCAAGGAATTTACTGCCAAAATTGAAAACTTAATTTTTGCTAAATATAATCTAATGTTAAATTTTTTATTATTATTTAAAACACATATGCATTTAAGGTTTTTTTTTTGATCACGAATTGAGGCAGTTGAACCAGATTGATATCCAATTCAAGGATTTTACTGACAAAATTAAAAACTTAATTTTTGTTAAATCTTATCTAATGTTAAAATTTTTATTATTATTTAAAACACATATGCATTTATATTTAAAATCATTTTCATGTTTATAAAATTGATTTTAAAATAGTTTACTTTCACTACTTGTTTTAATCCATTTAATTAAAAAAATAAGCAAACATGGGATTACATTCCTGTTGATTATTTTTATCAGTTCTAATATATTTATAAAAAGTGGAGATTTAATTGTGTTGTTGTCTTTGATTCAATAATCCCTGGTTGGAATTCTTAAATTAGATTGAGTAGAATATTAATATTTGCCCTGCCTGAGATATAGAATTACACATGAAGGAAAGTTTTTTGCAGGAAATGTAGTGAGGCAAGGATAGCCTGCCAATTTTCAGAGAGAGAGATTCAATATTCCAGAGAGAGACTTGCAGATAGAGGGCTGAGAGTTATACCATTTTTGATAACAGTTCAGACACTTAATTCCTGCTAAAAACTTGCATTAACAGACTTTGCTACTCTGCAAGATGTCAAAATCTACTGCTATGAGTTTTGCCATCATCAGAATGCCCTGCTAACTTAAGCAAAAGACAGACCCATGCCTGACACCTCTCTCCTTCAGTCATTTCATGAGCCTCTAAAATAAACACTTCCTCTATCTTGCCACTGTCAGAGGACTTGAAAATAGACTAAAGATAAACATGTGCACTCTATGGGAACTGTGCTTTATCATAAGATGAAATTTTCTTTTATTCTTTCCAGGGTAAATTTCTTTTCATTAAATCTCTGCTCAATCTAATTATAAATCTGTATTGATAAGTAATATTTAACCTCATATGTAATATTTATTGTGATTTCTTGTATTTTTCCATGTGTCTTGGAATCTTAGTTTTAAGATTCCAAGTTTGCTTTCAATTTTCTTTATTGGAGAGTGACGTGTGAATTTTTCTATTTTTATGCCTAACTTTTACTAAATGCTTTAGCAGTCGTGTATATTTTGAATGCTTACCTGTAATTATTTTAGTAGTCCAGAATTAATTTAAATACTATGTTTGCTCTTTAGCAAACTACCAAATTTTTTGGCTGGTGACTTGATTTGAAAGTGGAAACTATAATTGTTTTTGCTTTGTAATTTTATAAGTCGCCAACAGGAAGATAATATTTATCCCTTTTGTAAATTACAGGTGAGAGAGACTTTCTCTCCTAAAGTATTTATAGCTTTCATATCTTCGTATTCATGTGCACTCTCCGATAGATTTATTTTGTATTTACTTGTATAGCTTAAAATATATGAGAGCATGTACACAGAACTTGTGTCATAAATTTAATTTTTAAATATAATTATTTATAATTCTTTTTTTTAAATGCTGGGGCAGACATAACTGATTTTTTAATGATTTTCATGTCTCCTATTAAGACCTTTAATTCTTATATTAGTTTTTGCCAATTGTTTGGTTGGGGATTTGCCAGTTTTATTTGTTTGTTTTTTCTTTTGATTCTGAAGCATATTTGTCATGGGTTCTTGAGGTAAATCAATTATCTTTGCTTTGAATGTAGTTTTAAGATGCAGCTTCTATGGCCATATGACCTTTTGGGTCCCAACACATTTTTTTGGGCCTAGAAAAGCTTGCTGGCACTGGTTTCATTGATTTATTTCAAGAATGTATTGTTTTCATACCTGTGAATGGGAAAACCAACATTTAGGTGACTTCACTTCTGAAAGAAATTTGTGCCCTCCCTTTTATAATTCACTATTGGAAGATCGGTCTGTCTGCCAGAGTATTGTGTTTTTGTCTTTCTGGTACATGCCTGAGATAACCCTTTTGGTTTTCATGTAAACTTTTTCTTACAAGTTATTTTGCTCTTAAATAAAAGTTTAAAATTTGTTTAAACTTAATTTGGCTGGTTTTCGTCTTTGTTCTTTTATTTCTCAATGGTCTAAAAAAATATTTAAGATATTTTGTTTCTCCCTGAGTTCAGTCTGGCACATTCAGGTTTGCATATCCTGTCCACCCTTAAAATAAATGTCTAGTTTCGACTTGAGACTAGTGGCACCTGTATGGTCAGTATATTTGAATCAAAGATCTTTCATCTGGTACAATATATATATATATATATATATATATATATTGTACCAGATGAAAGATCTTTGATATAGATATATATATATATATATATACGTGTGCTATATATATTCTAACCTATCTGTTTGCATCCTCACTTCCTGGTAATATATAAAATAAAATGGGTTAGCTCAGTTACAGATAACACTTGGTTTAATGCATATAATTAATAAATGACATATTCTGCATTAATTTAAAATATTCTACTAGCTCAAATTCAAAAATTAAGAATAAGGTTCAGTTTACAAAATAAATAAATAATTGTTTAATATTTCATGAGACTTGGAAGTGAAAATACAGGTGACAAGAAAGTTACATTGAGCCAATATCCCATAGGATACTACCTCAATGGCATAAGAAAACTATCCCTCTTATTACTATTTCAAATAATGAACTTATAGAATTCTTACGACTTTAATAAATATAACTCATTAAGATTAAACTAATGATTAAATCTTAATCTCTTATTTATAATAATATTAGCTCAATAAAAATCTCAGGTTCATAAAACTATTCTAAGATAATTAAAATTACAATAATAAAACACGAGAAGGGATTTATGTCATGCTATACTACACTTAAACTAATAATAACTGATAATAATAATATTCTTCATTGTATGAACTAATTCTGTATACCTTTTTCTTTTCACTATATTTTTATTACCATAATAAAATAATAAAATACTATTATATAATCTTTTATTTCCATATAATAATGTAAGAAAATGTGGTAGTAATTATAATCTGACAAATAAAAGTGTGTGGCAATGGATAGCATATCATTAAATGTACCATTATGACAACTAATTTATGACAATAGGATAATGTAAAAAATATGATTACTTAATTAAATGAATATCAAGAAAATATTTGAATTCTTAAGATAATTCTTTATTTATCTTTGTGTAAAATTATATGTCCGTTTCTATTATTCTGGATGTATTGTGTGGTTTCATGCAGGGTAGTGGGAGAAATAAACAATCTAGACACACAAATTTTTGAAAACAAAATTAACAAAGTTTATTATTAAGCATAAAATAAAATAAACAATTTATTTACAATATTTACATCAGATATCCTCACCTTACATCATTTTACATTTTTTATTACTTAGTTGTTAAAAAAAAATTAGAATTATTTTATGCCTTCATTCTGGCTTAAAACAATAATAATAAAATAATACCATTTTATTTATCTCTCTCTCTAATTAAACTTATGATAAATTACATTTATTTATTTTTATTAAAAAATATACCCTATCCTTAAATATTATCTTTAAAAAAAACATCCATAGAAACATAATATGGAAAACATAAAAAATAACATTATCGTGAGTATGGATTTTTTTTTAAAATAAACAATTTTCATCTTGCAATGTCAAAGATGTTACATAAAATATTAATCTAATATTTTATTACCAAATTTTGTGGATATTGTTTACTACACTATGTTTATTAAATATAATATCCCCATTTAGCATTACTTTAATACTATATAGTTGTAATTATCGATACATTCCCTATTATTTAATAATTACAAAATTATACCTATGCTTATTATTTATGTCATTTTACTTTATAACATTATATATTTAAAAATATGCAATACTTATTTTAAAACAAAATAAAGCATTTAAAAGTTATTTAACATTTTAAAGAACAACTTTGTTTTATATACTTTATTCCTAAAATTTTATTTTACTTCCAAAACAAATCCAAAAAATCTATATCTTATGATTCTTTTTTGAATTTTCAATTTCAATTTATACAAATTCTACTTCTTCTAAGTAAATAAACTTATCTCATTCAAATGATAGTATATCTTAAACTCTAAATTATCTATTATTTCTTTTCAAATATAACATACTGAACAATGTAGTTGCATTGGCAATCTAGATAGCAAAATAGATATGTAGGATCTAGGGAAAAAAATTACAGTATAACTCATAGAACCTATCAAAATATTATGGCACAGTGTATCAATAAGAAATAGAGGCATGACCTTTCCTGTCTGATATCCTCAAATACATCAATGATGTTAAGCTATGCCTTCAGCTTTATTGACCATCAATACTTGAAGAAAAGTAGACACTGTCCAAAATAAATATACAATTACAGGGCTTTGTTAACTGTATTGCATAAACTAAGATTACAAAATATTATTCATATTCACTCATCATATTCTATTATAACATCATCTTGGGCTAATATTTATGATACTACTACCAAGCCACTTTTCTTTTCAATATTTCTTAAAGATTTATCACATCTTACATCAACAAAATAACTATCTTGCATATTCAAAACAATAAATAAAATTCATTTATAATTAGAGCAATCTCATTGATCCACAAGAAAAGTTTGCTTACTTCCTTATTCTATATTCTAAACATATACAAACTAATCATATAATAGCTGTATTTTTATATTGGACTATTTCCATCATCTAATATGTGTGTTGAATGTCTTTAGAAAAGTTTAATTTTTAGTTAAATATTCCAAATGCATTCAACTGTTAGTAATATCACAGCAAACAGGTTAGTATATGCACCAACTGTTAGTAATATCACAGCAAACAAATGTTAATAATATCACAGCAAACAGGTTAGTATATGCACTAACTGTTAGTAATATCACAGCAAACAGGTTAGTATATGCACAACGTTTCGAGAGGTATTTTTCTCCCCTCTTCTTCAGGTGTTGCTGGCCTGACCAGTGACAGTACTAGCATGGGATTCGAACCTGGGTCCTTAGATTCTTGATTATTGAAATTTAAGGTAACGCTCTAACCAACTGAGCCATCTTGCCAAAGGCAACAGTATGTAGTAATTTCATATACTTATCTATGAGGTTCCTCCTGATTTCTCCACTTTTTCCTCAGAGCAAAGTTGATTAGTGATTTCCATACATTATGTATAGTCCAATATAAAAATACAGCTAGAACACCATCATCACAAACCTTCAGAAAAACACTAATCATATAATACTTTGAACATCCAATAATATGAAAGTTTTTTAAAAGAATCACACAAATATTTATTATCATGATGGGTTATATTACTAATATAAAATTATAGTAAGCATATTCCCAAAATAAATCTTAATCTCATAATTTTAAGTGTTGTATAAAATGTGTTTACATATAATTAAACATTTATACTTCCATTCATTATTATTCATAGGCAATTTAAAAAATATATATATATACATCATAAAATATAAAATATTCATTAACTATTACCAAGTGATATTATCTGGTCATCACTTTTGCAGTCTTTTTTTCCATCCACTAGATATAGCATTGCATACAATAGAAATACATTTATACTTCTACTTAAATGTTTTTATTTAAACTATTAAATTATTATATTATAAAATTTTAATATTATCAATAGATTAATGTTCATGTTCCTAATCTTATAAACTATTAAATTTATATTTAAAATAAATAGTAATAAATCAAATTCATATTTACATAACTTCAGCTGAAAAACAAATGTTCTTTATAAGTCCAAATATTTCCTTTTTTTTTCCTCAAAAGTTTTTTTTTTTAAATGTTCACTTCAAAAATAATTCTACAACCTCCCCCATTGCTATGATGATGAACAAGACAATGCGTTTCCTGCAGAAGTGTCATCCAAACTTCCAGCACAAAAATCTCGGGTTTTAAAAATGGATAATAAAAATAATAACATGATGTCTTAAAAATCTTGAAAATTAAATAAAATAATCATCAATATATTCTGGAATAGTTAATAGAATAATAGTTTATAACTTCTATAGTCCAGAATGATGATTATTGAAATCAATAAAATTATATTATTAAAATTAATAACTTGAAGCTGCTATTCTGGAATATTCCTTATTAGCTGGGTGATGCATCTTGTCCCTTTTTGACTAAGCTTGAATTATCCAGATAAACTTTTGCACAAGACTTATTTCCATAATTCCATATTTTATTTATTAACATGTCCATTTTCTTTATATGTTTCTTCTTCAAAGAAATTTATTATTTTTATTACATATTCAGAGGTTTTTTTTTCTTGTCTTAAATTATTAGCTTTTAAAACAATTTATATATATGCATATTAACCCTATATATCTCAGGTTATTAAAACATACACTTTTCTAAAATATAGTCCATGAGTCTTTTCTTAAAATAATTTCTTGTAGATATTTTTAATGTTTTCTTCAAAAAGGATATAACATTTACTTTTTCAACATGATATTTCCATAAATTTATTATAGAGTATACTTATCCTATTGTTTATTAATACTGGACAACACAATTTGCTATATAAAATAATGTGTCTTTTAATCAGCAAACAGTTTTTCCAATGAGTTCACCATACAATGTCCATAGAATTAATTTATCCATTTGAATAGTTCTCTTGTTCAATATTATTGAAACTACATTAATAAATATTATACTCATTTTTAAAATATTATAAGTTGAACACGTTTTCATTATTGGTATATCCATTTTATTATTGCAAAGTTATAATTTAGATTTTGATGAATACTAGTGATGATGGGACTTTTAAAGTTAGCAACACATATTAAATGAAGTTATTAAATATTTATTATTTTACACTCTCTTTTTGCAAAATACTTTTTAAAATAATAATAACTTATTAGCTTTGCAAATAAATTATAAGAGAGCACTAAAACATTGACTAAGTAATAAAAATAAAGTTTACTATCATCTTGATAGCTGCTGATATGATTCTGCTACCTTTAATACATTTTTAATCACCACTAATCACCCCATACAATCCGTATTTATATTCTAGAAAATATGTCATTCTGTTGGTTGATTCTTACTTTTGGTTTGATACCGAATTTGTATAATGTTAGAAACTTACACAATTAAATTTCAAAATAAAAAAATATGATGTATTAAAACTTTAAAATGTTATTTGAAATACTACCTTTAAATCAATTATTACTTTACTAAATTAATTAAATATTTAAATGATTTTATAAAAATAATATTTAATAATTTATCCCACCTTTAATATTTAATTTATCTATTTTTATTTTAACAAAATATTTAACTTTTTTTTATTAACTGTATTCGTCTTTATTATTTTATTTAAAAAATTTATACAATAGTTAACTTAATATTTAATATTTGCTTTGTGATATGTAATAATTATATTCAATTCTATAATGCAATTTTAAAATACTTTGAACTTGACTAATCTAAATACTAGCAAGCAAATGTCTATAACTATATTATTATACAAATCACATGACTACAATAACTAAAACAGATTGGATCCGATTTTCTGTCTGGGAATAAATAAATTGCTACACTTATTGTATTAAATAAAATAATACAATTATAAAATTTGGAAGAATAATTTAGAAAATATAGAATTAAATATAACTTTCACTACAATAAACTAACTTTTAAAATATAGGAGATTAATTATGATTATTAAATATAATTTATAAAAATAAATACAACAGTTATTTAACTCTAAGTTTAAGACTATTAAAATTGAACTTTTTAAACATACTTTTAAATATTGATAGCTGAGTTATTTATTATGGCCAGCTTTTGCAACCATATGTAACAATATTTTTAGCTTTAATTAACTATTTTTAAGGTATTCTTAATAATTTTTAAGCATTACATATTTTCATTTAGCTTTAAATTTTGCTTTAAGATATTATTACCAAAATATAACTAACATATCAAGAGAACATATTCTAAAATGTAAAATTTTTAATAATTGACCATGATGAGCTATTTCTGACCTATAGAAAATGGCACAATATATATATATATATATATATATATATATATATATATATATATGTGTGTGTGTGTGTGTGTGTGTGTGTGTAGATATAGATTTATATTTCAAAGTTTTAACCAAAGTATGCTTGATCTCTTAGTGTGATTTAATGAAAAATATTGTAACTTTCAAAATGTACATCTCACATGAAAGTCATCCAAAGGTAATTAATATATGTGTGCATTCCACTGTCAGACATCACAGGATAAATATTGTCTTTCATAACCTGCTATGATCAGCTAGACAGGTGAGATTCTATGTTAATACAATTAATTTATTGATTCCAAAATAATGACAAATGCTACAGATAATGGTACACCACCATTTTTCAGGTATATACATGTTTACGATACACAGGATAGCATAACAGGCCACAATGCATAGGGAACAATTGTTTGTTACTTTCACCTGTGATACAATTTACCTGTTTATTTCACTCTCTTGTCAAATTTTACAAGTTAGCACAATTATTTATTTATGGATTCTATTGTTATTTTTGTGCACAGATACTACATGGTACAATACATTCTTAATTGTTTCATAGAGACATAAATTTATCCCATTGACTTATAATTATCACGACTGATTATTGCAGTTTTAAGATTTAATAAACCTACTATTTGAGGATATGAATTAACCATGGTAAATTATTCATAAAATATTTATATAACTTACAACCATTAATACTTTTAGGCTGCAATGCAGGCAAGTACCTAAAGGCTATATAAGTAAATGTAAGAGACAGTTAATCAATATCTACTTTACCTTCTTTCTGAATTAACAAATGCACACGAGTTAGAAATACACTATAAAAATATCATTCTATTGCATGTTACTATCAGAGGTACTAAGCATGAGAGGGACTGACAATTACTACCAGTATCATCCAAGACAAGTATACAAACAAAGCATATACCATGTAATAGGAATTTTCATATAGCCCATGCAACCTCTCTAAGTAAAATAATAATTGTAATTTACAAGCAATCACAAATGGTATCACTATTATTTATCAATAAATAAAACATATACCAATGACTCTAATCTAGTGACAAACAACCCAGATTACAAATGTATTCTTTTAATTACATCACTGCATCTAATTGTCCTTACCCATACCTGGAGGGTATTTGCTTAAAACAATTATTTAAAGATAATAAAAAGATAATCTTGATTTATTCTATCTATGCAGTCTGTTTTGTATCCTATTCAGGGTTCCATCAAGCCACAGTTAAATTATTATTTTGACCTTTTTTTTTTATCTTTAAAAGCAATTTAAATGTCTTGCTTTAAAATAATATTCATCTGTCATATTCATTTATAAACACACATACTTTTACACAAAGTCAATAATAACAATAATTTTATTTATCTCAGTATTATTTAATTAATGCTCAAAGTACATCAACTAAATAAACTTTGTTGTTGCCACACATTTCATTTTTATGAAACCATAGCCAGTCATTAAAGTATATGGAGGCATAACTTCTACAAATCCAGCCAGTAGATAAAATTCATCACTGCCAATTCGTAGACAATATGTAATCCGGTAATACGATATTTCATAATACAACAATGGCAATAAATCTTGAGAATATTTATATATTTGGTTTCTCGTTAAATAAATAAAAATACTTTTAGACATAAATAAATTAAAACATCTAATAACAAACCATGCCATATTTTTCTAATTTGGGTACAAATTAAATTCAATTAAGAACAAAATTTTTAACATTGATTTTCAATACTCGTTTTTTATAAATATACAAATTAAGAATTTTATGAGTCAAGCTTATAAATGATGATAAAGCTCAATTGGTCTATGCCATCAATTTTCAATTTTGTAATACTAAATATTATTGAGAAACATCAACAAATTTAGAATCTAAAATATTTCAGCATGCCCATCTAGATCATAAATTAAACGCATTAATGCATATAGATTGGTATTTCTTTATCAAGAAAAAAAAAACCTGGTCATCTGTTTAAATTTGCAGATGCTAAAATTGCTTTGAAAAATTCCATTATTTTTAGAACTAATATCATTTATCTTAACAAGAAGTGATTATTAAATCTAATGACATAGCCAAATGTCAGTCTTCTTTTTGATAGTAAATTAATTCAATTTATTGTTTCTATGCATGTGGGTTTGCCAAATGCACTGTAGTCTTGCTTTGATAAAAAGACTGTATTAAAATCTGCTGGAATTGTATATTCATATTTATATTATCTGTACACTCTTAATTGTGTGTTTATATATATGTAGAATACAGGTGTATTTGTATGGACAAATGGATTACCTGCATATTACACTAACTGGGCTCCAAACGAACCTTATGTGAGATTTCCATGCTTTTCATTGCATCATAATAAGTTGTGGGCTTCAACTAATTGCAACGAAAAACTTCAATCAATTTGTAAAATTGGTAAAGGTAAGAAGTTTACACACACACACATACACACACACACACACACACACACACATATATATATATATATATATATATATATATATAATCAAAACTACCCCAAATCCAAAATTAAACCAGACCAGCATAAAAATAATATAAAAACACAACCTAAGGTTTCACTGCTACAAGTAGACTTCTCAAGTGTAAAGAACTACAAAAACTACACAATATATATAATATTAAAAACTACCCACAAATCCATTCACTTCCCATCCACACTTAATATTAAAAGAACTCTTAAATATGTTAATTGCTTCAGAATAATAAATTTTCAACAATAAAGACTCTTTAATTCTTCTTTTGATTTCATTTCTCTCAAAGACGACAATCTTAGCTTCATCAAAATCAATAGTGTGGCCTGTATCTTTTTCATGGTTTTCATGATTTTGATGAAGCTAAGGTTATCTTCTTTGAGAGAAATGAAATCAAAAGAAGAATTAAAGAGTCTTTATTATTGAAAATTTATTATTCTGAAGCAATTAACTTATTTAAGAGTTCTTTTAACATTAAGGGTGGATGGGAAGTGAATGGATTTGTGGGTAGTTTTTAATATCATATATATTGTGTAGTTTTTGTAGTTCTTTACACTTGAGAAGTCTGCTTGTAGCAGTGAAACCTTAAGTTGTGTTTTTATATTATTTTTATGATGGTCTGTTTTAATTTTGGATTTGGGGTAGTTTTGATTTAATATTAACTAGTTTAGCTTTATGCTTGTAATGTTTATATATATATATATAATTAAATAATTATTAATTGAGAGTAATAAAATTGCCAATTACTCATACCTGAAATTATATATTATGTAATTTAAACTGAAAACTCATGTTTCTCTCACCATCCAAAAGTAGATCGGTAGTTTTCTTCTGTGTAATATATATATATATATATATAGGGTATATGAGCACAGACTTTTACACCACCCACCTCTCTCCACTCTATCTAATAACACTGATACACCTAAACACATATATGCTGAAAAGATAAATAATCACCAATATACGTATTTCATGCTAAACTAGCAATCATCAATTGGTCCAGACTATCATCTTTACACACATATATAGTATAAGTGCTCAGATATATATTAAGATAGACTATCCTCATAGTTTAATGGACAGGCTTCAATCCACTCCACACTCCAACTCTTCAACCATCCATCCAATTGAAAATCTGATGATGGAATGCTCAACGGCCACCCTGAGGCCGAGATTATTGTCACACCCATGATGACCTAAGGTCAATCTGAACCCCACATGTACAGGACATAATCCATTTAATACATATGCAAGGATGGGCAGACATCTCTATAATGTAATAACTGAAACACAGGCTTGTTATATACCTGTGGCTATATATATGTAATATAGGGTATATGAGCACAGACTTTCACACCACCCACCTCTCTCCACTCTATCTAATAACACTGATACACCTAAACACATATATGCTGAAAAGATAAATAATCACCAATATATGTATTTCATGCTAAACCAGCAATCATCAGTTGATCCAGACTATCATCTTTACACACATATATAGTATAAGTGCTCAGATATATATTAAGATAGACTATCCTCATAGTTTAATGGACAGGCTTCAATCCACTCCACACTCCATCTCTTCAACCGTCCATCCAATTGAAAATCTGATGATGGAATGCTCAAAGGCCACCCTGAGGCCGAGATTATTGTCACACCCATGTTGACCTAAGGTCAATATATGAGTATAGTCTATCTTAATATATATCTGAGCACTTATACTATATATGTGTGTAAAGATGATAGTCTGGACCAACTGATGATTGCTGGTTTAGCATGAAATACTTATATTGGTGATTATTTATCTTTTCAGCATATATGTGTTTAGGTGTATCAGTGTTATTAGATAGAGTGGAGAGAGGTGAGTGATGTGAAAGTCTGTGCTCATATACCCTATATTACATATATATAGCCACAGGTATATAACAAGCCTGTGTTTCAGTTATTACATTATAGAGATGTCTGCCCATCCTTGCATATGTATTAAATGGATTATGTCCTGTACATGTGGGGTTCAGATTGACCTTAGGTCAACATGGGTGTGACAATAATCTCGGCCTCAGGGTGGCCTTTGAGCATTCCATCATCAGATTTTCAATTGGATGGACGGTTGAAGAGTTGGAGTGTGGAGTGGATTGAAGCCTGTCCATTAAACTATGAGGATAGTCTATCTTAATATATATCTGAGCACTTGTACTATATATGTGTGTAAAGATGATAGTCTAGACCAACTGATGATTGCTGGTTTAGCATGAAATACTTATATCGGTGATTATTTATCTTTTCAGCATATATGTGTTTAGGTGTATCAGTGTTATTAGATAGAGTGGAGAGAGGTGGGTGGTGTGAAAGTATGTGCTCATATACTCTATTTTACATATATATAGCCATAAGTATATAACAAGCCTGTGTTTCAGTTATTATATTATAGAGATGTCTGCCCATCCTTGCATATGCATTAAATGGATTATGTCCTGTACATGTGGGGTTCAGATTGACCTTAGGTCAACATGGGTGTGACAATAATCTTGGCCTCAGGGTGGCCTTTGAGCATTCCATCATCAGATTTTCAATTGGATGGACGGTTGAAGAGTTGGAGTGTGGAGTGGATTAAAGCCTGTCCATTAAACTATGAGGATAGTCTATCTTAATATATATCTGAGCACTTATACTATATATGTGTGTAAAGATGATAGTCTGGACCAACTGATGATTGCTGGTTTAGCATGAAATACGTATATTGGTGATTATTTATCTTTTCAGCATATATGTGTTTAGGTGTATCAGTGTTATTAGATAGAGTGGAGAGAGGTGGGTGGTGTGAAAGTCTGTGCTCATATACCCTATATTACATATATATAGCCACAGGTATATAACAAGCCTGTGTCTCAGTTATATATATATATATAATAAAACAAGTCATAAATTTCGTAACTTGCTTTTAAGCTTGCATTTAAGTGATTACTAGATGGAGTATACCAATATATATATATATCAAAACATTATTATTTAATAGTTATATTCATATAAATATAGAAATATAATAAAATTTTCTGTATACTCTTATAATAATGTTTTCAGCCTTAATGTAACAAGGTAACAAAAACATAATATAAACTGAAATTATATGTTCGCGTAAACAACAATATAATTTGTCCAGCTTGCTTTAAAATGACATCATCCAAATTTTGACTTAATACACCACCTATCATAAATTACTAAGTCATATAAAAATAATATTATTGCTAACTATTTTGCAAGTTACTAACATATTCATATACAATTGAATTGATTTGACTTAATGATTTTGAAATATTTTATATCATAGGTAATCTAGATATAGTTTGAGCTATAATATAACCAGGTAACAGTTAATTAAAAATAACAGTAGAAGCTAAAATTACATGATCTAGAAATAATAGTAATATATGTTTTATTTATTCAAACCAGTACCTAATCATTTTGAGTTTAACAGTCTATCTATTATAATTGTATATGAATTTATTTCACTTTTTATAAGTAATAGAGATACAATTCCTCTTTCCAACCATCAACAGAAAGAATTATGTGTATTAAAATGATTTTTATGCACTTATAAATATAAATATTCGCAATATATTTGAAGATTTTTATTGGCATCAGTTAAGATTAAATCAGGCAACAGCTGATTAAAACTGGTAATGCAAGTTGTAACTGCATCATGTTGGGAAAAGCTTAATATTTATCTGATATATATTAAATTAAAACTGAATCAATTTCAGCTTAATAACCTAGATATTATGAATATAATTAAGGAAAAGTAGTTCATTTTCATATGTATGTGAAGAATTAAGTTTCATTGAATTTCCATAAATAACTAAGCAACTCCAGCATACTCTTGTATATATTCAGTTAATGATTTTAACATATTTATTGAAATTAACATAAAATGTAGTGACAAGTTTCCATAAAATAATTTACATAGAGTTTTCAAATAATAATGCAAGAAATTATTAATTAATGTTGAACATTGAAGATGAGACCACAATATCATCTAAATACCATTATTTCTAATGTATTATAGCAAAGACAAATAAACTGATTTATTAATGATATTTATAATATTTAAACTAATAGCGCATTATCGAAGCTTGACTTCTGATCTAATAATTTTTATCACATAAAAGAAAATCGCATACAAAGATATTAAGAAGAAATATGAATCGCATAACTTCAAAATCGAATTAAAATAATCCGCATAAAGCAAGAGCCAGGTGTACCAATATAGTGTATGATCAACAATATTTTATTAATTTTACTTTATGATTTGACACGATTTATTTCAAAGAGTTAGAAAATATTTTACTGAGTTCATTTCAGTTTTATTTTAATCATTTGATATATATAGAATATAATATTATTTTATTTGATTTACTCCCACATACATATATATATATGTGTGTGTGTGTGTGTACAAATATTTTTGTCCCCAAAATAGTAATTTATTATTTCTAATCAGAATTCAATTGTAAATTTAATTATAATATAATATTATTTTTATTTAATTCATCTTGACTTTACAGTAAATTTTTATTAGCACAAGTTTTTGCAATAACAACAAATATTGAATGATTAAATGTAAAACATACAAAATTAGGATCTGTAAATAGTTTGTGTACTATTAAAAATTTTATATGTGCCATCTCTGGAACACATGTCATAGGTTCACCATGACAGATCTAACTCATCAAATTATAATTTTAAATTCAATACTCATAAATTTAAAGGGATTATTGTCAATTCTCACAATGTTGCTATCATTTGTCACACCACCAAAATAAAAGGAAAAAAATATTACCTTTCAAAACATTTTTGTTCAATATTTTGCAAGTACATACATATATTGTAGACACTCTTCTTAATACACATTGGAATAGGACAATTCTGATATCCTGTGCTATACGAAGAACCAGCCATCAAAACAAGACCTAATTAATATCTATGCATCCAAAAACGAATGTGAAATAGCAATTTAAACTCTTTATCCACCATTGCTATTGTTTTAAGAATCAATGCCACAAATACCTAGAGATTGAAGCTGAACTTTTGAAAGAATAAGTATAAACATTAAAATAATATTTTTTTTAATTACGGTCTCCTATTTAATGAAATATGTTAATGAAAAATGATTTATTTTAATCTGTTTATGAGCAGGTAGGACTGGAGATTGCTATTTATTCTATTTAAATATCACGACACAATTTATTGGCCTAATTGTAATAAATTAGTTTATAAAAACGTAATTAGCTTGAAACTGTAGTCTCTTTTTGTGCTATTAAAAATGTATAATAGTTCTATCATTATCTCCACTTTATTTAATAATATGTTAATTCAATAAATCTATAAATTATGAATAGAGAGCAACCATGCTGCATAAACAAACTAGATTGGAGTTCTATTAAGGAGATGTAAGTTCTCGCTAACTAGCCTCATTTGAATTATTATTATTGATAGGAAATGTAAACTTGTATCCATCAATTCAAGTTATAACTTAATCTCATTCTCATTCTTGTATAATGCGCTAGTATTACATGATCATAGCATCATTTGCAACTGATGATTCTTTACAATTATTAAATCATTTAAATAGTGACGTGCAGTAGATTCCTGAAACACATTCCATCCAATTTTTTATACATGTTGGGTAGTTATATGTAATCAATTGAACACTCATTTATAAAATTATTAAATAACTTTGGACTAGGGCAGACATATTGTCATGTACTAGATTCCTTAAAAAACCTGTAAAGGTAATTGAAATTTGTTAGAAAGACAAATATTTAGAACTTAAACTTTAGTATTCAACAAAAATTTAACATAAAAGATATCAAAAATAACTCTATATTGGTATAAGCAATTTACATAAAATAAACCAAACTTGATATAAATATATTCATCAAAAGACGAACATGAACTATCAAAAATGATGTGCAATGTATAATTATGTAAAACTCAAAAAAACATAGAATATATAGAGAAATATTATCCCAAATAATGGTATTGAATGGCAAAATATTCTGATAATAGCTAATATAAATAGAAATAAGAGCTAAATAATTTTATAAATTTAAACTTATATATATATATATATATATATATATATATATATATATATATATATATATATATATATATATATATATAAAATACATATTTTGCGGGTTCATCCGTGTTAAAAACTTTTAATATCAATTTACTGACGTTTCGACTTGGTCACACAAGCCATCCACAGAGTTATAAAAAGGTAGAAAGACGGTTGTAGAGGCGCTACAATCACTGGTTTGAATAAAACATTAAAAATCCCACCAATAGCAAAAATGTTAAATTTAAGAATGTTTCGGAAGAGCACACGTCTGAACTAGGAGGAAGTTTGCACGTATCATCTCGCTCTTATTGATCTCAATCTGGCCTTTTAAGTATCTCAATGGCTTCTCTGATTTTGCATTGGTAGAGATTATCACATCTGGATATGATCCTGGTACTAGAAAAATCTATTTTATGACCTGAATCTATAGTATGGAGTGAGAGTGCTGATGATGATGAGTGTTGTTTAACTGCATTAGCATGCTCATCTCTCCTAACACTGATGCGACGATTACTCATACCTATGTAAGAAGCTTTACAATTTTTACATGAGATTTGATAGACACCATGAGATTCAAGAGGGATTGAATCCTTAGGCTTGGTTATTATATTGCTGATCTTTTGATGAGCAGAAAATGCTGTATCTATATTATAGCGTTTTAATATACGTCCGATACTGTCTGTAGTTCCTTTTACATATGGAACACAAATCCTAATAGCTGACTTATCATCTTTTTGTTTCCTATTTTGTCTATTTTGGGCTTGAAATAAGGCTTTTTTTATAAATTTGTAATTATAACTATTTGCTAATAAAACACTATTAATATGATTTATTTCTTCTTTCAGATGTGTGTCATCTGAAAGGTTAATTGCTCTATTTAAAAGAGTTTTGGCTACAGAAACTATCTGAGTTGGGTGATGATGAGAATGGAAATGTAAATATCTGTCTGTGTGTGTATCCTTTCTGTAAATAGAAAAAGATAAACTATTTGGTGTTCTGGTGACTAGAACATCAAGAAAAGGGAGTTTTCCATCAGACTCTGTCTCCATTGTAAATTTAATATGAGGATGCATATTATTTAAATGTAAGAAAAAATCATCTAATGTATTTTTTCCATGTTGCCATATGACAAAAGTGTCATCTATGTATCTGAGCCAAATGAGAGGTTTTAAAGATGATGATTCTAAAGCACGAGTTTCTATATATTCCATGAATAAATCAGCTATTACTCCTGAGATAGGTGAGCCCATAGGAGTACCAAAAACTTGTCTGTAATGCTGTCCATTGTATACAAAATATGTATTTAAGAGACAATGTTTAATCAAAGCAATAATATGGTCTGGTAAATTGCAACGTTGTGAGATTATATTTAAAGCTTCATCAATTGGAATGTTTGTAAATAAAGACACGACATCAAAAGAACAATTATAATGTTAGTAAAATTCTAAGGAAAACCAGCAATATTATTTTAAACTCATTTATTAAAGAAACTCGGAAAAATTTAGACAAAATTGATAAAGTATTGCTACATTTACGTTTATTCCTTAGTAATAAAATACATCCTTTACTGTGGACTAGTTTTGATCGTATTGCAAGTTTTCGATCATTTAAAGATTCGGAATTGGTAACAGCAAAGCAAAAGAAAAAATTGCAAATGCTAATTAGAACACAATCCCCAAACATTATGTATCCAAATCAAAAAACCGTTTACAATTTATCTAAGAAAGCCCTCTCTACAGATGAAATTTCGGTTTTAGAAAAAGGTTTCAATTTTGCTTTAACACCTTCCCGGATACCTTTTGAGAAAATTGTCTGTAATGTTGAATCAGCTCTTGATAAAATTGATTCTACATCGGCTGATTTAGCTAGAGCTGAGATTTGTAATATTTTAAAAAAAGCTAAGCTTCCTAAAAATAATTTTTCAAAGAAAGAAAGACAAGCATTAAATAGTATAAAATCGGACAAATCAATTGTTGTACTTCCTCGCTGATAAAGGTAATGCCACAGTTGTAATGGATCGTGACATTTACCATAATAAAATTTTAGATCTGCTTAGTGATAAAACTTATAAACTATCAAAAAGAGATCATACTACATATTTGGAAAAAACAACAAAAGATATTATTAATAAATCACCTATTGAAACAGAGATAAAAAATAAAATAATCCCTCGTGAAAAATCTTGTGTCTGTCCAAAATTTTATGGACTTCCAAAAATTCACAAACCAGATACCCCTCTTCGTCCAATAGTAAGTGCAATAGGTTCTCCAACTCATATTTTAGCTAGATACTTATCGGATTTCATTAAACCTACAATCCCATCTATTAAATCATATATTAAAAACTCTCTTCATTTTATTTCTGTTTTAAAAAGTTTAAAAATTAATGCTAGTGACATTCTGGTCAGTTTTGATGTCGTGTCTTTGTTTACAAACATTCCAATTGATGAAGCTTTAAATATAATCTCACAACGTTGCAATTTACCAGACCATATTATTGCTTTGATTAAACATTGTCTCTTAAATACATATTTTGTATACAATGGACAGCATTACAGACAAGTTTTTGGTACTCCTATGGGCTCACCTATCTCAGGAGTAATAGCTGATTTATTCATGGAATATATAGAAACTTGTGCTTTAGAATCATCATCTTTAAAACCTCTCATTTGGCTCAGATACATAGATGACACTTTTGTCATATGGCAACATGGAAAAAATACATTAGATGATTTTTTCTTACATTTAAATAATATGCATCCTCATATTAAATTTACAATGGAGACAGAGTCTGATGGAAAACTCCCTTTTCTTGATGTTCTAGTCACCAGAACACCAAATAGTTTATCTTTTTCTATTTACAGAAAGGATACACACACAGACAGATATTTACATTTCCATTCTCATCATCACCCAACTCAGATAGTTTCTGTAGCCAAAACTCTTTTAAATAGAGCAATTAACCTTTCAGATGACACACATCTGAAAGAAGAAATAAATCATATTAATAGTGTTTTATTAGCAAATAGTTATAATTACAAATTTATAAAAAAAGCCTTATTTCAAGCCCAAAATAGACAAAATAGGAAACAAAAAGATGATAAGTCAGCTATTAGGATTTATGTTCCATATGTAAAAGGAACTACAGACAGTATCGGACGTATATTAAAACGCTATAATATAGATACAGCATTTTCTGCTCATCAAAAGATCAGCAATATAATAACCAAGCCTAAGGATTCAATCCCTCTTGAATCTCATGGTGTCTATCAAATCTCATGTAAAAATTGTAAAGCTTCTTACATAGGTATGAGTAATCGTCAGATCGGAAGAGAGATGAGCATGCTAATGCAGTTAAACAACACTCATCATCATCAGCACTCTCACTCCATACTATAGATTCAGGTCATAAAATAGATTTTTCTAGTACCAGGATCATATCCAGATGTGATAATCTCTACCAATGCAAAATCAGAGAAGCCATTGAGATACTTAAAAGGCCAGATTGTATCAATAAGCGAGATGATACGTGCAAACTTCCTCCTATTTGGAAAGATTTCTTTAAAAAACATTCTTAAATTTAACATTTTTGCTATTGGTGGGATTTTTAATGTTTTATTCAAACCAGTGATTGTAGCGCCTCTACAACCGTCTTTCTACCTTTTTATAACTCTGTGGATGGCTTGTGTGACCAAGTCGAAACGTCAGTAAATTGATATTAAAAGTTTTTAACACGGATGAACCCGCAAAATATGTATTTTATATATTTAACCCGTGCAAATCTTCGTTTTAACATATATATATATATATATAAATTCTAACTACATGCTGCTATGTTTACTTCAGTTTTAATAAACACCAGGGTGGTGTATGTGTATGTACTACCCATGACTGTATCTGCATATTATAATGCACAACATGATCACAAACTTGAAGTTTTAAATTAAAGAAATACACGCAACTGAGTGAAGCATAACACTAAATAAATACACTATTAGCACTAAATAAATACACTATTATAGAATATAATATGTCAAACAGACCTGTCAATAGAGCTGTTTTAATATATCCAAATTTTTTAACATTTAGTGTTTTCCATTCATTTAAATTACTAATTCAGTGACATCCTTTTTTCACATTTATATCACTTAATGTAAGCTTTAGTAAATAATAAATGCAGATGTAGTGAAGAAAAAAAATGCTGATGAACCAGCATACAGTAAGATAGTATATGTTACTTTTATAGGTTAAATAACAAATGTTGTCATTCTATTGTTTTTCTATTTTTATGTATAATGAATCCCATTCAACTTATGTATGTTTCAAATACTTGTGTCATTGAGTAAATTACATTTTGATTTCTTAATACAATAGCAGCATTATCACATTTAATACTATAAATTACATTTAAAAATTTATATAATTTTAAATTGCAGATATGTTATTATTTAATGGCATATCTATATAACCCATGAAGATAGTTCTATATGAATTCATTATAATTGGCTACTTAAGAGTACATGTAAAATGTATTAAATTATATTGATGTTTATTGAAGACGAACATTTATTGAGAGAATTATGTTGATGTCTTGTTTCCCTTCATTCATGGTATAGTAAAATATTTAAACTTGGCATGTATTATTGAATAATTTTAATATTTAATATAATAAAGCTACTTATTTCTACTAATGAAATATATTTTATTTAACATTTATACTAATTATGAGTTTATATAAACTTTGAAATTAACTTGAACGTGTCTAGGATTTACAGAATAAAAGAATATTTTTAATGACTTATTTACATCCATTTTAATATTGTGTTTGGTTGTTATTTTAAACATGTTAAATTTTACTAGAAAATGATTAATAGTTTTTACATACATAAGTACACATTTTATTTCTAGCCTAAGTACATGCAAATGGTCCTTCAATTAAATTTGTTTCAATAGTTAGAAATTTTTATTACTAGTAACTATATTTATGTACTTATTTTTTTGCTAATGCTTCAGTGCAGTCCTACTTATTTTTTACTCAAAAGAAAGTAAAAATTAAGTAGTCTGTCCACTTGCTATACTTTTTATAATGAAGGGTTTTGTGCTCATTCTTTTCATTAGAAAAAAAGAAGAAAATTGCATGTTTAATCCATATTTATGTATTTCAGATATAGAGTCTACTGGAATCCCACAATCTATAATTGAAGGCAAATGTCCTGATAAAAAAATTAAATGGATTATCTCTCCAAGATACTGTTACTACATAGCCCAGAAGCCATCAACGTTTAATGAAGCTCGTTATGAATGTTTAATGCTAGGAGGGGATCTTGCTTCATTTAGTATAAAAGAAGAAATTAATTTTCTTTCTCAAATCCAGAAAAGTGAATCATCACAAAAGTATTGGATAGGCTTAACACAAACAGAAGATGGTAAGTTTTATTTCAAAGTAAAAAAAAAAAGAAAGCAATTCCTAAATATTATACTTACAACTATATACATCTATGACATATTTTGCGGGTTCATCCATCATATAAAACATTAATATATATATATGATCATTTTTGTTCAGCACATAATAATTGTGTTCATTTTAACAGTATAATAAAACTTATGTTCAAATTTAATAACACTCAAATTTCCGGTTATCTTGATTCACTTTTGTAACAATGAGAAAGAACTGAAACACACAGGCTTATTATATACCTGTGTTTATATATGTAATATATAGGGTATATGTGCTCATATACCCTATATATAACAATGAGAAAGTTAAATGTCAATATTAATATTATATATAAAAATAAACATTATATAATATGTAATAAATTTACAATTGCAATATTTTTATTGCTTTTATAGTAATTAATATTTAAATCTGTTAATGTTCAAATCATGATTAAAATGCAAGCCTATCATTTTTGACGGCATCTATAGATTTTATATAGTAACAAGTTTAGACAAAAACCAAATTATGATAATAAAATTATAGTCTTGCAAATTAAAAAAAAAAAAAAACGCCAAATGATTTTTTTTATTTTGTACTATAAAGGCAGATTTCCTACGAACTCATTTTTAGAATCATTAGAAAAAACTGTCATAAATGTATACATGAAAATGAATCAATTTAAAATATATATGTATTTGAATAGTAATTATATCTGCTATAAATTCAATTTTATTCCTACATGATGTTATGGTATAAATTTGTTTTTATAGAATAAGTTTAGATGCAGACATAAACAAATTTATTTTGGTTTCACATTAACATGATGAAACTTAATATTTTATATTTATAAGATAATTTAGAACCACTGATCTTCTTTAGTTTCATAATATTTTATGTTATTATTATATGTTTACCTATTAACTTTTGTGTATCTGGTGTTTCTTAACGAAGAATACTTATGGATTTTAGTTTTGAAAAATATACAATAAAATCAATGGAATAAAATAAAATCGAGTTCATTTGGAGAATATTTATATTTGCAATTGCATCTTTATGTCATTTAGTGAAAACACTTGGTTCTCCAAAACACATTGTAAAGCAAAAAGGTCATATAAAATAGCAAAAGATTATAGAGGTTTATTGTGGGAAAAAATAACCCATCCCTGTGTATAAACACATTAATCTAGTATATATAGTAATTTAAAAAATAAATATAATTCACAATATATGTATGTTTAAATGTGTTATTTGTATATTAAACTGGTATGTGTTTGCAATATGTATATACTAATATAATGGAACTCAAATCTATAAAAAAAAAAGAGAGAGAGAAAAAAACATTTTCTGTTTAAAGTTGTTTTTTCTTGTAACTGATTCATTTTGCATTCTCATCAAGTTTTCTGAATCATCATTTGTTCATTCCAAAAGTCTAGTATTGTCTTTTAAATTCTTTGATGTTGTTTTTATGAAGAATGTACACCATCTGTTGATGGCTGAGAATTTCTAGAGAAAAAGTATAGGATACTTATTTATTTGACGTGCTTCTTTGATTTTTTTTCATATGACATATGAGGTTTTATTTATTCATTTAAGATATATTTATATTTAATGGAGCATTTCAAGTCAGGGCTGAATTCTTCAAATTTCTGATTTCAGATTTTTCTTTACAGTCTTGTAAATTGTTTTTTCATTTTTTCTTCATCTAATTGCATAAATTCCTCGTTAGTTAATTTGGTCACATGTGCCTCCAAAAGTTCTTCAATTTTGTCATCCTCAACTTCTTTTTTGTGTTTTTATTTAAAATTTCAACAAATGTCTGCATTTCTTGTTAAAATTGGTACATCTTGAAGATTTCTATGGCTTTTATTCATACTTTGAAAAAGTGATGTGGTATTTGGTGGTATTAGTTGTTATTATGGTTTCAGTTAGAAATGAATATAGCTGTAAACTTTTTTTATAAAAAAAATTAATATATCTAGGAAAATAAAGTGTGGCTTCACTGTGCAAATGTACAGAAAAACAATAGAAAAAGCAAGAGTAAGCTTGCATGCAGGTGATCATTTTATGTGTTCATTCCTATCATTGTTAATCCTTATAATAAAAAAAACTCATACTGAAGTTTCATTTTTTAAAATTGATATTATTATATTATTTATAATTAAAAAGATTTTTTTTCAATATCTCATTGACTGTACTATAGTGAACATAAAGTCGTGTTATTTCTTAGCAGTGTAAAGTCAAGTTTAATTATATATGTGCTTTTTATAAAAATCTTAAAATCTGACATATTAAAACAAGAATAAAATGTATTTAATGCATTCTGTGTTTGCATATTTTAATACATATCTTCCTTTTTACAGTATATATTATGCAGATCTAAATAAATAGCACTTTGCACGGCACTTTTATGGCATGGGATGTTATATTTCATTATATACAATAGCCAATTTTTTTTAAAAATAACTTAGCAGTTTTCCAAATAATGCAGTATGTTGTAATGACAGAAATACTGGTCATTGAAATAAAAATTAAAAGCATGAAACTTCTTCAATTTATTTGTATTGCTGCTTCATCATATTGATTTATAAATGCATAATCCATGAAATCATACCCCCCCTTCTATTTTTGTTAAAATCAAAACTTCTTTTCTTTTCTGATATTACTTAAATTAATGTTGAGAAATGTTTTAATTTAAAATTGCTTGATTGAATATTTTATCAAAATGTATGCAATACACAAATTAAAATTTATTATTAATAATTGAATTATCTAGACAAGAATACTATGAGATTAAGAACAAATAAATACTATAGTTGATTTAAATAAACATTTACCCAATTAATGAAATACATAAATATAGTAATTGCCATAATGTGCAGTATATATTCAATTAAATATTTATATAAATTGTTATTATAATAATGAATAGAAATAAATATATAAATCCATTAAATAAAGATAAACTTTATATTTTGATATTACTAAGAAATTACCAATTACTACAGACTAATAATTCCTGAAGTTAAACAAGTTTTGGTTCATAAACCTATAATAGCTCTTTTGTTTGGTCTTTTTTTGATTTCTGATATTCCCTTTCAATAAATACTGCCCCACCTGCAGATTACAGCTATCATCATTTTGCTGGCCTTGGATATCAGCTATTATCTGTTTAAAAAAAAAAGATTTCATAGGACAATGGGATGGTGCTCAATTTATCTTTTTAATTCTAGTTTCTATTATTCGATTTTCTCTCACTTTTGAGACTGTTGTCAACATCTTTTCCTTCTCAGCAAGCTATTCTAAATGGTCTTCTCCATTGCTGTAGATTTGAATCTCTATCATAAGTTGTCTGACTGCTGGTTATTCTGGACTCTTCAGATACTAACCTATTGATACTTTTCAGTTAGCTTCTTGAGGTTTACATTATTCCAACAGAACACATTCTTCTTTGGCAGCTTTTTTCTTAACTTTCTCAATTTGACACTTTCAATTTTCAGACAGACAGACAGACAGACAGACAGACAGATAGATAGATAGATAGATAGATAGATAGATAGATAGATAGATAGATAGATAGATAGATAGATAGATAGATAGATAGATGGATAGATGGATAGATGGATAGATGGATAGATGGATAGATGGATAGATGGATAGATAGATAGATAGATAGATAGATAGATAGATAGATAGATAGATAGATAGATAGATAGATAGATAGATAGATAGATAGATAGATAGATAGATAGATAGATAGATAGATAGATAGATAGACAATACAACTTAAATATTAACAAAATAGATATTTACTTTTACTTATGAGAAGGCATATGTAAATTATATGACTGATGAGATCATTAATTAACTCTAGATCTGTTTTAAAATCCTTGGAGATAAATCTCTCTAGTTTCTGCACTGACTTGACATGAGTACAATACAAAAGTCCCAAAACAGTTATTTGGAAATCAGTAACAGAAGCGTGATGAATAAAAAGAATGGGAATGTTTGATATAATCTTCTATTTGTCACTTCAAAATGTTATTTATATCTTCATTCTGTTTAATAATTTTCAATGTGATAAAGGAAAATAGAATATTAAATTATTGTAAAGTTATGGGGAAAGTAAATTCAATTATATTGCATTTCTCTCCTATTACACAGAACTGTATTGTATATTACAGATAATAACTTTCCATTTTTGCAAATACGTTTTTACAAAAATAGACTTTTAAATCATATTTGCTTCCATATTTTCTTTGTTATCTGCCTTAATCATTTTCTTTGTTTTTACTGTTGTCATGATATTATTATTTGGGCGATTTTTTTTTGTTTATGAGGTCTTGGTGGTGTGTTGATATTTGCTTCCATATTTTTTTGTCATGTCTCTTCTCATTGTCTTTGTTTTATGCTACTATCATGGTATTATCTTCTGGTTTTGTTGATTTCTACTAATCAAACATATCAGGGTCTTCTGGTTTGTGACTCATCTTTCTCTGCTATTATTACTGCAGGTTTGCTTCAGCTGCTTCCTCTGGAAATTAGATTTTCCAGCTTTTTGAAACTTTATTGCATATGTGATATATGTCTTTTTTATAAATCACATCTAACTTCAGTTTTTACAGTCTATATACATTTTGATATGAATTTAGTAATTTTCCCTTTCCTTAATGGTGTATGTTCATCAAATCTAAGTCATACTTTGTGACATTATTCATTTTGTATTCTACTTTTAAATTCATATGCTAATCTCTAAAGAACAAAAGCGTTGATTCTGTTTTATTTTTTTTCCATTAATAATTGACCATTTTTCATTCACTGCTATGGGAATAGAATGCTAGTATAATAATATTTTATAAATTATTTGTTTCATTTTAGCAGAAGTTTTTGCTTTTAGTGCAAGTTTCTATTGACTGATATCATTTTCTTTTAGTACATTACTCTTTAGATTGTAGGACAGTGAGTAGTACATATGCTTATTGCTCCAGACTTCCAAATATATTTCTTAAATTTGTCTAAAATAGACCCAGTGCCTTTATCCATAACTATCATTTTTGGGTTAACATGTTCAAAAAATATTTAATTTAGCTTATCAACAATTTTGTCTGCATCAATGTTTTTATGATGCAACAATTGAACCAATGGGAGTAAATATCAACACCATGTTCTGGATTTTTGACATGCAGTTAAAATTATATTTTTTTCTTAGCCAAACATGCATTTTATTGTCACACTGTATATATTTTTTAATAAATAATTTCACATCTTTATTAATCTTAAACCTACAGATGTAGCTTCTAGCAAATGCTTTAGCACATACTCCTGTCAAATGCCTATTGTGCAATGTCTTGAGTAATTACTATGATATGAGGTGGGTGAATTGCAATATATTTTTGCATACAAACTGATTAAACAAACATTACAAAAAGACAATGGCAAATTATGAAGTCATTAAATGGAATAATCTATATTAATCAACTTTATTAATAGTTGACCATCTGGATACATTATTATTTAATATTTAATAATTGTTAATAAAAATTTAGTTTGGTCTGGCATTTGTGAAAACACACCAGTCTTTTTTAAACTGTGTTTGTAGTCATAAGCGTAATAGAATAAGATTCTATAGAGCATAAAATGACTGAGATGATAAGGATGGGCTTTTTATTTGCCAAAATATGTAACAATTGTTTATTATGAGTGATGACTGCCAAATGATTGGCATATAAGTACTGACAGAATTTCTGAATTCCAAAAACTATAACCAAACCCTCTATATCAAGATGACTATAATTTCTCTCTGAATTAAATAACATTCATCAGGTATATATCATGAGTCTTTCTCCTTTGTAGATATTGTATGTTAACACTGCACTAACTCTCAAATCTTACATATACGTAATGAAAGTTTTTATCAATAATGCATTAGTAAATTATGTGATATGAACAAAAACATTATTTTTAACAAAAATATTCTATTAGATAACTGACCATTCCCATTCCTAATTTTTTTTAGCAAGTTGAACTATGGATTGGGACATCTGCACATTCTTAGGAAATATTTTAAAGTAATTGATTAATACAAAAACATTAGTTCTTTTATGTTTTTCGTCTTGGCACATTTTATGGCTCTACCATTATCAGGCATTGGAGTTTTTTATTATGTGATAATATGTGACCCAAAATATTAAACTATTATTATATCCTGTATACATTTATCTATATTTAGTGTTTCACCAAATTATTCCTGTTTCTTACAAACCTAATTTATCTCATTCTGAGGATGTTTTTCAAATTAGCTGTACTCACTAGATCATCAAAATAAGGGAATATTCCTTCTAATCTATTATGTAATGCACTTATCATGACCTTAAAAATGTTGGTGCCCATACTAATCAGGAATGCAAGATGGTTATAATTAAATAACTCCAAATGGTTTGTATCAACAGCTTAGAGGAATTTTTACATTTAGGCAAAGTTCGGTAATTTATGTAACAAAGCTAAGATCTAAATACATTAAGTACAGGTTATGAAATTTTACAAAAAAAAATTATTAACCGACATCTGGTAGTCATTACAAATTTGTACTTCATCATGTGGTTTGTTAACTATCAATATAAGAGTAGTTCAGTCTGAATTTTTAGTTAAACTCAGTATAGTATTGTAATTATAAATTTCAGTGCTTTATCTGTATAGAAATACAATAAACAAATATGCAGAATGTATAAAGCAATGCTTGAATAATGTTAAGCATAATATGTTTAGTGTGCTTTTGAGATAAAAAAAAGTCATAAACATAGCTCTGAATGAAATCCTTATTACACTATCTACTCTTTCAATCTGCACAAAGGGAACTTTTGTGCATTCCACATTACTGGGACTGATTTTTCTTTAATTTCCAATTGAACAGGTGTTATTTTTATTTTCCCTCTTCAATTATGTATTAAATAGATACAAAAATTTATTTTGGATATTATTTTCAATTTTAAATGTTTATAGCATTGTCACTTATTCCAGGTGTTTTAAAGCAATCCCAGCATATTCATAGATTTACCTTTATAGAAACTATGTACCAGAATAACTTATGGCTCTTTGCATTTAATTTTACTTGCATTTTAATATTTCTCATTATATCCACATTATTGCTATTTAAATAATAATCTCCAAAGTTAGTTATTTTCAATTTTTGGAACTATACCTATTAACTACTGTATATTTCCACTCTTTTAAAGATATTATTGATCTATCTGGTCATTGTCAATATATATATATATATATATATATATATATATATTGACAATGACCAGATAGATCAATAATATATATATATATATATATATATTAAAACATTTGCCTTCACTTAATATTGGAATTTTTCAGAAGTTCTGCCTCATTGCAATTAATATTTATGATTTTAAAATTGTCTTTGTATTTTTTTCTCATTTTGAGTTCATAGTTGGGGCTTTAGACTGCAATTTATTCTGTTTAATTATGTAACAATTACAAGTTCTGTAGCCTGGTTTACTAAAGAGATAACAGTTTGATTTATTATTGTTTACACTAACACTACATTTTAAAACAAATTCTTATGTTCAAAAGTTTTGAATGACATGATATTGATTTACAGTTGTGTTGATATTTAAATGCATTTTGGCATAATTAAGCACCAACTCAAGTGTGAGAGCTCTTTTAAAGGACTACTTATAGGAAAACTCGACATCTGAAAGTGGTTGTTCTCTAAATTTAATTTTAGGCTTGCCTAAAAGAAAGTGTTCTAAAAGGAACTCTTCCATAAATGTATCATAGACACAATCTTATGCTAAAACTCTGAGAACCATATTGTATTCTTTGGAACATTCTCCTTTTACCTGATGCTAATGTTCTGAAATATACCCTTGTAATATGTTTAGGAATAGTTTTCTCTTTCCAAAAATGATTTGCAACTTCTATTACTTTTGATCCAATAAATCTAAAAAAACATTACAACTTTTATATGATCTTCTTTAATATTCTTAATTAGTAAAAAGAGCCATTCTACATGTTCAATAGATAATGACTCATTAGCAGCATTCTCATGATCAAAATCCCCAATGGCATATGCATTATTGAAGCCATGATTAATAATAAGTATAAAATTGAAATTATCTAGCCAAGTGAACTATACAATTAAAGAAAGAGCCATTTTAGTTGATTCAAATAAACATTTATTCAATTAATGACATAAATAAAACATTTTTTATAATGTGCAATATGTTGATTGACGATAACAACAATACAAGATAATTTAAATAATTTTATTTAGGCTAAACAAGGTTACATTATCTCAAAACATAAATAGATCACTATGCATTACAATTGCATATTAGATGAATCTGGTATTAGTCCAAATGGTTTGAAGTTGATTGATGTTAATATAGTCCTTGTGATATAAAGTTCATAGGTGTATGGGATAGCTTCCATGTCTCCTCACAAATAAATTTTGATGATAGAAGTTTATCTCTTTGTTTTATCTTTTGCAGTGATTGTATAAAGCACAATCTTTCATCAGAAAGAGACTGTGAATACATTTACTTGCACCTCACATATCAGATTAAATGTAATGAAAATTGACATTCTAATGAGGGTAAATTGTTTTAATGCAGTCTTGTAATGATATAATGAGGTCATAGTCTACCTTTATGTTCAGATGGAACAATATGTTATTGTTCCAAGTCTATTACACAAATTGATGATATGATGGTACGTCTCATGTTCTCTTCTGCAATTTGAGCATACTAGGACAACTTTGATGATATGCCATTTAAGTACAGGAACCACAAAGTAGGTATGGCATCCAGGATTATTTTAATGATAAAGTTCAAATATTTGAGTTCTAGAACCCAATATTTGAAGAACATTGTTATTTTATAATTGTTTAAGCCCTATTTTGTATTTTGTAAATTTTGATCTGCGTTCATTAATTTCTGAGTACTCCAAATATTTATTTTGTTGGCAATGATATCTGGTATAATGTTGACATACTGCTGGATGTTTTGTGCTATTTTATATAGCCAGCTACTTTTCTTTGGAAGTGATGTGTCAATTGGCTGTATTAATTTAATTATGTGATTATACCTGTATTTAATGCCCAAGTTGTAAAGGAGAGTATGAGTTTTTGTAGAGGTAGGTCTGGAAGAGCATGAAGAGAGATGCCATTAAATCAGCAATGCTGTTGCATTCTGCTTATGATTATGGCTACTGTTTTATTTCTCCAGATTAGCCTGGCACAGAACCTAATTATTTTTAAATGAAGACATTTGGGTTAGATATTATAGGTAATTAGTAGGAAATCCTGGTCATAATCTTCATATTCAGCAGGAATACATTTCCTTGTAGGGATAGGTAGACTCCTCTCAGAGTTTGTTATTTTTTCTGTAGAGTATATAATGATGTCCTGGAGTTTCTTTGACATTGCTGTCTGTAACTTATATATGGGAAAGCCCAAGAATTTCTGGGGGTCAGCATGACAGCTTGGTGATATTCTTTTTCCAGTCAGAATACACCAGGTCAATGATTTCCTGGTATTAATTTTTGAGTCCAGAAGCATTAGAAAATGTATAATAATTTGGTATAACTGGAACAAGTATTTCTTGGATGTAAGGATAACTAGAACATCATCCATATATGTTATGGTTTCAATATATCTATTTAGATCAGGAACATTGGCACCATATAGTTGATCCTCAATATTTTTGATGAGAGGATTTATGGAAATTGTAAAAAGGGCACTGAGAGATGATCCTTGTGAGACCAACAATGTAGGGCTGAATCCTTTGGTGATTGACCCATTCATTGAGATATGAATCTCTCTGTTGAGGAGTAGGTTCTCTAAAATTTGTACTATCTCAGATGATAAGAAAGTTACTGTTAACACTAACTGAAATAATTATAGAAAATATACAAACCATTATACAATTACAAACATCCAGTAATGCCCTCTGTTTAAAGATCTACATCTCAATAATAGCAAACCTTAAAATGATAAGGTTTGCTATTATTGAGATGTAGATCTTTAAACAGAGGGCATTACTGGATGTTTGTAATTGTATAATGGTTTGTATATTATCTCAGATGATATATAAATATCTGTGAGTATTCCTAGCAATATTTGAGTGTTGACAGAGTCAAATGCGTCTGATATATCTAGTTATACAGCTATGAGTCTAAACTGCCTATGAGACCTAATATGGTCAAGTAGTATCCTAGTCTCACCCACACCTGTCAGAGCAGATGATTTTTTTTATATTGCAATGATGCTAAGTGGTTGAGAATTATTGGTTGAATTTTGTCTTTTATGACACCCTCCATTATCTTGATAAGGAGAGGGGACATAGAGATGGGACGAATGTTGGAAATTTGAGTAGGATTCCAATTCTTCTTCATGAAGGGTACCAGTGCAATAGGATATAGGTTTTTAATTCTTTTTTCTTCAGCCAGGTGGTTAATCATTCCCATAATTATGGGGACCAAGAAATTGCAGGGATGATCTAGAAGAAACTTTTGGATTCCATGCATCTTTTGGTGCATGGGATCTAAAAGAGATGACAGTTTTTGTTATAGGTCTTCTTCAGTTATTCCAGGCTTAGCTGCTGTACACCAATCATCAGTGGCACCATTTTCGAATGAAGGGCATGATTGAAGATAATTTTTGAAATGGAGTCTGATTACTTCAAGCATGTGATATCCAGTAATTTTATATCCATTATGATTTAAGTAGGAGAGAGTGCATTGTTTTCTTTTTGCTCCCAGTGCACATCTTAGATAGCTCTTGGTCCACCAGCGTTCTCCTAAGAGAAATATTTTGGATCTCTTTACTGCAATATACTCCACCAGGGTTTTCTGCTTGGATTTATATTGAGATTTTAAGTAGAGTATATTTTCAATATCCTCAGAATGATTGGAACATTGATTAATCTATTTATTTAGGTCATCTAACTGTTCCATGTGAGTTGTATGACCTTTCATTCTCTGAGCAAACTGTTGAATAATGCTCTGTAAAATTTCGACGAAAGCCAACCAGGCTTTTTCTGAAGGCTGCAATTAGATGTTTATTTTGTTAAAGAGGATGTATGCCTCTCAAGGTATTGCTTCTGTAATTGTGACTTTAGTTATCATTCTTATGGATTTATCTTGTCTGATGTTCAATCCATTTTCGACATCTATCAGTATCACTAGAGCAAGATGGTCTGTGAATGCCACATTTTGTAATGTGATCTCCAAGCTATAATGTAATTCAGATGTGTAAAAAAGAAAATAAATCAGTGACTGTTATCTTCTGGTATAATAAGAGAAAACTCCAAAAGGAAAGAAGCCTCCTCCACTGATAAATCCACAATTTAGTAAGTGAATGTAATTTGATACCATAATTGAGTATGTGGTGTTGAAGTCACCTAGGAGGATGGTTGGCCAATTGTTACTTGCTGTTATTATGTTAACTGCATTTATAACCCTGATGTACGTAGTATAATTTTTGGATGTGTAAATATAAATAGCATTAACCTTTGATTTATGTATGTGAAATTACCTGCTATTATATGGTTGACATTATAAATGATGTTAAAATTATTTGGAGTCAGTTGGGTGTTTATAATAATGACAACCCCTCCGGATGCTGTATAATTAGAAGACAGTTTTGTATACCCAAGCTCATTAAGCTCTTCCAAAATATTGTGACTGGAGTTTGAGTGAAACTTGGTCTCACCAAGAAAAAGGATGTGTGGAGAGTTTGATTGGAACCAACGCCTAATGGCATGTATTCTAGAAGAGAAATTTAATCCCCTAAGGTTTATGCCACAATTTTACATCTCATAGTGATTATTGACTGATAAGCCACAATCATCTACCACAGGCTGGTTTTGGCATGAAATTTTATTTTTACTTATACATGTTTGGATTGGATCTTGTGAGTCATGGTCATTGTAGAAAGGATGGATGAAATATATTGCTTCAGAGGCTGAAGCATTTTTAGAATTATCTGATTCTTGGTTATTTTCTATTGCTGACTTCTTTCACTTTTTTCCTACTGTTTGGGCTTTATGGTCTGTGTTGGCATGCTTATATGGGTCCTGTACTTGTGATTTTCTGGGCATATATTCTAATTTGAAATCATTATATGAACTGTCCTTTGGGATTGCTGATGATTTCCTGTTTTATTTACTAAGTTTGGAGTTGAAATGTCCATTTCAATTTCATCATCTGTATATAGTGGTTTGTTAACTCATCGTGCACTGTTTGTACTCTGATTCAGTTCTGTTGTCTGACTTAGTTTGTCAGACAGTTTTTTTCTTATGTTTGTATTTTGCAGTTGAGTTAGGTGTTTTGAAGCTTGAAAATGAAGAATCTTAGTATTCATATTCGAAGTTTTACATAGTGGTATACTTGGTACTATGGCATAGCCTGTTCCAGCTTGAACATCATTAAAATTATCTGGTTTAGCTGTGTTATGGCTAATATTTGAATTATAGTAGATATTTTTATTCTTTTGCTTTGGATTGATTGCAGAAGATTGAGGTGTTTTTTGGTAGTAATTCTTAGTTTTTTTGGACTACTCTGTATTGATGTACTTTTTTATTCATTCCTTGGGATGTACCTGTTGGCATTGTTGGTTGATTGCTTTGACTTTCAGCTTCTGTGATCTGGTAGGTGTGTTGTTTACTACATTTATGGAATCAGTACTTTTATTGCCACATAGGGAACATGTCCTTGATCAACAGTCTTTGATGAGGTGTGTTCATTGACTAGTTATTTTAACACACAAAAAATCCCTATTTATTCAAACCAAAGGCATATACAAATAATAAGATGGATGATGTTGTTTATCACTTAAAATTCATTTTGAAACATATGGAGATCGATTTTTCTGATTCCTACGCTGACTTGCCATGAATATAATATATGACATAGTGAGTATCAGAAGCGACAATGTGTAAAAGGAGCATGAATCTCTGATTTGCTTTTCTTTTTGTCACTTTAAAATATTTATTTCGTTTGTTTGTGTAGTAATTTTATCACAGGGTGAGGATGAAAGATAAGATTATTAATTTATTGTAAAGTTTCTGGAAAAGTCAGTTCCATTATATAAAAATAATATTTAATCAAAGTGTAGTTGTAGTTGTATATTGAATGAATTTTGTATTTTTTTTTATTATGATAATTGTGGAGGTTTTCTTTAATGTCACCATTCTTTTGGGTACGTCTGGAACAAATTACAAGATTATGGTTTAAAATCTAGAAAGAGTATATTATTTTTTTATCTTTTAAAAACTACTCGTTTTATTTTGCTAACTAAAAATATTTTGGATTTAGAATGACATCAGTTTTAATTTGACTGATAAGTTTTAATTCAAAATTAATTAATTGAAAATTTCAACTAATATAAGATACAATTTATAAATTAATTATTAATAGTAAATTATATGACCAAAATTTACTTTTATATTTATGCTGAATGAAATATATATATTGTTGACCTGCACTATATCTTTTTACATTTGTGAAAATTTTTTTAGCTTGGATATGTCTGCAACAAATCAAGATATTACGATTTGTAATAAAGCAAATCCTCTACAGTAAATGTTTACAATTATATTAAATAACTTTGATAATGTAAAGTTAATTGTTAATTTTATAATGCATGCGATCTTTTTTTTTTCTTTCAAAGTAATTTGCAATTATGGGTCACTGATTTTACATTTACAATGACCATATTTTTTGCTACAATCAAGTAGCAACAATAAAAATGTGAACCCATAAATGAGAGGGAATCTTCAGTTCAAACTAATATAAATGTTTTAAAATATAATATGAATTTATATGGTTGTTGTTTGGCATCAAAATAGAATTGTAATTATTCATTGCACTAAATGAAGGTTTTTTTTCCCCTTTCTTTTGTAGTCGTTAAACTTTATAATATGTCTTGAATGAATATATTGATTGTCTTGCAAAGACTTTGTATAAAAATTAAATAAGATGTTGCATATTAATAATATTCTAATTTTATAATCAAAATACAGTATATTGATATATTATAATATATAATGTGTATCATGAATAAACTTTGTATTGTATATTTTCATCATGAACGCCGCTATTTTTATTTTGGAAGTCACTATGCTATAATCTTATTAGCATTACAAGATGATCTCCATAAAATTAAAAAAACTATTTTTATCATTGTTACAGTGAATAATCTATTGTAAAACAAAATAGTGAATACAAGTTGATATGATTACTTTAATGATACAACCTTATGTGAGGTATAAGTGGAATGTCAATATTTTTTTTCTTTATATGTTATCATATGCTGTTGGAAGTGTATTCACGTTTGGTTGTTTAAAAGCAATTTAGCTTTTAATATTGTAAGACATGACCTACTTCTTATAGGGTAAGTGATAGAGAGCATACATTTAAATTTATAATGTAATATTTTACAGTTTACATTAAAAAATGTTAAAACAAAATTGCTTATATGCTGATTTTTAAGATTAAGTCCAGTATGTAAACATGCTTTGCTATTTTATTCAAATATGAAATACTAATAATGAAATTAACATTTTCATTAATAATATGTTCACTAAACTGATTTTATCCTCAACATAATTGTGTTTTTAAGAACAAACTCAGTAGAGATACACATGTTTATAAAAATATTAAAGAAATAAAAAAAAAATAAAAGACTGAGAAATGATATAAAAATTTAAATGAAATACTTACAGCAAACAACAACAATCACAACAACAACAACAACAATAAAAGTTATAACAACAACAAAAATAATAAAAATAATAATTGTTATTATTATTTTATTTAATTGCATCTTCCATACACTTTGAAATATACATACCACTTACAGCCAGATAATGTATATATATATATATACAGTCGAGCTAAAATGATAGTGTAATAATAGTATAATAAACATGAAATTAGTATTTCCTATTACACCTGGATCTCATTTTACATGATAGATAGGTTCCTCAGAAAACATGTGCAAAAAAATCACACAAAAATAGATGTAACTTATCTTGAAAAAGGGGGGATACGAACTGTGATTTTTCAAAAATCGCATAAAAGCAAAGCACCAACATAAAATTACTTTCAAATTTGCACAAAAAAAAAAAAAATAAGGAAATAAAATATGACTAATAAAAAATTTCAAATTTGAAAAAAATTGATACAAGACAAACTTTTTTTAACTATAATATTTAATTTTATTCAAAACAATATGTATTTTTATGCATAATATACAGTACAGTAATTTACATTTTTATACACATTTTAATTATTATCACTATTTGTTGATAAACAGGTCTGTTTGCAAACTGGTAAAAAATCAGATTCTTCACAACAGGAAATACAACTAGTGCCAACTTCACTCTCATGTTGTGTTAATGGTTTTCTAGTGACAATGTAATTAGTAATTAATCTTTGTAATTTTTAAATTGTTAATTACAATTAAAAATCAGATTTTAATTTTTAATTGTCAAGTTTAATTGTGCCCACTCTATTACTCACCTTTTAAAATAAACTTGCAGCCACTAAATGATTAATAATTGATTTGGTTTTTTTCTAAAAAAGCAAAGAAAAATGATTAGCACGCACTATGTTTGAACAAATTTACATTATAATCTTGTAAAATTTAATGTGTGTATACATAAAATGTGAAAATCATGATTTTAATTTCATTATTGCATAAAATCTTACTATTATAAAGCACTGAAAATATTGAAATTACTAAGATGAAAGTTGAATTCCAATAATGTGCTATTACTTTCAATATGATATAAGTGCACAAAATTTATTATTTAAAGTAATAGCACGTTATCGGAGTTTGACTTCTGAAGAAACATGAATCATGTAACTTCAAAATCGCGTTAAATAAATCTGCATAAAACGAGACCCAGGTGTATATAGATTTTGTTATATTTATAAATTTATCTTTACCTAAAGGTAAAATAAATATATCTAATTTATTATCAATAGTATTATATAACATGCTTATTTTTTGTAAAATAAAATGTTCTAAATATAAAGTTTTAGTAGCTGATATTTTTATTTTGTCATGATATCTCATGTTTCTTATAAATTATTTAAATTATAAGATAGTAAAATATTATTTAATTATTAATGAACTGGGGTTTACAATTGCTATGGATTAACTTGATATTCAAACTAAATGATTATAATATTTGCTTTCCCTCACATACTGTTAGATGTAATAAATTTGAACCTTCTCAATTTATTTTACAATTAAGAAAATTAATTATAAAATAATTCTTTTTATAACAATGTGCTAGTAACTTATACATAAATTAGCTGAACTAAATATGCTTTAACTATATGCTTTTAACTTTAAGATATTTTCTAGCATTGCTTACTCTTGCATATACTAAACTACTATTCAAGTGTTTAAGAATCGGTACTGAGATCGAACATTCTTTCATTTGTACATACACAAATCATATATCAGAATCTCTACAGTAACAACACTTTCACTTGCTTACCATTACAGTGAAGTTCTTAGCTGGATATAGATTAGAACCTATGATATGCATTGTTTATCACTGTTATTCCACATATTTTATTTTTCAAATTCACTATTTTAAAATTTTAACATAATTCTCAGCTCTGATTATTTATCTAAACATTTAAATAATATAATACCTCAGCACAACAGATCATACATTCCAATTCACATTCATCTAGAAACATCAAATTAATTTTGCGACCCTATAAACAACATTCATAATGTATTCTATTCTGTGATGTAAATAATGTACACCCATAAAAAAACGATGTCAGCATCAACATGAAGGTTTGCAAAGACCCGAATAAAAGAAAAATACATTTTTATTAAGACTATGGTATACTAGAATTCATAGTTAGTCATACAAGGATAAATCAGTATGCACAACATACTCTGACGATCAATAAAGAAATCATATTACGGTGTATAAAATAACAAAGTGGGAAACTCATCCACTATTCCTAAATACTTCATAAATTTTACTAAATATTTTAGTGAGAGAGCTAAGCTACAACTTCACTAGCCAGGTGGTGATTCTTTAACCAACCACATAAACAAGGGTCTCATACCAATTTGCACACATATGACAATTTACTTACAATCTACCTTCGGTAAATATTGTACTGACACATGAGCCAACAATTTTCTAAGCATAAATCCGTTTGCATTTAACTTATTTTAATTTTAATAATAATAATAATAATAATAATAATAATAATAATAATAATAATAATAATAATAATAATAATAATAATAATAATAATAATAATAATAATAATAATAATAATAATAATAATAATAATAATAATAATAATAATAATAATAATAATAATAATAATAATAATAATAATAATAATAATAATAATAATAATAATAATAATAATAATAATAATAATAATAATATGTGTTTGTATAGAATATAAGCAAGAAAGTGAAACTGCAAATGTAAATAATGATGATAGTAATATTGGTGAGATTCTAGATTCTTCATTAAGAGTGAGGAAAAAGTGTGCCTTAAGATAAATAATACAAAAGTAAAAGAAAAAAGGGAATGATATACAAATGCATGCAGTTAAAGCTTTAGAAAAAAATATAGACAAACACACACCAAAAATGTTGATGGGAAGCAATATTATGAAGAGCTTATGTTTGATGACACAGGAGAATGGTATCGAATGGACAGACTTTCAGACAATCCACCACTCTCCACACTATCTCATAACACTGATACACTTGAACACATATATGTATTTCATGCTAAAGCAGCAATCATCAATTGGTCCAGATTACCATCTCTACACATATGTGATATAAGTGCTCAAACATATATTAAGATAGCCAATCCTCATACTTTAATTGACAGATTTCAACCTACTCCACACTCCAACTCTTCAACTGTCCATCCAATATATGTGTAGAGATGGTAATCTGGACCAACTGATGATTGCTGGTTTAGCATGAAACACATATATTGGTGATTATTTATTTTTTCAACATATATGTGTTCAAGTGTATATACCTTATATATTACATATATAGACACAGGTATATAATAAGCCTGTGGCTTTCAGTTATCATAAATACTTTATTTAGGTCTCTAGAAACTAGATCTAAAATACTAACTCAAAAGTCAGCACTTATATGTGCGTATATTGTCAATTATAACACATATGTAAATTTTGATCATTTTTTGTTGTTATTGAATATAGTAATAGCCTCTGCAATATAGCATCACAAAAAAACATCAAAGGTACACTTATAATAATTAATAAAACAAGTTATAAATTTCGTGAATTTCTTTTTTAAATGATCATTAGATATAGCTTACCAATAGCTCTAAACAAGCTTTATATTTAGAGACCTTGATAATTAATCAATAAATACCTGTCAAACAAAAGTTGACTTTATTTAGTTTGATAAAAAAAAAGAACTTATGAACTGAAACTAAATTGTAAATTATATCTATGTTTTGTTTATTAATTATTATAAGGGTACCTTTGATGGCTTTTGTGATGCGATATTGCAGAGGCTATTACTATATGGTGAAACTGAGATGAATTCAGACCCATATAGCTATCTAGTTTGCAAAGCTGGATTTGAAGACATTTATGTGTCCAAAAAATTCAGACTTTCAAATTGATAGAAACGTGTTTTATAGGTGCTGACTTTTGAATTAGTATTTTAGATCTACTTTCTAGAGACCCAGCCCTCTACTGACATAAGCCTTAAGCTCGAAACCAATTGGTTTGAAGGTACGGTCTTAACAATAGAGATTTTGAATTCTTTCTCTTTAGGCACTTATAAAAATAAAGCTTGTTTAGAGCTATTGGTAAGCTCCATCTAGTGATATAAATATATTGTGACGACCACATGAAATCGTTGTCACATGTATATACATATTAATAAGGGTAAATAATTTAGATACCACAAATTTAAAAGAAAAAAAAAGAAAAAAAAGTTCAGATTTAGTTAAATGTTCGAAAATTACTTTTGATTTTATTGTAAGAGAAGGGGAGTGGGGTGCATAAAAATGTGTCTTTTTCTCTCTTTAAACTACTTATTATAATAATTAATACGATTGAAATAACGATTCAAAAAATAATAATAATAAATAAAAAAGGAAAAACATTGGAAATATATTGCTATTAGAAGTTATTGAAGGAAGAGATTAAAATGAATTATAAACGTGTAATAAAAAAAGAAAAAATATATAATGTAAAATAATATCTTTGTACAAAATGATGAACAATAGAGGAACAAATCTAAAGAAAAAAGTTTCATTTATAAGGGAAGAACATTTGAAATATATTACTATTAGAAGTTATTGAAGAAAGAGAAGATAAAATGAATTATAAACTTGTAATAAAAAAATAAAATAAATATAATGTCAAATAATATATTTGAATGAAATGAAAGTGATAAAATATGTTTAACTAATTACATTCCGCAAACAATAGAGGAACGGATCTAAAGGAAAAAGTTGTATTTATAATTATACATTCTTTGCCCTGATAATAATTTATTGGAAATTGTAAAATTTTTAATTAATTAATTTCCAATAAACAATAGATAAAGGAAAAAGAAAGAAGAAATTACCATTACGATTACTACTTTGGAATTGGAGAGATCAGCAGCAAAGAAATAAATAAAAGAAATGTGTGGCTAGTGGCTTTAAAGGGACATGGGTTCATGGTCGATTCGCCTGACCACTGACTCTCGATGAAATAACATCGGTGCCTCACCTGCTAGATAGACTGTAGCTTCTGTATGCTGAAAGATATAAAAAGAAACTAAATAACCAAGAAGAACTAAGGGCTGAAAATAGACTAGCAACATAAAATTATATTTTAAAAAAATGTCTTATCCAGCTGAAAAGTCTGCAGAGAACCTACCATCTCTAAAAAAGAAGTAGGTGAACTCCCACAAGACAGTATAGAGCGCCCAGAAGAACTGCAAATGAGAATATGTGCAAATCCTAGGTAAACGTTTAGTTATAGCAAACAAATATGCATGCATGCATTTTCTGTTGTTTAAATTTTACAATATTAAAAAAAAATAATAAGAAGAAGAACTAATTTTGAAAAGAATAATCTTTTGAACATAGAATACTACCATATAAAAGATTCCAAGATAGAGCAGTTTATATCATTTTAATATTCAATGTATTATTTATTCTGTTTTATTGTTATTATGTAATATAATGTTAGTGTGTGTGTGTGTTATTAAATATTATTTACTATTTCTAAAGGTTGTTTAGACTTGCTTTATTCTTCTGTCACCAAGCTACGAAGAAGGGAAATTTGTCTAATTTATTGGTTAAAAGTTAATGATTTATTTTAAAAAAATATTTGTTGTGCTTCTTGTATTGTGGTAATCTCAAAATTTAAAAATATATTTCAAGTGCAGGAGATTTGTGAACTTATTCTTATGAATATTTTTTTTTGTTCAGCAGTCAAAAGTTCTTGATTGGAAAAGATAACGTCGAGTTAATACGTTCGTTTTGCTTTGGGGTTCGATCAAGGGTACAGATATAATGTTAAATTTATATTGTATTTGCTCTCAGTTTGAATTGTAACATCGGATAATACCATATCGATTACAATATATATATATATATATATATAAGGGATTTGAACTCAGATCTTCAAGCACACACCAACTATCCACACTATCTCAATTGCATGATATAGTGTGGATAGTTGGTGGGTGCTTGAAAGTCTGACTTCAAATCCCCTATATTTACAATTAAATTCCAGGTTTGTGAAGAATGTCTGCTTTTTAAATATATATATATTATTTAAACATCCTATTTAAATATAAATCAATTTTTATACAGAAACATACAAATGGATAGATAATAGTCCACTTACCTTTGAAGACTGGGCTTCTGGAGAACCATCAATAACAGAATATATAGGGCAAAAAGAAAAATGTGTTGAAATGAACATGAATTTTAAATGGAATGATATAGACTGTTCACATAAAAGATCATTTATTTGTAAAGCAATTAAAGGTGAGAAATAAAAACTTAAACAATATATATAAATACATGCATAAATGTAAAAGACATTATCCAGGATCATCTGTATATGATTTATTGTATTACACACACACACACACACACACACACATATATATATATATATATATATATATATATATATTCATCCGAGTTAAAAAAATATATATATATATATATATATATATATATATATATATATATATATATTGTAGGTTCATCCGAGTTAAAAAAATTTAAATATTGATATACCAACGTTTTGACTTCATCACACAAGTCATCTATTGGGTGATAACAGGCAGAAAGATGTTTGTAGAGGTTCTACAATCACTGATTTCAAAAAACGTTAATGTTCCACAAATAGCAAAAATGTTAAATTAAGAATGTTTTTTTTTTTAAAAATTACCAAACCATATTATTTCTTTGATTAAAACATTGTCTCTTGAACACATATTTTGTATACAATGGACAGCATTACAGACACGTTTTTGGTACTTATATGGGCTCACCTATCTCAGGAGTAACAGCTGATTTATTCATGAAAAATATAAAAACTCATGCTTAATCATCGTTGTTAAAATCTCTGATTTGGCTCAGATACATAGATGACACTTTTGTCATATGGCAACATGGAAAAGATAAATTAGATGTTTTTTTCTTACATGTAAATAATATGCATCCTCATATTAAATTTACAATGGAAACATAGTCTGATGGAAAACTCTCATTTCTTGATATTCTACTCACCAGAACACCAAATAGTGTATCTTTTTTTATTTAAAGAAAGAATACACACATGGACAGATATTTACATTCTCATCCTCACTCAAATCAGATAGTTTTCATAGCCAAAACTCTTTTAAATAGAGCATTTAACATTTCAGATAAGTCACATCCAAAAGAAGAAATAAATCATATTAATAGTGTTTTATTAGCAAATAGTTATAATTATAAATTTATTTAAAAAGCCTTATTTCAGCCCAAAATAAACAAAATAGAAAATAAAAAGATCATAAATCAGCTATTGGGATTTGTGTTCCATATGTAAAAGGGACTATGGACAGTATTGAATGTATATTAAAATGCTATAATATAAATAAAACATTTTCTACTCATCAAAAGATCAGCAATATAATAACCAAGCCTAAGGATTTAATCCCCCATGAATCTCATGGTGTTTAATCATTGCATCAGTGTTAGGAGAGATGAGAATGCTAATGCAGTTAAACAGTACTCATCATCATCAGCACTCTCACTCCATACTATAGATTCAGGTCATAAAAATGATTTTTCTAGTACCAGGATCATATCCAGATGTGATAATCTCTACCAGTGCAAAATTAGAGAAGCCATTGAGATACTTAAAAGGCCAGATTGTATCAATACATGAAATGATACATGCAAACTTCCTCCAATTTGGAAAGATTAAAAAAAAAAAAAAAAACATTTTTAATTTAACATTTTTACCATTTGTGGAACTTTAGCGTTTTTTGAAATCAGAGATTGTAGCACTTCTTTAACCATCTTTCTACCTTTTATCACCCAGTAGATGACATGTGTGATCAAGTCAAAACATCGGTATATTAATATTTACAATTTTTTAATGTGGATGAACCCACAAAGTATGTCTTTTATATATGCAATCTGTGAAAATCTTCATATCAACATATATGTATAACCATTAAAAGGCCTGTATTTTTAAATCATATAATAATTTAAACAAATCTCTTCAACACAGTATTCAAATTTTAAATTTTAGATGTAATGAAAAACAAAAAATTAAAAAGGCAATGATAATATATAGTAATGGAAATGGTTTGATGAATAGACAATCAAGTAATATAAATATAACAGAATTTTGGGAAATTTGAGTAAATTGAATGATGGGTAATATAAGTTTTTTTGTTTTATATAAATTTGTAATAATTAATGGTTGATAAAGATTGTCAGTGATACAATCGAAAGTCTTTCCAGCAAACTATATATTTTATTTAAAATTTATATACTGTGTTGAATAGATTTGTTTGAATATATATATTTATATTAAATGTAAAAATATAATGCCCATTATAAAAATATTATATATAATATAGAAACAAACAATTTAACAGTAAAAAAATATTATATTTAAAATTCTTTAGTAGCACTTTCAATAACATGGTATTCCTTGTTGGCTTTAACTGAATTTCAATTTTTAATGTTGCATAAATTTTAATAAGCTGTGTATGGTCATATTTGCAACTTGCTTATTAATAATATTATCTTTCTATTTATCTATTAAAATTGCTTCTTTAATTTTTTCTCTTTTTATCATTGCTTTATTCCATTAATATTTTTACTTCATTAATATTAAATGTAAACCTATAATTACAAGTTTTTTCATGGTCAAGGAATGCTGAAGCTATATTAAATTGACTATATTATTTTTAATCTGATTATATTATAATTGATGCTATTTTAATCTTTTTTTCACAGAACACCTCGATTCACCAATATATATATATATATTATAACAGTTGGGGATGATGATGAAGTTTTCAGTCTTATCGTATCTGCCGAACAGGGCGCCAGCTAGGCTGATTTGAACCTAGAAAATTTATAAAGTTGACAGATACCCGCTGTTAAGACTGCGACCACCAGCCCAAGTCACTAGCTCATAGAGTAGCAGAGATTTTAAACATTTTTATAAGTTTTAATAGATTTAGATTCTCAAAATATATTAATATTTAAAACAATAAAATAAAAGAAGCCAATGCCAGTAATTAACACACAAATAGATTTTATTAACGCACATTTAAACTTGAGGAACTTTAATTTATTTAGATTGTAACATTAATTTTTTTTTAAATTTAAATTTAAATTACTATTTAAATAGACCACACAGATAGATATTTAAATTATATTTTACTTTAGCATGTCGAGTATAGGTAGTCTACATAGATTTTTTTCACTTAAAACTTATCAAAACATTCATTCAATCTCAGATTAAAAGATCGTAGTCAACCCAATGCCTGTTTCCAGATATATACTCACAATCAATGCAATATGAAGATGCTAGCATAAAACCACACTGATAGGAATGTGCATCTGACAGCATGATATTATTTGAAGAAAATGATCTGTGTCTAGAACAGGAATGTGCATCTGTCAGACTGAGGAATCATGTATATAATTTTTTTAAAGAGAGCTACACATGGGGGAAACAGTCTTCTGCCAACTTATAATCCCTCTAGAACTAGAAGGGGTCAATGGTGCAGGAAATACATCTGTGACCATTGCAATGATATGACTGCCTCTTTGGGGTCATGCATTCAGTTGGGCACATTGCCCTGTATGATAAACATGCTTCACACTAGATTAATATAAACACCCATATATCTCTCCACAAGCATTGCCCTAACTATGAAACAAATAGCCTGAAATTAAAATCCCTAAACTAAACATAAACAAATTTAAACAAAGTTATTAATCTTAATCCATGCAGCTATCTACACCCAACTTTAAATTTAATACATTTTAGTTAAAAAATAATACACACACACAAAAAAAATGAAATGGAAATGATTGCTTAAACATCTGCATAAAAAATATTAATAATTGAATTTGCATTCTTTAATTCAGATAAGAGTTCTTATTTTCAGCTATTAATTCATTGCAATTTTAGAAAAGTTCTTATTAGATAGACACAAGAGTTTATACTTTACGGATTTAGCAGATTTAGAAGTCCATCTTCATGATCACTTTCGTAGATTTTGTCCTTCTTTGAAATGAAACCACTACTTGCCATTCATTTGGTCAGGAACTGTCATCCAGAGGCCTCAGCTAGTTGTCTGGAAAATTTAATTTATTGCAGACTTCCACATCGTGAAAATCTGCATTGTAGCTAGTTATCATGATATAGTCATAGTCATCTCTCAGATAAAAATTATAATAATCATTTGGCTTTTATATTTTTCTTAGCCTCTTATCATTAGATCTTGGGATTCACTGAGCCAGACATCACTAATCCTCTCGTGTTTCAGTTATGGTCCATGCTGTCATTTCCGTGCTTGCATTGGGTCATTTAATTTCTTTGTCTGACCATTTAATTTATTTTAAATTCCTCAAGGGCCAGCTTGCTTTTGAACAATCATTTAATTAATAAGACAATCATTTCCATTTTCTAAGATTATAAAAATCAACATTATTTTTATTTTTAAAATATCAATCTTTATATTTTACTTTTTTTTTACGATAAAAATACTTTTAAATACTTTTTCTTAAAATAGTTTAAGTTTTCAATCTGTGCGACAATATATATATATATATATTAAACAACTTTTACTTTTCAGTTTTTAAGTTTTTTTCTTTTTAATAAATAAATTTTATTTACGATCTTTTTATTTTCATTTTAAAATATAGTGATGGGATATTATATTCCGTTACAATATATATATATATATTACACCACATGAAATCTTATATATATTACATTACTTCTTTGCAATTTAGGAATTATACACTTATAAGTATTAATCAATCGATTAACATTGAGAGGAACTCAAAATGAATTATTGTACTTTTCTTTAAATATATTCTTAATTAATTTAGATGGAAAGTTATTTAAAAAGGACATAGATATTCATTTTTTTATTATCTAAGGTATGATTGCAACCCCTCTTATTATTATTAAATGAATTTACTGTACACAAAATTTGTTTTTTATCATAACCAACCTTTAAAATTTATTAGCAAAGACTTCTATATTTATAATTTTACCACTACTATATTTACATAATTTATCATTGTGATGCAAAAACGATTTCAGTCTTACCATTTTCTATATCATTGGCACACATGATTTAAAATGAATATACTTTAAAAATTAATTTATAATTTAAATGAGTAGCATCTCTAAATATTTGTTAAAGCAAAAAAAAGATTATCACATAATTGAAAGCGGTTACTAAAGAATTTAAAATATAACATCTTTTTATTATTAAATTGTTATATATATATATATATATATTGTTTATATATATATATTATATATATATATATATATATATATATATATATATATATATATATATATATTGACAGGAAAACCCGGTATTAATTTTGTTGTTCATATAAATGTCTAAATAATTTAATCTGTTGACCATGTAAGATAGTAAACACAAAACTAAGTCTGTATAGTCACCATAACACCTGCAGATAGAATTTGAACATTACCTACTATATTGAGTTAAAATACAAATCCCCTGATCTTAATGAACTCTTAAGAAATAAAATCTATGAATCTTATATCACGATGAATGTTAAAAAGATAAAAAAAAAAAGAAATCTACCTTGTGGCCATTATTTCATTAAAAAGACAAACAACAATTCAGAAAAAAGTATATTTATGAGCGTTATTTAATAAAGTGACTCAAAGTGCCAATCTAACAAGTACCATAAGAATTATGCTTGTCCTATTTAAGTAATCTTAGAACTATTGCTAATTAGGTGCCTGGACCTTTTAACTAGCTCAAATCTCAGGGCTGGGAAGTAACAGTACCTTTCAGGCTAAATGGAAGTAAATGGTTAAATCTTCTTAGTTGGAATGAGCTCTCCCTTATTTCTATGCTTTTCAACTTAAATCATGTATATTTGAAATTGCTACTTTGTACTCCCTACTTCTAAATGTTTATTCCCTCAACACACAATCTATTTCTTTATCAAATTTATGGTTTAGAGTTTAAAAGTATGTGTAACATAATTTCTTATTCTGAAAAGCATACTTAACTCATTTTGCGAGACATATTGATAGGGAGAGAGAGGTAGGCCAATATAAGTGATAAACATGTTCGTTAATGAATTTGTTTTAAGTAAGTGTACAATTTCTTACTATTCCATTTAATTAAATATTGAGAAAATAGAAAAATATATATAATTTATATATCAAATGATAACATAAAAAGACAAAAATGAAATTAGTTAAATATAAATGAACCTATAATGAAACAGCATAAGTAAAAATGCATTCATATATTACAAATTAAATTATATAGTTGTACATAATCATTAAACCTTTAGGTAGTAATGATAAGCCATTTTCAGTTCACTTAAGACAATAAAAATTAGTCATATTTACCTTGGAATACCCAGGATTTTAAAAATGGGTTTATTTCCATGTAAGCTTGTTTCAATGATCCAAATGAAATCTATGAATTCTTTATTGTCAAAGAATAAAACAAAAAGTTTCTGCTAATAAGAAAAGTCCAGCATTGTGACCATCCATTTTGTGGTATTGCTTGGATAGAGAACAAAATGACATCTTATTGGAAGCTTTCTTCATGTGTATGGTTCAAGATTCATTCCTTACTGGATTATATTAGTGGCATATAGGTAGGGTCCTTTGAGTTCTTGGACACTCATGGCATTAAACAGGAACAGCTATATATTTGGAGTTTATGGTGCTCACCTTACACATATTTGTTCTGCTCCAGCATTACGATTGTAGCAATTATATATGTTGATATTGTCAAATCCATTTTTCTTCTCAAGATGGTGGATTAAAGTATTTTTATTATTTCATTTTTTATAATACAAGCATGGCCACACCAGTAATCTTAGCAAACAAAAAAAAATATTAAAACAACATTTCTGTCTGAAAAGCACTCTTGCTCGCTCAGATTTTTCTTTCTAACTAATTAATTTCTCAAATTGCTTTACTTCTCAAAATAGTTTGTCAGCATTCAGATCTCTATTTCATAGGCATGCTTTTAACATTTTTTTTCTTTTTTGGCTGTACATTTACTTAAGATTTTCTGGAATTTTTGAGTTGCTAAGTAATGGAACAATAGACACAAAATTGCTTCATGGTAGACATATCAAAGTTCTTTCATTAATCTCATTAAAATACAATATACCATAACAAAAGAAAAATATACAGTTGAAATAATTAATAATACAAAAAAATATATATTTGTGTATAACTGCATGCCCACAATTTATTAATACATATTTTTCTGAATGTATTCTAAAACAAATCCATAACTATAAACATCTTTTGCTTTCATTTTTTTTTTAAATAATAAAAAAAAAACTTTTAAACTTTATCTCTTTCTTCGACATATATATATATGTTTCTTTATATATATATATTCTAACCTAATAAAGAAGAGAAGATTCCTAATTAATATGTAATCCATCCGGAAAAGTATACCCTTCCGACTACTCTTGGTATAGGCAGGAGAGACGATTCCTAATTATATTAGGAAATCCCTCCGGAAGCTCCTTAACTTCCGTCTCACGCCTCGTCTACTGTTGGTATATGCCGGTATAATAATTAACTTTACTTTACCCAATAATAATAATACGTTATACGTTAGGTTAGTTATAATAATTCAGCCACAGCGATATGCAGTTCAGACAGAGATAGAATTTTAAAAAAAATATCATTAATAAAATAAATTTAAAAAGAAATTTATTAATAAACTACAATTCTTTCTCTATCCAAAACACATTCTCTGAGCTGTAAGTACGTGCACTGTACGACAATGATGATGATGATTTTTCATGTCACTGACTAAGACAAAACATTTATTAATTTGCCAATATGATTTCAATATTTTTGTTATTATACAATTAGATGTTTCAATCTCTTAAGCCATGCCACGCTTGTAATATTGATCTGAATTTGATCAATTATTAATTTAAGAGCACTTATAATAATGACACTAATCTCAGGGTTCTCTGTTATATTTAATAAAATTGCTCGGCAGTATTGTGTTGTCGCATTTGACTGACATTCTGGTCGGCTATAGGAAACATTTACCTTATTTAAATTCTAGGTGTCTTCATCCACATATCAACTATTATAATATTTTAAAAAATGATAACCAGATTCAATAACAACGCATAATTTGGAATAATATAGCCTTTTAAATCCAGAATCTCAGTCGGAATGATGAAAAGACAAGGGTGCTTTTGTGTCCTTCCATTATCCTTGACAACACAATAATTTCACTAAGATGTATTACTTAGACACTTTACTTAAATGTGTATTCAACAATGTGCAACCAAAAATAGTAGTTTGGGATAAAATGATTTTACACACATATAAAATAAAATTAAATGTCTTGGTTTGAAGTCTTCAACTCCATAAATAATTTTTATTAAATTAAAATATAATGAAATGTTTTGATCTGCTTACAATTGTCTATCTGGTATTTTGAATTTAAGATTTCATAAATGATTTTGGACCCAAGAAAGTATTGCAAGTATTATACCAATACACTTTTATTTAGCACTTAAGAAAAATGACTCAAAACAACTTGTAATAAGATGATAATTTATTATTAATTTATAACAAAATTCTAACTTTTTATTATGCTTTAACAAAAATATCTTTTATGATTAACATAATAAACAAACATATACAATTTATTCGATCCCATATGGATAAAACAAAATATAACTAATATTAATTCGTCTATACTTTTAGACTTGGATTCGAACTACTTCTTCATCTTCTTTTTACATTTATGTAAAATTGAATATAACAAAATAAATAGTATTATCGATACATTAACTCATTCGTTTAGTGTATCTTTTATGAACGGTTACTTAAATTTATTGACTAACGATCTGTTTTAAAACAAAAATAATCTGATTTTAGGCAATGCGTACAAACGATTTTTATTATCATATCTTTAATTAAATGATAGTTTTTATTTAGATAACTTATTATAATTTATGGGTTACGTATCAGAATTTACCCTTATTATTTTAATGTTTACCTTAATAACAACTGAAGTTGTTATACACACTGTTTTTCTCAGTATAAGTTATATTGTGAGTGCTAATTAATCATTAACCTAAATTAAACCTAGTATTTGAACCCTCTATTGGCAAATGAAAATTTTTCATCACGCAATTTTAAAACTTACTCTCTCCATTGACTTATGTGTGGATTACCAGGACTATTCCGCCGCACAATTCAGACATTGATCATATATACTAGCATGCTATTAATACTAAATGGAGCTTGAGGAATTAACCTCCAATATACCCGTTATCTTGCCACAACTTTCTAAACAAACACAATATTCAACACCTTCCGTGGTGGAATTATCTCTATTTTCTCATGAGGAATAAGGAATAACACCAAAGGGCTGTAGAGTTAACTACTATATTAAAATAGTTTGGTGGGTCCTTGCCTCTTAATTGGGCATAATAGGAACACACATCAAATATAATCCTCTCCTGGGATTTTAACGAATGAAATACACTAAATACTATATAAAGTATTGATCGTCCTTACTCTGAGAAGCGATCAATTGGGTTATAAACATACCCGAATACTAGATTTATCTATTCCCCTCATGGAAAATAAAGCTTTTGGGGAGATTATTTTCTATCCCACAAAATAGATACATTACAATTATTACTTAGGCGCATATTAAGCCTATACCGATGCTATATCGGGGCAAGACAAGCAAATACACTAATTACACTAAATTTATGTTCCGGGGTATACTTAGATCAGCGTCTGATATCAATGGATATCACAGAATACAATAATAATTTTCACCTTTGCCAAAGAAATATTCAACAAATAATAGGAAGTATAGTATTTTGAACTAAACCAAGTGAATGCGTTAATAAAGAATAATTGGGAATAAATTCCTTAATTAACATAGTATAAATTTGTTTCATACTTTAAATAAGTAATATTTTGTATAGCACTTCTCTTTAATTACTTCTGATAATTTTAACTAGATATTTTACCTATTAAGTATCTAAATTTTTCCTCTTCCACGCATCTAACATCCAAATTGATACTCATAATTACATATCATAAGTAAAAACATTTTATAAAAAAAAATAATATTTTTTTTTCATGTCAAATATAAATTTAACCTAGAATAATTACATAAAAACATACCTTTATGATTACAAGGTCATTTAAATATTGCTTGAATATATATCCTTTAACCTGCTGATATAAAAAAATACACATAATTTTACAAATTAGTAAAAAAAAAAAAGCATTACTTAACAAGTGCTTATAATATCACTAAAAAAAAATGTTTTCTGTTGGGCACTTTATCCAGATGAAGAACTTGATCTATTCGTAGTTCACGAAGCAAATTTAAACAAGAAACACATTTTATTATTTCATTTATAAAAAGTTGCCTTCATTCTGGTGCACTTAATAGTAGGCAAAGAAAACATAGCAGCGTGGATTTTAATTCTTTCTTGAATTGACTGCTATAATTTTTGGGATCCAAGAAAACAATACAGATTTTAACATTACGAATATTGACGATAAACGATCACATATACAACTCTTTTCTTTTACGATTGGCGATATGTATCATTTTTAGCTAGCTGGCTTATGAATAAAAGAGTGCGCGAATTTTCCAAAATATTATTTTTAGAAGGTCTGCAGCTGACTTACGTGGATATAAAGTTTTTTAATGACTCCCATTGATGTACAATATAACATATTATTTTAGGGTTATAATTAAATCATTAGTGTTTATAGTTTTTATTCCTACTCTAGGAATTGTAATTTTCTTTAATACTGAATTCTCCGTAAATGTACACATACAAATTTTCCGATATTTGCCTTGAGAAAATTTATATTTCTTTTTAAAAAATATGCAGGTGCCTAAGTAAATATCATTTATTATTTATATTATTTCTCGATAATTTTCAGTGAATAAAATAGATTTTAACGTGGGGAACTTGCATTATTTTCTAAAGCAGACAATTTCTGTTAGAAAAAGCGCGAAATTTTTGGTTAACTTTCCTTGGCTTTTATAATATGTCTTTTAATTATAATTTTTCTTTTATACCATGAAAAGATTATTAAATAAGGTAAAGTCAACAAATAACTAATTATTTCTTGGAAATTACTTATATAGCTTAGTTTAACTATAATGATATTTTCCGTGATCGCTGTAGTCAATACGTTCACTTTGCACTTTAGCCGAAGATAGAACATTTTTGAGTATAAAAGCTTTATAATAGGTAGATAGCAACAGAAGCTTATGGATGTCTTATCAAAATATTTTAGCTAGACATGATTTTGTTAAAATGTTACTTGAATTATATTTATTTCTGCAATAAAAAATATAAAAATTTGTTACCGAATTTCAGCACTGCTTCCTCTTGTAAAACTTATGTCAGACTAGATTTTTCTACAAAATTTCCCGGTCTTCTTTTAGCGACCTCTGACAGAAAAATAATTATTTAATTATACATAAACAAAGGGAAGGAAAAAAAAACTTATTACAGTTATATATTTCTGTATAATTTAAATGGACTACAAGATAATTTGACAAATAATGAAAAATAATAAATATCTTTCACTAATACTGCTTATTAGTGATGTATAATTCTGTATACATTATTATCTAAATAATTTAAAAAAAATTATCAGAAGTTATTGTGCTTTATGATAAGACACTCATCTACTCTCCCCTCTACCCATCCAAAATCAATTACTGTTTATGAGATGTGCTTTTATACTATATTAAATTGCTCTTATTGTTAACATATTTTAACTAAATTATTTATGCTCTTCTTCAAAATGACATTGGATTACCAAATTTATTAGTTATTTGCTTAAAATACATTAAAGTGAGTAAATAGCCTATTTTATTAATCACTTAATATTATTATTATTTTACTTTTTATTTCCTAGAAAAGGGATTGCATTGTTTTCCTGTGGAAATAATGCTAAATAAACCCAGTGTCAATAACACTAGGTTACTATATATATATATATATATATATATATATATATATATATATATATATATATATATATATATATATATATATATATATATATATATATATATATATATATATAAATTTGCACATTGAGGCCAATTTATTGGACATATGCTTATCTAGACCATTGGGAAATATTATGTAACTGCTTTGTAACATGGTTTGAATGCAGCTACTGTTACAATACCCCTTATTGAGAATACTTCAAAATGAGGTATACTTATTTTGATGTCTAAAATAATAAATCCATTATAGTATGGGTTTTAAAGCTCTAGCATTGTAGGACCCTTTAACCTCTGACCCAGGGTCAACCCAAAATGCATTATTTCCCTTGCACTGTACAACAGTGAATGGACTCTCATATAAATTACTAAACTTACAGCAGATGAATTGTCCTTGGTCACTAACATGTGGTATTTTCACCATTACTCTGTCCACTATTTGGAATCAGTGCTGGGTATGCACTGACTTTTTATGTATATTTTGACTCCTTTTCATAAGGCTCTGGTAAGCCTGAGTTCTTTTGGCTTCTGCATCTATTGAGGGTTCTTTCAACCCAGGAAAATAGTTTTTTTATCAACCGAGGGACATGTTTCCCTAAATGCAGCTGTATTGGAACAAATCTGGTCGATTCACCAACTGACCAATTGATATAATTGATGACCTGTGGAACTTGCTTGACCTACCCTCGATGGTTCATTGAAAGATATGTTCTAAATAACTGACCTAGTTCCTGTATAATCCTCTCACACAGGTTCAATTGTGTGATTATGGATGGATGTCAATATATGCTTAATTCCCTGTCATTGTATCCATCTATGCAATTTCTCTGTTATGAAGGGAGTGCCATGATCTGATAATAAAATGTTTGGTTTTCTCACAGTGGGAAAGTGTTTATTTTCTACCATTTTATAGTCTTCTTAATATTTGCCTGAGATATTGTGTACACAGTTACAAATTTTGAAAATAGATCATATACGATGGCAAGATACTTCTTGTTAAAGGTGGGCAAAGGACCATAATAATCCAGGGCCATCATTTTCCAGGGCCTTGTTGGAATTATGGAAGTCATAGGTGTTACATAACTTCTATTTGCTGGCTTTGCTTTTTGGCATATTTCATACTGGCCTACCATAGCCATAATTTTAGTATGCATTCTGGGTCAATAAAAACAATCACAGAGTAAACACTCAGTTTTCTTTGTGCTATAATGGCCATAGAGTTGATATACATGGGTGATAATGGCCTCCATCTGCTGTGGTAAAACAGGCTTCCACTCCTCTTGGTCCTCATGTATTTGATACTGTAATATTGATTGTCTTATTCGGTATGGTCATGCCTTGTTTCTCAGCCATCCTAAGTCCATTGTTTCTTTTTTCTCTAGCTATTCAATCAATGTTCTTAATTGTCCATTTTTCCATTGGCAGTGTGGTAGTTTGGCTAAATCTTGTTCTACTGCTTCATTTATCTTCTTGTTCAAGATGGTAATATACAAGTTCTCTCGATTTCAATGGCATGGTTGGCATTGAGCAGGTTTATGACTCATTATCTCAGGTTCAATGTTCTCTGACCTTTGCATTATTTTACAGTGTAGTCATATTCTTGGAGGTATAGACTCCATAAAATCACCTGGCTGTTGATTAAGTAGCTGTTGTTCAAAAATGACAACCACTTTTAATCCCAACAAGAATATCCTAAACTTCTGGAATATCCAGAAAATTGCAAGGGCTTCCTTTTCAGTACTTGTATAGTGATGCTCAGGTCCAGCTTATAATGTACAATATTTTCATATGATTATCGTCCTGCATCTGGGATCTGTGACTCCTAGCCCATACCCACTACTGTCCATTGTACAATGAACTGATTCTTGAAATCAGAAAATGCCACCTGACTTGTTTCTCAAAACCTCTTTTTATATTCTCAAAGGATTTCTCTTGTTACTGAGCCCATTTCCACAGGACATTCTTTTTTACTAGCTTGACCAAAGGTGTCATTTGTTCTGCAAACCTTTCATAAAACCTGTTATGGAAATTGCAGAGGCCCCTGAATGATCGAATTTGCTTCCACAACATAGGGGTAGGAAATTCTCTAATAGCCAAGATTTTGTCTGGATGGGATTTTATCCCTTGGGAACCCACCACATAGCCCAAAAATGTAACTTCATCCTTACATAACATGCTTTTTTAATTAATCTTGATTCCTTTCTTTAGGCATTCTTTGAGAAATATCTCTACATCCTTAAAATGTACTTCGATGGTTGCCAATGCCACTAATACATCATCTATGTACATAGCGACCATTTTTTACTTCCTCTGACAACACTTGGTCCAAGTATCTCAGCAACCCTGCACCACTGTTTATTATGACAAATGGCATACAGTTAAATTGATACAAATAACCATCATATCTAAAGGTGGTATATTACTGGTCTTAGGGATGGAGTAGGATCTGCCAGTAACTGGCAGTCAAATCAAAAGTTCAAATATTTTTTCCCTTAAATCTTCCTAACAGTTCCTGCATAGGAGGGAAAATAGTACAATCTGGGATAGTTATTTGGTTAAGTTGTCTTACATGCAAAAACAACCTGACTGACCCATCTTTTTTTGACAATCACCAGTGGATTACAATATAAGGAGGAACACATTAAAATAATATTCCATTCTATTATTTGGTTGATTTGTTCCTTCACATTATCACAGTATTGATGTGAAACTGGGTATGACCTAGACTGGAATGGCTGGTCCTGATTTATCTTAATTATTTGCTCGAATTTTGAATTACACCTGGTATATCTGAAAAAATGTGGCCATAGTCTTCCAATATTTTCTGCAGTACATACTCTTCTTTTCCATTGACCACATTTTCCGGCTTAACTTTCTCAGGTATCATTCTGTTCATACTTTCATAATCCCAATTGAATGGTATAGGTCCAGCACCAGAAATTTTATTGTTTCTTCTTTGCAGGTGAATTTTTCCCTTTTGTAGTCCATGACATATTTGTGTAGGAAATCAGATCTTAATATGGCCTTGTGTATCAAATTCTTCATAATAAGGAATACATGAGTGAAATTTTTCCCATTTATCTATAAGTCTACCCATATCTGCTTAAGTTCTACCTTGGCCCTCTTATTAGTTGCCATTATCAACTGTGTGACCTTGAGTGGAAGGATCGGTATGCCAGATTGTTTCCGGTTTCTGCCAGAACAGAAATTTGACTCTCCAAATCGATGAGGGTTTCTATTTCTATTTGATTGATATTCATATGAATTTTGGACAATCCTGTTTGGCATAGTGAGAAACCCTATTATTCCATGAGTACACCAAATTCCCAAAGTGTTTTCTTTCTCTCAGGTATATCATTCCTTCATCCTCTGCCCTATCTGTTTGACATTTATCAATGAATTTTCTATCTTCGATCTCCCTTATTTGCTCACCTACCTCAATTTGATTTTAATATTTTGAAGATTTCTTCAGCTGATCTAATACTTTTAATCCCCCAATTGGCATCTTATTTCTAATGGCAAATTTTGACACACCATTCTTACTATCTGATTTTTAGATAGCTTATAACTCTCTAATATCTTCAGTGTGGCCACATGTCATCTGAAAAACTATGTAATTTTCCTTCCCATTTTCTAAAAACTTATTCTCCTGCTGTTCCTCATTCCAAAATGTCTTCTTTAAGACCGTTTCATACTCCTGATAAGTTTGAGGTTGGTGTAATAAGGAATCCTACCACACTTTTGCATACCCTTGAAGGTGGATCTGTGCTAAGATTATTTTGAATTCCTCTGGTATCCTATATTTTCTAAAATATTTTTGTAAACTATTTATATGCTTTCTTGCACTCTCTTCTTTATGTTCTCTAAATATCTTCATTTTCATTTTAACAGGCAACCCCGGTATCAATTTTGTTGTTTATATAAATGTCCAATAAATTTGAATCTGTTGACCACATAGAATAGTAAACACAAAACTATGTATGTATAGTCATGATAAAACCTGCAGATAGAATTTGAATACTATCTACCATATTGGGTTGAATACAAATCCTTTTAATGAACTCTTAAAAAATAAAATCTATGAATCCTATCATTAAAAAGATAAAAAAAATAAAAATAAATCTACCTCATGGCCATTATTTCATTAAAATGACAAACAATAATTTCTTTAGAAAAAGTATATTTATGAGTGTCATTTAATGAACTGACCCCAAGTGCCAATCACACTAGTACCATAAGAATTATAGTTTTCCTATTTAAGTAATCTTAGAACTATCACTAATTAGGTGCCTGGAACTTTTAGCTAGCTCAAATCTCAATGCTGGGAGATAACAATACCTATCACGCTGGATGAAGGTGACTGGATAAATATGCATAGTTGGAATGAGCTTTCCCTGATTTCTATGCTTCTCAACTTAAAAATCACATATATTTAAAATTGCTACTTTGAACTCCCTACTTCTAAATGTTTATTCCCTCGATACACAATCTATTTCTTCATCAAATTTATGGTTTAGAGTTTAAAAGTATGTGTAACATAATCGCTTATTATGAAAAGCATACTTAACTCATTTTGCGAGACATACTGACAGGGAGAGAGAGATAGCCAATATAAGTGATAAATATATTGATTAATGATAGATAAATAATTTGTTTTAAAGTAAGTATACAATTTATTACTATTCTGTCTAATTAAATATTGAGAAAATAGAAATATATATATAATTTATACATCAAATGATAACATAAAAAGACTATATTAGTTAAATATAAAAAAACCCATAATTAAATAATGTGTGTAAAAATGGATTTATACATTATAAATTAAATTATATAGTTGTACATAATGATTACACCTTTAGATAGTAATGATAGGCCATTTTTAGTTTTCTTAAAACAATAAAAATTATTCATATATAGCTTGGAACAAAATCTATGAATTCTTTATTGTTGAAGAATAAAACAAAAAGTTTCTTGCTAATAACAAAAGTCCAGCAAAGCATTCATTTTGTGGTATTGGTTGAATAGAGAAAATAATGATGTCTTTTTGGAAGCTTTCTTCATGTATACAGTTAAAAATTCATTCCTTACTGGATTATTTGTATTGGTAAGGTCCTTCAAGTTCTTGGATGGGCAGGCATTAAACAGAAACAACTATATATTTGGAGCTTAGGATGCTCACCTTACATGTATTTGTTCTACTCCAGCATTACGATTGTAGTGATTATATACGTTGATATTGTTGAATTTATTTTTTTTCTCAAGATGGTGGATTGAAGTACTTTTAATATTTTATTTTTTATAATGCAAGCATAGCCACACCAGTAAACTTAACAAGCAAAAAATATATATATTAAAACAACATTTCTGTCTGAAAAACATTCTTGCTTGCTCTGATTTTTCTTTCTAACTAATTAATTTCTCAAATTCTTTTACTTCCCAAAATAGTTTATCAGCATTCAGATTTCTATTTCTTAGGCATGCTTTTAACATTTTTTTTCTAGCCATACATTTACTTAAGATTTTCTGGAATTTTGAGTGGCTAAATAGTGAAAGAAAAGACACAAAATTGCCTCAAGGTAGATATATCAAGATTCTTTCATTACTCTCATTAAAATATGATATACAATAAAATAAAAAAATATACATGTGAAATAGGTAATAATACAAAAATATTAAATATTTGTGTATAACTGCATTACCTCAATTTATTAATATAAACTGTAATATTATATTTTAATGTCAAATATAAAGATTGATAGAACTGATATAAAAATTTCTCTGTCTTTTTCTTCGTGATTTGATTGCCTTGGTTTGCATGCTGAACAGACTATTTACTTGCATTCAAAATAATTTACTGGTGCAATTAAGTAATACTTTGCCTTGCGTATTACCTATGTTATTTTAATGTATTTCAAATTGCTCTTTTCCATCCACTGATGTGGGTCAAATATATTTAACCTGTAAAAAATCAACAGCACACATCAAGATTAGTAAAATGTGATTAAAAATAATAATAATTCTTATTTATTTAAAATAATCTTAGAAATTATTTTCATTTAATTAAAAAGCCATTTATTTAAGCAATTTTTAATAATTAGATAAAAATATGATTAACACATGTGTGTTTCAGTGTTATAGTGTTCTTTTATTATTAAAAGACAAAATGGTGTATGAATAAAATGTAACCAAAACATGTTAAGCATATTTTAAAAAATAATTGATAATCAAACGAATTAACCAAGAATTCTGATATGAATTTAAATATAAAATGATGATATTTAATAATAGTATGATTTGCTGAATTTAAAGTCTTTTCAAGGCCGCCTGTCACTAAATCAGATCACTAATAACTTGCTCATTATCTACATTTGAAATATGTCAGAATATTTAATTTTAAAAGTAGAATTAATAGCTGAAGGTCAGTCTGTTTTGGAAATTGCATGCAGACTGGCAACATTAAATAAATCTTTTAATTGCAGATGTTTTTTGGACATGAAATCCTTACTTTTTTTTAAAAAAAAGAAGAGGTTTAAAATCAAATTTAAATTTAAATTTTACTGAAACGCTACTTTGATGGTTCTGTGTATCATTTAAATAATAAAGAATTTATTATCTTATCTGAAAATATACTGTCAATAATGTATTTACTATTTAATTAGTTTACTACTTGAATAATAATAACAGCCTATTAACAATTAACTAAAACTATTTTATGATTTCAATCGCCAATAATTTAATAGTTATTAAATTATTTTGATCTAATTATTGTTCCTAGATTTAATTTTGGATAGATAAATTAATATAGCCTGGATATCATAAACTTGGAACAATGCTAGATAAAAATGTAGAATTTAATAATTTATGAAGAACATTTTAATTTAAACTCTACATGTCGTGCTTTTGCAATTATCTCATATTCATAGAGCCCATGTAAAATTCATTAATTTAAAAGTACTCATAATAATTAGAACAAACGAATATAATCACATTTATGGAATTCGGCTATAATATATAATTATTACTTTGTGTAATGTGTATTTATTGTTCAAGAACTGTTATATTGATTTCATGGGTAATATTTAATATTCTAAAAATGTTGTATATTTTTATTTATGTATTTGAGTAAGAATGAATTAATTTTAATTTTGTTGTTATATGAACTTATATGTGAGGTTCATGGTTTATACTTTTACTATGTTTAAGTTAAATTTATGGGATTGAATAAAATATTTATTTGAGGGAATAAATAGCACTTGGGAAAAGCTTGAGAATTAATAGAAAATGTATGGTGTATGTCAACCTCTCATGAAGTGTTTTATGAGTCTTTCCAGGGTTCTGTTCCTATACTCATGTAAGTTGTATTACATTATTACTATGCTTATATTTTAAGCAAGATAAATCATTATATTAATTGTTCTTATTATTGAAACACTTTTCATTATGTGTGAATCTACATCTGTTAAATTGCTAGTGTTTTTCTGAATTGTCAGAATAACTGAGGAGGAGGATTTTGCACTTTAAATATGAAGTAAATATTAATACTGTTTTGCATTTTTAAATGGCATTAGTCTGTGCTGGTGGTCAATTTGTAGATTAATAATTTGCCACTTTCTGCATATTTTACATTCATTCCTGCACTGGTGGTTAATCCGGTGAATTGTGTGATTTTTATTTGTTTCATGGTGGTGCCACAGGGCACTCAGTGTTGTATCATTCCTATGTGTACATGAATGCAGCCACAGGAATATCATTTTACTTCATAAATGTAGGTTTTGGCAAAATATTTTGTATTATTATACTAAAATCATCTTCTTCCATCTATAAGTATAACTTATAAGTTCAGTAATAAAGTGTAGCAGGGCATCATATCTAAATTATCCTCATAATAAATTACCTATTTCTTAATTAATATTTTATCTATTACCTGCTTCTTAATTAATATTTTATCTGAATTGAAATTTGAATTTTCACTTTGGTTTAGCATAGCATTATAGCTAATTTCTGCAAATATAATATTATTTATTATGTTATTCTAGGTTTATAGTATAGGTTTATTGGTTTTAGAACTAACACTTTAGGTATTTTATGATTTGATGTTGAATTTCAGTATAATTTCCTCAAAGCAAAGATTAGATCAAATTATAATAAAATTTCATTAGGCTTTTATAAAACTGTGCCTATGATATACTTATTGAAGTAAACAAATGAAATGATATTTCATTTATTTATTTTTTATTTATGTATTTATTTATTACATTAAATATCATATATCAATTATTTATTAATCATAAAATTGTAAATAAATATTAATTTATAATTAAATTTACTGTGCTGTTGCTATTTGTCATTCATAAAACCAGAAATCCTATATCTTGAAAAAAGCATACATTGGAGTACATGTGTTGTCAGTATGACATAAGAGTCTTGGTAATATTCTGAAAAAAACTTTTGAATGCTTTTTGCCTTTGGTCATTTATGATACGTAGGGTACAATAAAATTCCATTTGCCTTTTCTATCACTTTAGCTTTGCGTTGTTGATTCTAGTACATGTTACAAAATTGATGTATTTTATAAACTCATAAATAGATTTACCAGATAATGCTATGATGGAATTTATTTTCTTAATGTTATAATTGTAATTTACCAAACATAATAAGAGCTTCACTGCTATTATTAAATTATAAATTTAAGTTTATAAGGAAAGAACATAAGTTTTCCATGCTTATTATTATTGCAAAGCTCATACCTAGACTAGCATTTGTAGCAAAAACCATACATGTCACACTTAAAGAATAATCTTTAGTAGTTTCACAAATTATACCATCTTGTCCATTGTCAGCCATAAGGTCTCATGCAAAGAAAAATTGCAGATTAAAGTTTTGAAGAATAATAAAATTACATACTTATAATTTTGAGTAAATAAGCAAATATTTTATCCAGCGCCATGCTTGCAATTATATTTCATTCCAATATCAGCCTTTCAAGCTAATTGAGCATGTGCCTTTTGAGTGTTAAATAAATGAATACTCTCTTCTTCAATCCAATATATAGTATTTATGCAGGAATGATATTGGAATGAAATATAATTGCAAGCACGGTGCTAGATAAAATATTTGTTTATTTACTCATAATTAAGTTTCAGTAAGAATGACGTTTAGTAAATTCTAAGTAATTACACTGATGTCATTCATCCAAAAAACATCGTAAATAGTAATTTAAAGTGAGAATCTACTCACGCTCTCTTTAACAGTTCTTCAGATTTGCTCATATAAAGGAATTTGAGTCGTAGGAATAAGAGGGATTCTTTTTATTCCTGCATAAATACTATATTCCTGCATTAATACTATATCTTGGATTGAAGAATAGATTATTCATTTATTTAACACTCAAAAGGTGCGTGCTCAATTAGCTTGAAAGGCTGATATTGGAATGAAATACTTATAATTTGTATAATGTACTTTCACATACTGCTATGATGGGTGTTCACAGTGTACCCTGGCCATGACCAGATTAGATCATAACCATATTATATCATTAATTTTGTTTGTTGTGACCTAACCAGACTTTTTGATTACAGTTTTTAGTGTGCAATGTGGTAGATTTGATTACTTATGTTCACCACATGTGCTCCAGATTTTGGTTACAGTTTTTGGCACAACATAGTAGGCTCAAATACTTAGCTTTGCCACATGTGTTCAGATTTTGGTTATAGTATATATATATATATATATATATATATATATATATATATATATATATATATATATATATATATATATATATATATATATATATATATAAACAAAAAAAGATTTATAAATCCAATAAATAATATTATATTTCAACCAGAGTATTACCACTGGTACTTGGTGCTTGATGGTGCTGTTGCTAGTCCCAAACAGTTAAATATATTGTTTACAAGACTTAATGACCTTGACTAGAAGCACATAGTTTCAAAATTGTATTAACATAAAAAGTTAAAATACCTAAGGCACTACACTAAAGACAAAATATTTCTGATATTCAACACTAGAAATAACAATTTTCAGCAGTAATTAGAAAAATCAAAAATGCTATTTAATGCTATTTTCAAAAACCTATGAAATAAAAAATTACAAATCACAAACACAATTTAATCAATCAAATAATGGCAGGAAAAGAAATGAACATAAAAAATTAAAATGCCTAAGGCACTACATGTAAAAACAATCCTGATTTTCAACAGTAAAAGAAACAATTTTCAGCTATAATTAAAAAAAATCAAAAATGCTATTTAATGCTATTTTCAATAGTTTCTGAAATTAATCAAAAACATTATATAGTGATAATTAGAAAAATCACAAATTCTATTTATTCAACGATCATAAAAGTTATTTTTAATATTCTATGCAATAAATCAAAAGGCTATTTAATGTTACCTAGTTTTAACAAATTAATCTTCTGTTTTTAACAGTATGTCTTGGAGTATAAAAAATTTAAAAAAAAATACTTAAAATCTATAATACTAAATCTCAAAAAATTAACCTATGTTAAAAAAAATTATTCATATGAATTGCATTACATTTTTAAAAAATCATAAATAGTATTTCCAAAAGCCTATGAAATAAATCAAAAATGTTAATTTACACAGCATTAATTACTGTGATTGTTAAGAAAAACTGGCCTAGGTTAAGTTGAACAGACTCTTATAGCAGTTGACTGACAGACTGTAGAGTAGGTGGTAAATAAGTTAGAAACTTCGAAGCCAGTGAGGGCTTATCTGGACACAAGACTAATAATAGGGAAAATTGCTTATAGAGTCTGGAGCATACATGTAGGCATAGGGTGAACCAGTCAAAAAAGCACAAGGCACCTAGTAAACTCCATCTGCCATGCTATGAATGGATAACAGGGGTTTCATGGAAATTGTAGACATGTAGAGGGTGATCAACATAAGATCAGAGGGGAAATTCAAATGGCAGAGTGTCATATTAAAGGAATTTACAGGGTACTTCTTCAAGATTATTTGGGGCCAGGCCTATGACTAGTCCAATAAACTCTGTAGGGGTCATATTGTTATGTTCACAACTGCTGAGTCCCACTATTAACTTCTCAAAACTCCTCATGTTAGTGATCCACAGAATCAAATTTTAATATTTTTTTCCATTATGCAGGATCATTTCAAATAAAATTTAAAAAGGCAAAATGCCTTCTTATAGAAATTTGCTGAGGGAAAGAAAGACACATTCAGCACAGAGAATCTAAAGCCTATGGCAGCTACTCACTAGATGAGTTTTTTGGAGAAAAACTCACTGAAGCATCCAAATTTTATATGCAATAGATCAATTGTAGGCCTTAAATGTCTTATTTAATCTAACAGGAATGAATATCTTCATAGAATAGATTAACAGGGGTTACAGGAAGACTCATAATAAGAAATGTATAAATGACAGGATAGGTATAGAAAAAGAAAAGGGAATTTGTGCTTTTTGTTGTTCTGTTTTGTTTTCATTTAGGGAAAGAAAGATATAGGGTGTTAATTGTAAACCCAAGCAAAACCCCAATTATTCCAGGAAAAAAGAGGTAGAGAGAAATTTCTTTTTTGTTTGTTTTATTTCATTGCAAATCACTGATAAAATACAGAAAAAAAAGTGAAATAGGGTAAAATGGATTTTTTCTGCTAATTTTATCTATATGTTAGGAATCAACCTCTGACTGTGGGTGGGTGTATAAGTTTGTGAAGATAATCTAACATAGATCCCTCCATACAAATCAAAGAGATCAATCAATGTTTCAAGTTTTAATCCTATGTAACAGTTTTTTTAATATTATTTCCATTTTATTGTATGTTAATATTTTAGAAAGAAAAGTTAGAAATACATTAGCAAAGGTGTAACATCAAAGAGACAGATAATTATTGTTATTGGACCACCAGACTAGTGTGAACTCTGCTGCTACTTAATCACAGATTGACAGTTCCAAGATAAAGATATTTCAAATCACACAAGTGGGACATGTGTTACTGCAATCACATATTACCATGAGGAGGCTAGTCTCATTAAGATATCAGTGATGTCAGTACTACAAAATGCATAAATAACAGAGAAGCTTGGTCATTGGCATTATTATTTTCTGAAATGATGTTGTGGACTCATTTCAGATGTTTATTGTAAAAAAAAATTAAGAATAAATGCTTTGCTGACACTCTAGATTGCTTTGTTCAGAGGGCTTGAGGCTCCCAGGAGTCCAGGCATATCTGATTGGAATGGATACTATAAAAACACATCTATATTGTTCAAAGAAATATTGTTTAAAGTCCATACACTACATTTCACTTTAAATATTTATTTAAAAATTATGTTTTTAGTCGTCAGTATATTAATTACACTAAGTGGTCAAAGCATTGGTGATGATCTTCATGCATTATTTTTTTAATTGTTATATTTTTTTGAATTAGTACTTAAATTTTGTACATCTAAATTATTACATTGTATTCCTCTCCTAAGTTTGGCAAGGGCAACTTAGCCTGGTCTACAGTAGACTCATTTTAAATCCAGTCAAAAGATTACCTGTTAATTTTTTGTTGATCATTCATGATGATTGATTATTGCTTTTGTGTAATGCTCATTAATACATAGTTAGTTCTGGGCTGATCTTTCATACTCATTCCTCTTATATTTAGTTTTCTATTTTGTCATTGATTTGGGGTTGATGGTGATGATTTTCCAGGTACCAATTTCACCCCTGTTTCATCATATTGTTACAATATACAGAATCTAAATCATAACAAATTTGTACTTTTTTTTTATTAAAAAAATTCTGAATAATTTGAAAGTTTATATTTTACCTTTGATCTTAGTTATTTGATAATTGTCAAGTGCAGCCTAGGTGTTAGGATGAATGAATGAAATCTTGCTTGTCTGGCATGCAGTTTTTTTTTAGTTACATCACCTAGCACATTTTCTTAAAAATAAAGCTGATCAACAGTTTTCAGAAAAAGCTTTACCAATTGTGATGTTAATGTACTTCTCCAAGAATTGGAAAGATAGTCATTTATTAGATTTCGTTCTTTATGCATACATTTTGTGTTAATAATTTACTGCCTAATGTAATTTGGCAAACATTTGCTTCTTCTATTTCAGTAACGAAAAAAAAGCAAAACTAGGCAACAAAACATTGCCAATCCAGATTAAAATGTAAGCAAAACAAGAGAAGAAGAATAAATTAACAATCCCTCCTTAAAATTCTACTTATATTACATCAGTATTTTCATATCAATTTTCTTATATAGCTTCTTGAGTCTCATATCAACTTGTTTATTGTTAACTATAAGATTTTCCCACACACCAGACAATAATTTCTTTTCAAACATTCTAGCATACAAGAAAAAGCATCAACTACAAAGAACAATGCAGAATATTTTAAATAAACAACTTTAAAATACCTTTAAAAAATAATGATTATAAATCTGTTCTCGGTTTTCTTTGCAAAATACTCACAACCTTAATTATCTTCATCATTAACATTAGAACTGATAGCAATTTAATATAACTCAGTCAACTTTTTGTTATCTAAATATATATATTCTTATTTCACATTTTTATAGCAAATGTAAACAAAATATCACATTTAAGTTAATTAAAATAAGGAATATTATAGTGTTTTATTAAGAAAAAGTAAATTGTAGTGTGTATCAAAAATATTTATACACTTAAGGTAGAAATATACACATATATAAAGGAGGTTATAAGACATTTATTCTTTAAAAAACAGCCATTTTAAATATTGAACTGCCTATTTTTATTATATATATATATATATATATTGTAACTGTTCGATTGTTGTCCCAACTACATAATATCACCAAAACATAAGTGCGCTAATAATTGTAACCTCGATCACCGATCAATTCCCGCTGCACATTGTCAGCTATTAAGAGCTGTAACCAAAAGCATATCATGCCATCTATATTATGCACCAAAGACCACAACCAACATCTGGAGCAACTTACCACAGACCAAACTAATGATATAACATAAACTTTTTATGATTTAATTTGATCGCAGCCAGGGTGTACCATGAAGACCTATCATAGTAGTATGATAAAATAAATTAAACAAATTATAAGTATGTAATGTTATTATCTTTCAAACCTTAATTTGCGATTTTCATTGTATGAGACCCGATGGCCGACTATGTACAAGATGGCATAATTTGTGGAACTACATAAGATTATGAAATTTTAAACCATCTATATGATTTTTAATATAAATGCTAGTCCAGGTAAAGCTTTGCAATAAATAAACATAAATACTTGGGTTCTTTTTTTATAGTTTACTATATCACTGAGACTCTTATTATACTGACAAATGACAATTTAAAAACGTTAAGTAAATATATTCAATAATGTCATTATCTGGTAAATCTGTTTACAGGTTTAATAATCAATTTATATTGTATACTAGAATCAACTACGCAAAGCTAAAATGATGGAAAAGGTAAATGGGATTTTATTGTACCTTACACATCATAAACTACCAAAGACGAAAAGCATCCAAATGTTTTCTCAAAATATCACTAAACTCTTGTATCATGTTGACGATAGTATGTACTTCAATGTATGCTCTATCCAAGGTTTATGATTTCTGATTTTACGAATGACAAATAGCAATGGCACAGTAAGTTTAATTATAAATCAACGTTTATTTACAAATTTATGAATAATAAGTAATTAATTCTAATGTTATAATTAATGACATAAATAAACAAATAAAATAAATAAATTATAATTCCATCGACTTTCTTCAATAACATATCATAGGTACGGTTTTTAAAAACCTAATCATACCTTATATTTCAATTTGATATAATGAATGTATTGAGGAAATTATACTAAATTCAACATCAACTCATGAAACATCTAATGTCATTTCCAGATTCAATAAATCTATACCGTAAACTTATAATAATATAATAAATAATATTATATCTGTAGGATTTAGCTATAATGCAATGATTAAATAAAGTGAAAATTTAAACTTACATTCAGGTAAATAATAGTCAACCAACAGTTAATTATTATGAGGTAACTTGAATAGAATGTCCTGCTACAATTTAATGATCTAACTTATAAATTATACTTACAAATGGAAGAAGATGATTTAGCAAAATAACTAAAATACTTTGCCCAACTTATATCTACGAAGTAAAACCATATTCCTGTGGATGCATTCATCTACACATAGGAATTAAATAACACTAAATGCTTTGTGGATTTATACACCATCATAAAGTAATAAGTATAATTACACAATTCCGCGAAATAACCACCAGTGCAGGAATGAGTGTAAAATACAAAAAAACGGCAATTAAGTAATCTGCGGATTAACCGCCGGCACAGATTAATGCCATTTAACATTATAAAACAGCATTACTATTTACTTCACATTAAAGTGCAAAATCATCCTCCTCAGTTATTCTGACCATTCAGAAAACACTAACATTTTAGCAAATGTGGGTTCTTGCATAATAAAATGTTACACTAATCAGGACAACTAATGTACTAACTTATCTTGCTTAAAATAAAACATATGTTATATAATATAAGTAATATTAGTATAGGAATAGAAATCTGGAAAGACTCACAAAATACCTCATGAAAAATTGATACATCTCACAAATTCATTTAGTACTTTTCAAGCTTTTTCGCAAGCGCTATTCTCTTGAATAAGTATTTTATTCAACCCTTATTAATTTAAACTTAATAAAATATAACTTATGAACTTCACATGCAAGTTCATATAACGATAAAATTAAAGTAATGCATTATTAATCAAATACATAAAATCTAACAGGTGTGTGTTTTATATAAATTAAATGTATAGCATTTTATAGTTCAATACATGAATTCTAGCAGGTGTGTGTATCACAAATTAAATTGTATAGCATTTTATAACTACAAATATGATCCGTGAAATCCATGTACGATGTGTCGAACAATAAATATACGAAGTAATAGCTACAATTATAGTTGAATTCCATACATGTAATTTTATCCATTTGTATTAGTTATTATAAGCACTATTAGATTAACGATTTTATGTGGCTCCATAAACATGAAACAATTCCAAAACATGACATGCAGAGTTTAAATGAAAATGTTTTTTCATAAGTTATTAATTTCTACATTTCTCTATTAAAACTGTTCCAAGTTTATCACATCCATGCTAATATTTATTTATCCACGCTTAAATCTAGGAATACTAATTATAGCAATTAATTTAATCATTCCAAACTGATGATAAAATTAGAAAATAGCTTTGATTAATTATTTGAAGACTGTTTTTATTATCCAAATGGTAAACAAATTAACTAGCAAATATATTACTGGCATTGCAAAAATAAATATCAATCAATACTATATTTTTTTATTAAACTTATAAACGGAAATATTAAACTATGTTAATAACTTTAACATTTTACTTTAATTTAAACTTCTTCTTTTTTAAAAAGCAAATTTTCATATTTATAAAACTTCTGTAATTAAAATACTTATTTAATTTTTCCAAATTGTAGAATAATAAATATTTTAAAACATACCAAAATCTTGCAATTAATTCTGCTTTTAAACTGGAAAGCTCCGACATATTTCAAATGTAATATTGGAAAATTATTATTAGCGATTTGATCCACCTGGCAACCGACTTGAACAGACTTTTAAATTTAGCAATTCATCTTATTACTAAATACCACTATGTTATTTTTACGTTTATAGAAAACTTTGTGGTAATCCATTTACTTGTTAACTATTTTAAAATAAGCTTATCATATTTACACCATTTGCCTTTTACCATTTTCTTTTCTTTCTCTCTCCAAAAGCAACACTATCAGACGATCTTTTTTTTTAATTTGCGCTCCTTTCTTTTTTTACATTGAAACGCATACGTAATTACTGTATTTATTTTTAATAATTAAATTTAGTTGAACAAATGGTTTTTTTTAATTCAATGGAAATAATTTTTAAGACCATTTTAAACAAATAAAAATTATTATTATTTTTAATAATATTTTACCAAATTTAATGTGTTGTCAAAATTTTTAAAAAGTTAAACATTTTGATATGAATTAGTATATGGAAAGAAGCAATTTAAATTTATTAAAATAATATAGACAACAAGTAAGGCAAAATATTACCCATTCTCTCTAATAAATTATTTTGAATATAAGAGAGTAATCTGTTCAAAGTGCAAATCAAGCCAATCAAATCACCAAAAGAAGACAGAGAAATTTTTATACCAGTTACATCAATTATTATATTTTATACTAAAATATATGGTTACAGTTTACACCCCCCTATGGAAAAAATTTATCTTTCTTCAGAATTCCATTTCATCTAATTCTACTAAGGTACATCATAAGTCACTATTTTTATTATCCTATCTATAATTTATAATCAATCTGAATATGGTATAACATTTACATGATATAAATCCCCCTAATTTATTGAAGGTACAGGTTTCAAACTACGTGCATTGTAGGTGCCTCAGATTCCTTCAGGGGTTGAGAGCATAAATGCATTCTCTCCCACCTGGCTTTCAATCATGAAAGGTCCATTATATAAGCTTAAAAATTTTCTAAATTCATTTTTCTTTAAGTTGCTAACATGAGGAGTATGGACAAATACAAAATCTCCGACCTTAAAAGGATCCAACAGATCAATATTAAGGTCTATACTATTTACATATGCTTCTTCATTGTCTATATCGTTCCTTCCCAAGTTAGCAACAGGCACCCACAATGAGGAACTTTTCCATGAGGCCCCTTCTAGTTTAATGTATTACTTTTAACATTCGTCTTAATACCTTTGTGTGAGGTGATTTAATTCCACTAATAGAAGGTTGATCTCTATCTTGGGTCTTATTAATTAGACTAGGTTGACCATTAACTCTATGATAAAAATTTGGTCATTTATAACTACGACTCCTACTCTGGTATCTTTTATCACAATAAGGACTTCTTATGGGAGCAACATTAACATTAGCAATGGAACAGTTATGAGAAGCTCTAGCATCCTTTCCACCTCTATATCTGTTTTCCAGGTCACATTCACTTGTCTCTAGTGCATCTAAGATCTCTGACACCTCATCAATTGTATACTTATCCGCAGCAATCAAAACTTTTTCAATCTGTCGAGGTAAGTTATGTCTTAAGATCCTGATTATATGATGCTCAGATAATGGAAAAGCAGTTAAAGTTTTAAGTTTGACCGCCTGTCCACGGAAAAATTGAGTATAGCTACCTTTATTAGCATTGTACTTTTTTCGAGTGATTTGATAACGCATGTTATCCTGACGATCTTCACCCCAGAAACTTGACATTATTAAATGTTTAAAATCTCCATATGTTTGAGGACAATCAAACAAAGACTGTCACCAATCTTTTGCAGCAGCATAAAGATGGTTGCTGGAGATAGCCATTTTTTCTCTTTCTGAAAATGCACATAAAGTAAACAATTCCTCCAGATTTTGAAGAAATTCTAGAGGGTTTTCCAAATACTCCCCTTTAAATGGCTTAATCTTTAGAAATTTAAGAGCTATAGATCCACCCATAGACATATCTGTGTTCTTGACATCATTGGCCACAGATTCAATTCCTAATGGTTTTTGGAAAATGGGAGTTGTGTGGAGACCAGTAAAATTATCATCTGATACAACTACTTCTTTAACAGAGGTCTCTGTCCCATCCACATAACACTTGGTGTTTTGACCAATGAAATTATCATTTTTCTCTTGAGCCTTTTGAATTTCCAACATTTTTAGCTGAAGTTTTTCAATCTTTGCCTCTAGTTTCTGTCCTTCTTTAAACTCATTTGACTCATTTGGCCACTCTTGACATTTATCCCTCACTTCCTTCAACTCTTTCTGCATCATTTCTAAATCTCCACTAAATTTAGCATTAGTCTTTTTCAATTCTTTATTCTCTACTTTAGACCTATTGATAGTTTCCTCCAAAATCTTTTTAATGCTCCCTAATTCTGCTCTGCTCTCTGTTACAGATTCACTCATGGATTTAAATATGCCTTCTTCAAAAGTTGAATGACTCTCATTCATATTCTGAAGTTTAACTTCCATTTTAGTTTTAAATTTTATCAATAGATTTAGCAGATTGAGAATCTACTTCTTGAACTTTATAGTTCATTTCACTAACTATTTGTGCCAACTGACTCCTTGAGTCTCCCATTGCCACATCAAGCACCTTCAGTTTAGTGTCCACCTTCTCCTTGTGGGTTATAAACTTATTTCCAATTTTTTCTATCTGAACTTCCAAGTGCTTTTTATAATCTAAGAAATTAGCTTTAATTTCTTCTAATTTAATATCGGACTCCCCTTTAGCTGCCTTACAACTATTTTCTAATGATTGAAATTTTTGATTAAATTCCTCCACTGTTTTTACCCTAGCAGCTTCTATTTTTTCTTTCACAAACTCCTGAACTTCAGCCATTTTATTCTCAAAACTATCTAATATTTCAGACATCTCTTTTTGAGAAAGAGATTGTTCGTTCATTCCAATCTCTATGCGTTGAAGCATCAACATAAACCGTTGTTGGAAATCAAGATCAGTAACTTCTTGGGTTCTCTCAGGATAATTAATTTCTTCAGAATCACTCATTTTGAGTATTTTATAACAACTATTTCAATATTTTGTGAAACCAAACTTTTACTTTCCTAAAATATATGTGTTTTAATAACAATAATCAATTAAAATCTTGTTCAAGCCGACCAACCACTATATCATCATCACCAATAATCTATCCCAGATGGTATATATCACATTCACACTAAAATAATCTGAACCCCCACTATAAATATTTGCAGTATTATAACAACTACTTTATAAACCCTTGATAATTTCAACTTCTCCCAATTCAATCATAAATATTGGTATATCTTGGAATACGATTGCTATTGTCATCAGAAATCTATATAAGTAATTTGGAGAAATATATAGCAATAAAACATACAATATTTTATCACCATTGTAGAGCATTTGTCACATGATAATATTCTTGTAATATGGGAAATTAAAATTGTAATCAACAATCATTAATTAATTTAGTTCACACATTACCATATTGTACTCTGCAATGATCAATTAATCAAGTCGCATGTTTATAAAGTGCTAAAAACTGTAATTGCATACTTATAATGACTGTATAACGTCAACATATCGGGCCGAACACGTTGTGGTGCCAAAAATTGTAACCGTTCAATTGTTGTCCCAACTACATAATATCACCAAAACATAAGTGCGCTAATAATTGTAACCTCGATCACCAATCAATTCCCACTGCACATTGTCAGCTATTAAGAGCTGTAACCAAAAGCATATCATGCCATCTATATTATGCACCAAAGACCACAACCAACATCTGGAGCAACTTACCACAGACCAAACTAATGATATAACATAAACTTTTTATGATTTAATTTGATCGCAGCCATGGTGTACCGCGAAGACCTATCATAGTAGTATGATAAAATACATTAAACAAATTATAAGTATGTAATGTTATTATCTTTCAAACCTTAATTTGCAATTTTCATTGTATGAGACTTGGTGGCCGACCATGTACAAGATGGCATAATTTGTGGAACTACATAAGATTATGAAATTTTAAACCATCTATATGATTTTTAATACAAATGCTAGTCCAGGTAAAGCTTTGCAATAAATAAACATGAATACTTGGGTTCTTTTTTATAGTTTACTATATCACTGAGACTCTTATTATACTGACAAATGACAATTTAAAAATGTTAAGTAAATATATTCAATCATGTCATTATCTGGTAAATCTGTTTACAGGTTTAATAATCAATTTATATTGTATACTAGAATCAACTATGCAAAGCTAAAATGATGGAAAAGGTAAATGGGATTTTATTGTACCTTACACATCATAAAATACCAAAGACGAAAAGCATCCAAATGTTTTCTCAAAATATCACTAAACTCTTGTATCAAGTTGACGATAGTATGTACTTCAATGTATGCTCTATCCAAGGTTTATGATTTCTGATTTTACGAATGACAAATAGCAATGGCACAGTAAGTTTAATTATAAATCAACGTTTATTTACAAATTTATGAATAATAAGTAATTAATTCTAATGTTATAATTAATGACATAAATAAACAAATAAAATAAATAAATTATAATTCCATCGACTTTCTTCAATAACATATCATAAGTACGGTTTTTAAAAACCTAATCATACCTTATATTTCAATTTGATATAATGAATGTATTGAGGAAATTATACTAAATTCAACATCAACTCATGGAACATCTAATGTCATTTCCAGATTCAATAAATCCATACCGTAAACTTATAATAATATAATAAATAATATTATATCTGTAGGATTTAGCTATAATGCAATCATTAAATAAAGTGAAAATTTAAACTTACATTCAGGTAAATAATAATCAACCAACAGTTAATTATTATGAGGTAACTTGAATAGAATGTCCTGCTACAATTTAATGATCTAACTTATAAATTATACTTACAAATGGAAGAAGATGATTTAGCAGAATAACTAAAATACTTTGCCCAACTTATATCTATGAAGTAAAACCATATTCCTGTGGATGCATTCATCTACACATAGGAATTAAATAACACTAAACGCTTTGTGGATTTATACACCATCATAAAGTAATAAGTATAATTACACAATTCCGCGGAATAACCACCAGTGCAGGAATGAGTGTAAAATACAAAAAAATGGCAATTAAGTAATCTGCGGATTAACCACCGGCACAGATTAATGCCTTTTAACATTATAAAACAACATTACTATTTACTTCACATTAAAGTGCAAAATCATCCTCCTCAGTTATTCTGACCATTCAGAAAACACTAACATTTTAGCAAATGTGGGTTCTTGCATAATAAAATGTTACACTAATCAGGACAACTAATGTACTAACTTATCTTGCTTAAAATAAAACATATGTAATATAATATAAGTAATATTAGTATAGGAATAGAAATCTGGAAAGACTCACAATATACCTCATGAAAATTTGATACATCTCATAAATTCATTTAGTACTTTTCAAGCTTTTTCGCAAGCACTATTCTCTTGAATAAGTATTTTATTCAACCCCTATTAATTTAAACTTAATAAAATATAACTTATGAACTTCACATGCAAGTTCATATAACGATAAAATTAAAGTAATGCATTATTAATCAAATACATAAAATCTAACAGGTGTGTGTGTGATATAAATTAAATGTATAGCATTTTATAGTTCAATACATGAATTCTAGCAGGTGTGTGTATCACAAATTAAATTGTATAGCATTTTATAACTACAAATATGATCCGTGAAATCCATGTACGATGTGTCGAACAATAAATATACGAAGTAATAGCTACAATTATAGTTGAATTCCATACATGTAATTTTATCCATTTGTATTAGTTATTATAAGCACTATTAGATTAACGATTTTATGTGGCTCCATAAACATGAAACAATTCCAAAACATGTCATGCAGAGTTTAAATGAAAATGTTTTTTCATAAGTTATTAATTTCTACATTTCTCTATTAAAACTGTTCCAAGTTTATCACATCCATGCTAATATTTATTTATCCATGCTTAAATCTAGGAATACTAATTATAGCAATTAATTTAATCATTCCAAACTGACGATAAAATTAGAAAATAGCTTTGATTAATTATTTGAAGACTGTTTTTATTATCCAAATGGTAAACAAATTAACTAGCAAATATATTACTGGCATTGCAAAGTTAAATATCAATCAATACTATATTTTTTTATTAAAATTATAAACGGAAATATTAAACTATTTTAATAACTTTAACATTTTACTTTAATTTAAACTTCTTCTTTTTTAAAAAGCAAATTTTCATATTTATAAAACTTCTGTAATTAAAATACTTATTTAATTTTTTCAAATTGTAGAATAATAAATATTTTAAAACATACCAAAATCTTGCAATTAATTCTGCTTTTAAACTGGAAAGCTGCGACATATTTCAAATGTAATATTGGAAAATTATTATTAGCGATTTGATCCACCTGGCTAGCCGACTTAAACAGACTTTTAAATTTAGCAATTCATCTTATTATTAAATACCACTATGTTATTTTTATGTTTATAGAAAACTTTGTGGTAATCCGTTTACTTGTTAACTATTTTAAAATAAGCTTATCATATTTACACCATTTGCCTTTTACCATTTTCTTTTCTTTCTCCCTCCAAAAGCAACACTATCAGACGATCTTTTTTTTTAATTTGCGCTCCTTTCTTTTTTTACATTGAAACGCATACGTAATTACTGTATTTATTTTTAATAATTAAATTTAGTTGAACAAATGGTTTTTTTTAATTCAATGGAAATAATTTTAAGACCATTTTAAACAAATAAAAATTATTATTATTTTTAATAATATTTTACCAAATTTAATGTGTTGTCAAAATTTTTAAAAAGTTAAACATTTTGATATGAATTAGTATATGGAAAGAAGCAATTTAAATTTATTAAAATAATATAGACAACAAGTAAGGCAAAATATTACCCATTCTCTCTAATAAATTATTTTGAATATAAGAGAGTAATCTGTTCAAAGTGCAAATCAAGCCAATCAAATCACCAAAAGAAGACAGAGAAATTTTTATACCAGTTACATCAATTATTATATTTTATACTAAAATACATGGTTACAATATATTTATATATATAGTAACAGAAAAGAAATAATCTAGACCATTTGTAATGAAATGAATAATATAGACAAAATCTATTTCCCAACCACTCCTCATAGGGGCAGTCATTTGCAATGGATCAATTGTTTTAAATAAATTACCAATAACCATGTAAGCAGTGGGCAAACCATTCTACAACTAACCATTTACTCTCTGTTTCCTTCTTTGTTATATACCTGTGCACCACTATGCTATCTTAATCTAGATAACATCACATTGGATACCTACTTTTAATTGTGCTTATTTTAAACCTCAGTTGGTACATTATTTTCCATTTTATAACAATACAACATTTGTACTTGTGTTAATGATAACATTTTAATTATGCAAATAAATTATTATACAAATTATTATATAGATTATATTTAATAATTTAAACCTTTTTGGAGCTCATATTTCATATTTGAACATTATAACTCTTTCAAGATCATTTATAATAATATTGTAAGGTTTACTAGCCCATATTTAATACTATTGGATCATTAATGGTAGTCATATTTATTACGCTGGCTCAGAAATAACAAACAAATAAAATGAAAATCATTAATATATTTATCTAAAATATTTATTATTTAATAAAATGATGATAATAATGATGCTTCCAACCACAGCTTTATACCTAACCCACAATAGTCATTATATTTTTATTAATCTATAATTATTTACTAAAACATCACTACATATTTAAATTATGTTTTATGATTGAAATTCACTAGTGCTGCTGATGACTAAATTAATTTTCGCAAGAAAATAATTAACTCTAAGAAATATATAAAATTCTTTTAATAATAAAAAAAAATCTTATTATTGGTTAGTCATAAATATACAAATAGAAAATTTACATAATTAAAAATAAAGAGTAGATACATTTAAATTATTTCCCTAATGAAACTTAAACTCAGTCATTAATATTATATAGCGTGATATGTGTATGCTCATATCTCTAATGGATGAATAGGAGTCTCATATTAACAAACATATTGATCTTATAAATAAATACCCCATACACATGCATATTGTATATAACATAAATTTTATGCCTATAATCTTAAAAAATAATAATCAAAAAATAGGTCAAAAATCTACACAACACTGAGTCAAATAGAGTCAACTCGCTGATTCTTGCCTCCGCAGCTGATTCCTCCTTAAATCTTTCTATTTCACAAGTTGTTCAAGAACAACAACAGCAATGTTATGATCAAATACCCCAAATTAAACCATCGTAGAAAAATATAGCTAAAATAGGCACAAACCAAAATGCAAATATTAATAAAGTAATAAATGAAAACCACTCTAATGTGAATATGGCACTTCAGAGTGAGTGCGATATAAATTACTCAGATGCATTTAGTACTCCCATGCTAGATATAATAGAACAAGAAATTGAATAGCAAAACAACATAGTTCAAAACTCATATCATCCATCTGGGTATACCATAGATAACTTTAATGATGAACAGTATGATTTTTTCAGTCAAAGCTTTGATCAAAAGATCCCATTAAAACTACTGAAGTCACTATATAACTATAGCAATGACAAGAGCCTCATTCTTGCAATAACAGACAAAAACTTCTTGCTATCTAAGTTTCCAATCGAAATGCTATGTAGCCTCATTAAAAAGACAACATTGGTGAGGGAATTTACCGAATTCTAACACACCCTAATGATCGCTACATAACAAATCAAATTTTCTTCATGGGTGCACAGAAATAACTTCCGTAACATGTACAAAATTATCCAAAATAAGTTTATCACATATACATTTAAATAGAACTTCAATGCTTATGGGAAAAATCAAAAACTGTGTAATAAGACTCGAAGACATTTAACTGAAGAACTTCTCTCTAATTTTGGCAAAATTTCTAATTTTAAATATCTCCCAATTGATAAATCAGATGGGCGCATACTATCAAACACCACGTCATTTAATATATATTTAAATAAAAGTTTTAAATCAATGGATATCCCAACAGTGATAAAACTTAATGGAGCTCCAATGATTTTTTTCATTTGGTGAGAGACCCCAGTGTTTCTACTGTGGGCTTTGCACTCATCTCATAAAGGACTGTAAAGCCCGAATTTGTGCTTACTGTGGAAATAAGAAAAATAGATGACACAAATACCAGCAGCAACCTAACCATCAGGCAAAGAATCAACGTACATCTGATTTACATGCTATTCTAGATGATGATTCTGAACAAATACACTCCATGGAAGAATTCAAAATTGTTGAAAATTGGAATGTAAAAAATAAAAACTCAATCTAATTCAAAGAAACTTCACAGGACATGTTTCAAATTCTCAAAACTCATCCCAGATTAATTTAATTGGTTCTCTTAACAGCTACAGTGACCAAACAAGGCAGCAACATAATTTGGGTTTATCATTTGATAATCACTCAAACAATATTATCACAAGCCCAATACATATAATTCCCAAAACAAACAAACCAAAAAAAAATTTTTAAAGCTACCCTGGACACAGCAATCACACTCTAACTTACCTACACCATTCAGCACAAGCCCTAAGACAAAACAAAGGAAAAAAACCAGCACAAAATATCGCAAACCAGACTTTGTTGAGGTTAAGTGAAGCCAATGACATGCAGATTGATACTGATAGAAACAGATATGGATTACATAGCACAAATCTTATACAACAAAAAAAGAAAGTCAACAAAATTCACACAGGACAGTTCTCAGGAAGATGAAGAAACAACTACTAATTCAACCAATTCTAAATTAAATAAAACTATAATGAATCACTCACTCAATAGCTCAAATGCTTTGCAAGATAAAAAATAAATAAATAAAACACCTTATTCCAAAGGACTCTTACTCTGGGCCAACAAACACCAATATAGAAGGCATTCTACCTCTAACATACAACTTACTGCATCTGCTCACTTGGTTCCCTCACCTAAATCCTCTGAACATCCTTCTCCAAACTTAAACAGCCTGCAAGTAGTACTTACTCATGGTCTAAAAGTGGACAGATTATCTGCCATTCAGGGTAGTAATGATCAATGTGATATGTCTAAACACACTCACCCATGTGTATGCCATTAGGAATTTCTCCCCTTTATCCCTCTTCACATTTTATTCTTAGGAGAAACCAAATTCCATCAGCACTCTAACCATAATATCCAGATAGAGCTTAGCAAACTTGGTTACTTAAAATTAGCCATCAATAGCTCTGCTTCTGGAAAAGTTGGAATGCTTATGAACAAGAAGTGCTCTCCCAATGAATTTAAAGTGCTTTGGAATGCTTATTAACAAGAAGTGCTCTCCCAATGAATTTAAAGTGCTTTATGAAGATAGCAACCTTATTGATCTGAACTTAACATATAGATCAATTAATATAAACTCATTTTATGTATATTCCCCCAAGAACAGTGGAGTTCATCTAAAAATCATCAACACTAAATATGCTAACTTTGAATAACAATGTGCCTGCTATTTTAATGGGAGATTTTAATCTATCCTATGAAGAATATGACAAAAATATATTCATCTTCTCAACAGAGAACTTGATGGTACAGGGCATTTCACTCCAAATGTCTTCTCATTTCATGTAAAGGTTTATCACTCCATAATAGATCTTTTATTTTATGTGGCAGAATTTCACTTGTGTATTGAAGCATTTCTTCAGCCAGCAGCCTTTACAGACAACCATGCCATTGTTCCAGACCTACAACTTCAAAACTTCCTTACAATAATCTCCAACAATATCATAAGAGTCCTCACTTGTGCATCCACAACTGAGGTGATATTTTCCAAGGCCTACATTCTTTTTCAAAAAAATTGACATCCTCACTAGGTCTCTGGAGGAGGCTTGGTTCTCTCTTGGAATTCTACAGTCACTCATAGTACAACAGACCAGGAGATCTAAAAAAGCTACAATGCTTTTTAATGAACTGGAATAAATCCCTCATAAAATCAATGAGTTCAACATTGACAATGAGCCACTGGAAAGTTTGCTTACCCTTAAACATCAATATAAGAATAAATAATTGGCCATTGTGGAACACATAGCAAATAAATGATCCAAAATATATCTACCTAATCAGCATTGTTGAACTAAAGCATATCTTTGCTGGGCATTGGGGTCCATACCTAAAAATCCATGCCCTCAAACATCATTATCAATGGTTCCAATTATACCGGAATTCATATGATACAGAAAATTGAATAATTCTTTAAGGAATGATTCCTAAATTGTGAAGCCAGAGCTGACCTTTTTGGAATGACACTTATCCTACAGGTAGACATGACATTATAAAGATTGATATAAACAATCACTTATCAGCTCTTTCTGAACATGTACATCTGGATATGCATGTCATACCCAAGTTTATGCTTTTCCATCTTAGCAACATTGTGATTTCTATCATAATGAAAATTATATAACACCTTTCAATGCACAAAAAAAGTGATTCCTAAACTTTACCCTATTACAATGGTGCCATATCTGAAGAAAAATAAGGACCCTACCTCCATCAATAGCATTAGGCCAATTTCAATGACTCCTATCTTATTAAAAATCATAGGTGTCATTAAAGAAAAAATCGAGACCAAAATAATTCATAACATTTCAAAGAATCAGTATGCTAAAATGGGCTCATCAACTTTTACTTCCATGACAGAAGTTAAATTACTCCTTGTCTTTGTCAGATCTAATAGGCTTTCAGAACCAATTGCAGTTCAGATTGAAATGGCTGAGGCTTTTGACATGGTAAATCCCAATATCTTGCATGATCTTCTAAAAAAATTCAACATTCCTTTGAAGATCATACAAATACCAGATAACCTATTATATAATAGACTCATTCATCTCACACAGCTTAACCTTCACAAATGAGTTCATGCCTAAGCACTCCATACCTCAAGGGTCGGCAGTCAGTGCATTTCTGTTTTCATGCTACATAGACTCTCTTTTAAAGTACATAAAAGATTCTCTCCCAGAAATTTATATACCAAGAATCAAAAAATCCATGATCTCCATTGCATACATGGATGACATTATCATATATTTCCCATCACATAAATATTTTAAACTGCTTTACCATTTACTTGACAAATTTTCTAGTTCATCTCAACTTTGCATTAACAACATCAAGTCATCTACATGGTGATTATTAAATGGAAACAGAATCCACTCCAAATTTCTTGCCATGCCCCAAAATTTCTTTGGGTTTCCTATATAAGTCTCAACTCACCATGACCAAAAATATTCAGAATACCATTATTGAACAAGCCAACCACTTTACACAGACACTTTTGAAGATCTATTTATCTCTGCAGGGTAAGGTGGTTTCTGTTCAATATAAAAGTAATGGCCAAGATCAATTATTATCTTCCATTCAATATCATTACCAAGACATTATATCCACAATTTACAGGCTATATGCATGACTCTTTTGGATGGGTCACACTTTTTCCACCAGCACAGCAACCATGCTATACCATAGGAAACTGAATGGAAAGTCCCTTCATTCCATTCAGGAAATTTTCTATCAGAAAGCAAACACAGTGTTTGTCAACCTGACACAAAAATATAACAGCATCCTCATAACAGAACCACAATCTCCTACTGATATGCCTCATCTTAAGAAGACCTTTTGGATATACCAAATCTTCTCTCATCTTTGCAAATTCAATGGCAACTCCTTTGAGTGCTTTCATGCCAAAATTTTCATTTGGACTGCCTGCTCAATAGTGAATCCCAATATTCACAATTAAACCAAGGTTTGGAGTAACAAATTATAAAATTACTAGACTTTTCAAGTTCTTATTGATGGAGCCAAAGTTCCTAGATTTTTTAATCAAAGACAACTTGAACTCAATTCCAACAAACTATTTCTGTCAATACAGAAGATTTCTAAAAAAAAACATAGATCCTTCCTGTTTTATCTGTAACAGACAGAAAAAAACATTCGAGCATACAATTCTATCCTGCACAGGCTTAACATTAATAAGGCTAATAATAGCCAAAAATATTTCAATGGACTATTATAGGATTGTATTTATAAAGGATTACATGAAGGACTGAAACTTCCCTCACATAATAATGTCAACTTTATTACATACTCATCATGGATAAGTAGATGCAAGATCACCTTCAATATTCCACTGCCAGATGCAAAGACAATATTTATCCACATCCTTAAAAAGATTTAAAAAAAGATTAAATTCTATCAACAAAATTCTTTTATGAGAACACTTGGAGTCTTTTCAAAATCCACAGCATCCAAACATCTTATAATCCCTCATGGAAGGAACTGAATCATTGTTTTCAAACCTCACAGAAAATAGAGATCATGTTATTAAAGCAGCTCATTTTCTTTGAATAAAAAAACACCCATGAACCTATTTTCAAAATATATGCCAAAATTTACATTCTAATAATAGAGTTTATTTGAAATGCAAAATTATATAGCATTTATACTATTTAAGTTTTCCCTTAATTTAAAATTTTTCAAAAATTGACTTAGTAAACCTATTTGAACCTAGTCAAAAAGGATATCTTTTTAATGATGAAAACTAATTTTTTATGGCCAGAACATTTGTGCTACAAGATGGACAAGAACATTTATGATGGTAAGGATTGATAAAATGATTCCAGCAGTTTTTGATCTGCTTGTTATTTTAGTATTTATGTATGTAGATGCAGTTGAAATATTTATGATTGCATTTAAATATTATAATCCAACCTTGACTAATGCTTAATGATAAGTAACTTTAGATTTTATATTATAAGTTTCAATCTCGTCATAAATAATCACTGTTGTCCTTAGAAAATCATTGTTAGCTAAGGTACATTTATTGTATTCTTATGGTATATATTATTAGATATTTACTTGAGATATTTATTATTTGCTTATCTGCCAATCATTATTAACTTATATTCAGTTAATGTTGATTTTTATTTCAGCATTCCTCATTATTTCTTCTTTCTAAATTGTTACAATATGTATATAAGCAATGTAGAATGTATTGTCATTTTATGTAAGTAGTAAAAATTATTAATCAGTAATGTTGCTTGTCAAGCCACAAATCACCACTTTTACTTCCATTGCTAATTTTTTTCTGTAAAACTGATTATTAACATTTTGTTTTGAATTTAAGTGGAATAACGGTAGTCTTCTAACTAAACTCAAAATAAAAAAGTTAATATTGGATATTAGTATAAATCGATTTAGTCTTATAACTATTAATTAGTTATTGGCTCCCCTGACAATGTCTCCGCTAATATTTCTAGTTATTTATATGAAAATAATCTCACATTTAATTTTTCCCATCATAATAATCTTTAAATATTTTAATATCTATAATATCAAATCAATGTTTGCATTTATTTATTTATTTTTAGAATCAATGACTTCAACTGAATCCCCACAGAAAGGTATATAATGATAGAGTATATTATTATTGTGTATTTATTTTTAGCTATGTTTAATATATTTTCACAAATGCTATATTTAACCAGAAAATTTTTTTTAAAGAAGCATAATTCGACATATATTCTAGAAACTATAACTTTGGGAAATGCTTCATCTGATATTTTAATTACTGCCAAAACAAATATAACCAAAAGTATAAATTCAATGGTTAAAACAATACTTCCATTAAATGCGAAAGAACTATTTAATAATAATAATAATAATAATAATAATAATAATAATAATAATAATAATAATAATAATAATAATAATAATAATAATAATAATAATAATAATAATAATAATAATAATAATAATAATAATAATAATATATATATATAATTCTTTTTATTGACTATGCAATAAAAATAAATAAAATAATTGTTTATTCAACTACAATTGGAATTTTTAGATTTAACATAAAATAAAAAATGGGATGTCCAGGAATTAATTAAATCAACCCTTTATTATAATAATTAACAATAGACTTAATTAATTTCTGGACCCCCATCATGCTTTTATTTCAAGTTAAATTTTAAAATTCAAAAGTATTTGAAGAAACAATTAGGTAGTTGTAAATTATTCACTGTACTGAATGTGGTGGCACTGTCTTTGTGTAAAAACACAGACTAAAATAGTTTTGTTGCTGAACCTACAGTTAATACATGACTATGATTGTTTTAGCCACTTACAGTAGATGTAGTGATTATAAACACGGCCAATTCTTCCACTCCCTAACCCTACATCTACTAATGAACACTCTGATCATATAGTTTGTCATTTCATTGTGGTGTTAATTCCTATGTATATTATCAAAATTTGTATTGTCACTCGAATTTAATATGAGAGTGTGTGGAATGGAATGTTTTTCAACTGTTTGTTTGTTGATGTTTATGGTTTTTTTGTATTTCCCAACTGACATCTTTTTGCATAGTAATAATTATCAGCATAATATTGATATTGTCAAAGCTTGTTTCTTTTCATTATTTAAAAAAAAAATGTAAATGTCTCTATCAGATGATTGTAGTTGTTGGTGAAAAAGTACCATTTCTGTCATGACTCGGACAAGAGTAACAAAAGAATACCAAAATAGCTAACACATTATTGCAATTGTGGGTCATCCCAAACCAAGAAAGATAAATCAATAAACAACACACTTCTTTTGGTGAAAGAGAATTGACTATCTTGATTGATATATGTAAAAATACCAAAAATTATTTTCATTTATAATCAAATATGTCTGAGGTGGATTTTGTTTGACAGATTTGATTTTTTCTAAATCAATAAACAACATATTTATTCATTGAATTTAATCGACTATTTTGATTGATATTTAATAAAAATATGGTGTTTCATTTCTAAACAATACATCTTTTTATAAAACACGTAGTATAAGTAGAGTTTAAAATGTCCAAAAATCAAGGAGGTTTTTTTTTAAAAAAAAGAAATATATTTTTAACAAACTTGTATGACAATTAAAAAAAAAATCCACATAATGTAACAAAAAAGATTTATGTTAAAAAAAAACAGTATATTAAAATCAAAAAAAAAGTAAAAGTGTCCCTTATAGTTTAAAATTTATCAAATAAAAAAGATATATGTATAAAACAGTATAATATAATATCAAATAATAAAAAAAGTATGTAAAAAACAGTATATTAAAAAGAAAAAAAAAATAGATGTATGTCAAAATTTTATATTTGATAAAAATTAGAGGCCAGATAATATTATATCACTATGTTTTTAAATGGAAACAGTGACACCAAAGACTGTACAGTGAATAATTTACAACAACCAACAATTATTTTATTTCTTTTTAGTGCACAGTAAATAAAATCATTTAATGTAATAAAAATATAATAGGTAAATCATTTATGTTTCCTGAAATATGAACAAATGGGTTTTTCAAAATTTCTTGTTGGGAAATAATAAAAAAATTATCAGAAAGTGCTAGTGTGCTTTAAGATTCAAAGTAGATATTTCTAATATTTTTTTTAATATTTAGATATAACTAGATGGGATTTAAACCTTGACAATCAATCTGTTTTTAGTCATGGACTACATTTTATATAACCGATACTCGAGATCACATACATGTGAATATGATAATGAATATCAATATACATATTCTGTGCTGAACTAGTGATTATTTATCTTTTTCACATCTCTGTGGTCATTTGTATCTGTTTATATAAGATAGCATTGGCAGCTTGAAAATCTGAGGGACAAATAACTACTAATGTTTTTTTTTTGTAAATTTTGCTTCCTTTGACAAATGATAATTAGGTAACAAAAGTTCTGTACATCATTTAAAAAAGTTATATACACCAGATAAAAAATGCTTCAGAATACATAATTTATTTAATGAAAATAAAATGTGTATGCATTATATATTATTTTACATCAAATGAATATTTTCTAAACTTTGAGTTTTTTTTTAATGTTTATTTCCTAATTTTATAAAATATGAGATAAAAATAGAATGGCAAAACAAAATATTCCTCTATGCAATTACTTGACAAACTCATTTCATGAAAAAAGTTGGATATCAGAGTCTATTAATAATTATCCATGGACTTTTATAGAAAACACAATTATAATTTATCTTTTATAAAGTTGGTTTGGTAGTTGTTGGTTACATGTAATGTGGCTGCTAGGCAATGCTGCAGTACCATCAAGAACCAAGAAGTATCATGCAAGCATTAAATTTTCTATCCAAAAATTGCTGAAGTCGATGTAAAATAGAAACACCTAAGGCAAGACATCACAAAAATTGCTGAAGTCAGTAAAATTAAAATGCCTAAGGCGAGACATCCAATTCCATCAAAAGTAAAAAATCATGTAAAAAATTGGTTAAATACATAAAACACACACACACACACCCCAATTAAAATGCAAATATTGGTTAAATTGATGTAAATTAAAAGCCTAGGGCAAGACATCAAAAAATCACTGGAGCCTGTTAAGTTAAAACACCTAAGGCAAAACATCAAAAGTAAGTAAAAATCATTTGAATACATAAAACACCTCCCCCCCAACATAAAAATTAAAATGCAAAAATCGGGTAAATTAATGTAAAATTAAAATGCCCAGGACAAGACATCAAAACTAAGTAAAAAATCAAGTAAAAAAATCAGTTGAATACATAACATATGAATGTAAAACTTAACGTAATCATATATCCTTCACCCTAATAATTTATGTATATTTTATTTATTCATTAATGATCCTATCTACTGGCTTAATTATTTCAATAACTTTAGAATCTATCTAGTTTATAAACGTATTTACATATTTTTATGTTTTCAGCTGCTCTTAAAGTTGAGAAAGAGAGAGAGAACCCAGTTATAACATTTTATAAATTATTTGTAAGGTCTGTCTTACGCCCCCCCCCCACACCATGTCGAGGCATGGTATTTATATTCTAAGAATTCTATGAATAAATATCAATGAAGGGTGGCAAGAATTTATTTATTTAAAGTTTTAAATCATTTTCTTCATCTTGCTCTATATATGTGAGTCCTAATAGATATAAACTAGATTATTAAAGTTATAATAAATAAGTCTAAATAATTACTTCACATTCTTCTTAATGCAATTAAAATAAAGATTCTCTGTAACAGAACTAATAAACTATAGTAATATTATAATTTAATTTTTATGATTTAAGAAATAATTTATTCAATGTTTCTTAAAAATATTTATAAAACTAATGCAATTAATGTACCATTCTTAATAAATGTTGAATTGCGAAATCAAGTTATTTCAAGTATAGATAATTTCCCCAACTACTTAAACATTTGTTAATTGTATATATTAGATTTAAAAGTAATACTATACATTGTGAATATGTTATATTATTATTACAAGTCTTTGTAAATAGTTAAATGTGATGCTCATGATTTACTTCTCTATCGTGAAAGGTAGTCGATAGGATGTCAATGAATAAATAAAATGTATATAAATTATTAGGATGAAAAATATATGATTAAGTTACAGTTTTACATATTGGTTATTTAAACATATTACCAGTATTAAGTAACTGTGGGACTTTAAGAAGGACTTGATGGATTCCAATATGAGCTGTTAAACATGCTTCTCTTGATTTTTAATGGAGATATTTAGGAATGAATGTCCAAATTTGATTTATCCTGGATGGAAAATTGACAATATTTCTTCACTGCACAGATCTATAAATCTATTTTAAAAACTTCTAAAATGAAACTTTTTAATATTGTTTTCCTGTAACTGCAATCAGTTGTAATTTAAACTTTCCTATTTTCTATTCTATTTATTTTATTTCTACATCCATATGTTATGATATGACATAATTTCAAAGGAGAGAATGTTGATGAAATTTAATATCATATTTTTATATTTTCGAAAAATACGTTAATTAGGTTTTTGTTGGTTGATATTTCATGAAAGTGTTGGAATTTTTTTTAAATATAGTGTCATTCATTTTTCATGTCATCTGTCATTTTTCTACTTCTTTCTTTGTTTAGGCTTTTGAAAAGAGCATTAAATAGCATCTATCATAGTTAATTATTTTGATATTTAGTAGTATAGCTTTTCTTTTAATTTATTGGGGGGGGGGGATTTGTCTTTTATGTATTTAACTGATTTTTTTATTTAATTTTTTACTTACTTTTGATGTCTTTGCCTAGGTGTTTTAATTTTACATCGATTTAACCAATTTTAGCATTTTAATTTTTAAGTGGTGGGGGTGTTTTATGTATTTAACTTATTTTTACTTACTTTTTTTTATTTTGTCCTAGGCATTTTAATTTTACAGACTTCAGTGATTTTTTGGATGTCTTGTCCTAGGCATTATAATTTTACATTGATTTAACTGGTTTTGTTTTCTAATTTTTATGGGGGGAGGGTTTTGTGTTTTATGTATTTAACCATTTTTTACTTGATTTTTTACTTACTTTCAATTAATTTGGATGTCTTGCCTTAGGCATTTTAATTTTACTGATTTTGGCAATTTTTTGGATGTCTTGTCTTAGGAGTTTTAATTTTACATCAATTTCAGAAATTTTTGGATAGAAAAATTATCACTTGCATGCTACTTGATTGTTCTTGGTGGTACTGCAGTAGCACCTAGTGGCCAAAGCATTCATAACTGACAACTACCAAGCTATGAGTGCTGGTTTAGCACAAAATACTTATCTTGGTGATTATTTATCTTTCCAACAAGTGTGTGATAAAGTGTTTCAACAATATGAGATGGCATGGAGAGTAGAGGGTCATGTGAAAGTCTGAGTTTGAGACCCTTATATAATAAATTATGGTAAAGCAAATATTTTAACTTATTAAAACAATATCATTATTATTATAGTGTAAGAGACTTAACTTACCAATAGTTTTAGCTGTAAAATTTTAAGTATTCAAAAATGAATGTCAGTAGTATTGAATCCAACATCAAATTAAAATTAAATTTATAAATTTTATGGTAGAAACATCTTTGTATTATTATCAGTGATGTCAAGAAAACAAAAATATATTTATAAGAATTTATGGTGATTATAAAAAAAAGATATAAATTTGTATAAAGTCAATTATGTTAAGATATTTAATTATGGGTTAAAATTTTAAAATTTAATATTTTATATTAAAAACAAATATTTCAAGAATTATTTAGTAAAAAGTAATAAATATATGTGTGATAGAAATAGGAAAGACAAAATGGTCATATCATAAGTCAAAACAATGTATGACAAAATAAATTTATAAAATGCTCAAATTATTTATATATAGTCCTACAATAACAACAATAGTGACTAAAATGTCATTGATAGAAAGAAAAGGATCAAAAATGATATAGTATTATAAAAAAGAAAAAAAAAAGATAACCAGTCATAAATCAATAAAATAAAAGATAGCTTCCAGATATTTTAAAATATATATGAGTTATTCCAAAAGGGTATGCAAAATAATAGAAATGAAGATAATTTGGATATTAAATATGATGTAATTATTCATAACAATAATGAATATTTTGAAATTAAAATTGAAGTAGATGTTAATTATTTTGTAATGACTCTAAGTAGTTTTTTTTTCAACAATAAAAATATGGGCAAACTAAAAGATGAATTGTTTCTGCTTGTTCTAAATTGTTCAGACAGTTCTCACTTTACACACATCTTTTTTTCAAAATTTTTAATTACTTTTTTTACAGTTTTCTGCCACAAGAACGGTCAAAGGCAGATGTTATATATTTGTTGAGACATTAATAATTGTACATAAACTTATATTCTCTTAAATTCTACTGAAAGTGTCAGCATATTGTAAATTGCAATACAGTTATTATCCTATAAACCTGTACTTCAATATGTATATATATATATATATATATATATATATAAGTACATATTTATATTTATGTATATATATATATATATATGAAAATAAAATCTACTAGCATAAACTTTTTACTCTTTAATGGAAATAAAAACTTGTGAAAAGCAAATTTTAAGATAAAGACATTGTTGACTTATTATACATAACATATGATACAATTATTTATTATAGCTTTGATCTACTTAACTGCAATGTAAGTATTGCTTCACACTGGTCCCTTAGGCAGACAAGCATGACCAAGCTAAAGCTATATATAAGATACATAAATATGCCTACATTTCAAGACCACAGATCCTCTCATCTGCAAAATTCAACACCTATCATTCAAAGGACGTTTTGTTTCAAAGTATAACTTCAGGCCCCAGTTAATTACAAAATCAACTAACATACCCTGAATGACAGCAAACTAATTCGTTGCCTAAATAAACCAACTAGCTCAATCAAAAGGATAATATAAAAACTGCTGCTCTAACTTCCCTGCTAAATTGCTTTTTAGTAGTATAATTAAAAGAAATTGAGTGGCAAATACTAATTTGTAGAATAATTTATTTTAAATAGCATGCTTAATATAACTTGTAAAGTAATTTTATAAATCTTTTACTTAAATATAAAATGATTTATAATATCTTAGGCATACACATATTATAATAAAACCATACAATAGTAATGTGATATGATCATAAAGCATTAAAATAAGTACAAGCATTCAACCATGCACATAAATAGTTCATTTTATCCAGATATAGAGTTCATTTATTAAACTGACTCTGGGAGACTTTAAAAATTGCAATGGATACTTAAATTAGTATCAGCATTGGAATAAGAAAATGTTATTACCTATAAGATTTTTTAACATGGTGGCTTCAAATTATTTACTGTTGCATGTGTGTTTTACCAACCAGTTGGATTTTAGGCTTCTGGTGTGGTTCTGTGTAATTTCTATTTAAGCAGTTAGACATTCCTGGTGGTTTCAAATTATTAGACAGGCAGACTGTTGATATTCTGTCAGAGTAAGGCTGGAATCTGGCTACATGACACTGCATTGACTTTAAAAACTACATATAACAGATAATTGGATCTAAATACATGAAAGATTTTAGATACGAGAATGACTATGTGAAAAAGACTTCCTGAATGACCTAATTTTCAGCCTTACATATGTGATGACTTCTTGGCATTTCTTTAATTAATTTTTTAACCCACCAGCTATTGTTATTGTTGCGAATTCATCCACTGCTTTTGTTGACTAAACTCTTAAGACTTGTTTAATTAATCCTGTTGTGTATGGGTTTTAATTAGTAGCCATTTCTAATCCCATTTTATGTAGTTTATGAGTATATGCAATCATTGAGGGAAATTTTTAACTTATAAACTTTCATTTCTTTTAATACCTAACTTTCATATTTTATTTTTAACATGCACACATTTTATTATTTCTTTATATTTACAATCACTTCATTCTTTATGCATGCATATATTTATTTTATTTTAAATAAATGAAAAAAGATTTTTTAGTTATTAATATTTTTTTTCTTTAAATTAAATGAAAAGAGAATATTTTTAATTGCATGTAAAATATTTATTTTTAGACTATTATAGTTTTAACTTTTCTAGGTTAAATTCTCTCTCCCAAATTACTCTTAAACTTTCTGATTTTTTTTTTCAAATTATATATTTTTATTTCAAAATCTTTTCATTATATAAGATTTTATTTTAATGATTGTGAACAACAATTTTATGTGTAGTGATATTCATTAGTGGTACAATTTATATATAAATAATATTTTAATAATGAATAAATATAATGATGTGAAAATTTTACCAAATCTATTTTATAATAAATGAACTGCCTCTAGCTTCCAAGTTCAATACCTTTTTACAATAAGAGAGTAGACCCACCTCTTAATGTATTTTATTGTCCTGGATAGCTTTACATAAAAAGATCTAAAAGACATTAAGAGGTGGGTCTACTCTCTTATTGTAAAAAGTTATCAAACTTGGCAACTAGTAGGCAGTTCAATTATTATTTAAAATAGATTTGGTAAAATTTTCACATGTCATTATATTTACATAATAAAAAAACTATTGTAATAACAATAAAAATAATAAATATAGTTAGTTACATTTATATTTATTAGTTACATATACATACAAATTCAGTGTCTAAGATAGTTCTAAACTTGCAATTATCATTTTCTGTGAGTTATTCTATAATTTGACATTATTTTATTTTTCATTCATGTTTGCTTTAGAAGTAAGACTTTTTTGTAAATAAATTAATTATTCAAATCATAATTAGTCAAATAGTTTCAATTAATAATTTATTTTTAGTGTTTAAAAATATTAAAGAAACAAACATAATTGTTTTTAATCATGAAAAGGCAGCTCTCAAGATAGACTGAAATAAGTTAATAGATATATGAATAGATAGACAGATAGATAGGAGATTGACTGATAGTAAATAAGTCATTTGTTTATCAGCAGGTTAACAATAATTTAAAAATTATCAACTTCAAATAGATTTATTTTTATTCAATGTTTAATTTATTTTATTATTTATGATTTTTTTAGATGATTATAGTGATAAAACTTATAAGAAAACGTTCATTTGTTTGGCTGCATTTTTAAGTCTATCTGTCCTTATAAATATTGTTTTCATTTTACTGAAAACTCTAAAAAGAAACCATGTCCCAGATGATAAAATTCAGATAACAAGTTCAAAAGATGATAATTTAGCACATTCATTTTCAGCATAAAACATCATTAATGATTAACAAGTCTTGTAACATTGTGTTATGATTTCAATAAAAAATTTTAAAAATTTTCAAACTCAGCAGTAAATCATTTTTGTTTGTTTTTGGATTATATGTGTAATTAAAATCATAAATATATAAAAATTAATATTTCATTATAATTTATCTTATTGTATTAGTCTTATGTTAGCATTTATTTTGTAAGTTTCTCCTTTTGCATTATATACCCAATTTATGCTTATATATATATATATATATATATATATATATATGTGTGTGTGTGTGTGTATCATTTAAAGTACTGTTTATACCCATTTATATATTGTACCCTTACTTCTCGATGTATAATATAGTTTGAAATACGACTAGCTCAATTAAATTATAATGCTTAATTAAAATTTGCATATCTATCTTTAACTTACTTTTATACTATCATATTCTACTTAAATTTATTATTAATTATTAAAATCAATATAATTCTATAGTATGTACTAAATAAATAAGTATTTATTAAAATCATGAGACTGTGAAGTAAAGTTACAAAGTAATAAGTAGATTTACATTGAGTCAATATCTTCCAAGACATTGTCTCAATGGCATAAGAATACTGTCACCTCCTTATTAACTTACTACTACCTCTACAGCATTCTTATGGCTTTTAAATAAAATAAATTATCTTTAATAATAATAAAATAAATAAATCTTAACTTTTAATTTTTAAAATATAATTAAATAATCTCAGGTTCTTCTAATTATCTTAAAGTGATGATAACTCATGTAAATAAGTATGATATGGGATTTTATATCAAACTTAAATACACCTAACTTATTTTAATAATAATAATAATAATAATACTCTTAGGGTATAACTTAACCTTATCTATTCCTATTATATCATCAATCATTAAATAATAATAACATGTCTATCTTTTATTTTCATATAGTGTCTTAATTTTAGAATAGATCAAAATTTTACAACTTAATAATCTGTGGCAATAAATAATATTGTACTCTTATATTATGCATTATAATTACTCTATGACCATTGTAATATAATGTAATAATGTCAATCAATTCTCATAAATGATAATCAGGAAATATTGTATTTATTTCTAAAAATAATATTAATAAATTCACATTGTGCAAATATTATGTTTATTCAAATTATCTGCTGTCAAATGCTGTGGTGCAAAATAATGAACTCGACACACTTTTAAAACAAATTAAACAAATTTATTTACATTAACTTTAATTAAGAATCTATTTACAATATTCACAGTTCAAAATTAGAAAACAAAGAAAATAAAAATATAAGAAAATAATAATACAAAATGTTTACACTGTTATTAACTTATACTCTTAAGAAATAATTTACATTCTTTTAAAATGCTGTACTAATAACATTGAAGTATGTTTTCGAACTTACACTTTAAATACATATCAGTAAGCTTCAATTATTACAAATAAATTTATGTAAATACTATTTATGTAGCATATGTAAACAATAAAACTTTAATAATTAAATTGCTACATCAATTAAGTATTAATGTTATTCATTCCATAATGTAATAGTATGTGTTCACTTTACTATTAGTACTACTTTAATATTATAATAGAGAAATTAATGTATCTTCGTAATGTAATAACAAATAATTGATTATAACTTTATATTTCACTTAATGCAATTTATGCTATATGTTTTATCAAATATGCATTACATACATGTATTGTTAAAATAATAATATTTAAATTATTCATCAATTTCAAATTCCTAAAGTATTATATTAGATAAATTCTATGATTCTTTTCTATGTAAAATTATTATTTTACTTTATGTGTTATTCTACTCCTTCTTAATAAATTTTCTATCTACAAAGCATCCTTTAAACTTATTTCAAAACTTCCGGGAAAACAACCTTCAACTTTAAATAAATATTAATTATCCAAACTATTTATACTTCACCATCTATATTCAGAAAATCTTTAATCCAAATATAAACTTCTACATAAAACTTAATTTAATTTATCCAATAAACAAAAATAAAATATAGACTTTAAAATCTCTTCCTAACTTGCAATAAAATAATTACTTATGAATAATAAATATAATTCTGATACTATAACATAAAACAACAATATTAAAATTTATCTATGAAAGAATCATATAATTATTTCTAAGCTTCTTATGTAATGTTGCATCGTATTGATATCATAAATACGAATTATGCATATTTAAATAAAACTGTCACTGCCAATATAATATGTGTGTATTTTTAAAAAATATTTATACATTCATTCAAAACAATAACATAATATTTGGTTGATCTAAAGAAAACATATTAAATACATATTATTATTATTATTACAATTTTTACCATCAATAATGATTTAATATACAGTCCATCTTCCAATATTCTTCGGAATTACGGCTTCATAAAATAATTCACATTTACACTCACGATCATTCTTTAAAATATTCTGTGTTATATTAATTATAAAATAAACTTATGCAATTAATCATTATATTATTTTTAGTTATTATTTAAGAAATGTACCTATCTTATTTTTTAATAGATTAATAATATTTAAATTTTATATTAGCTAAATAAAATAGAATTCATATTACATAACTCCAGCGATGTCTTCTTTTCACCATAATAGTTCTTAAATCCTAGGTACACATTCACTAAAACACCATTTCCTGTTTCCGGTCCATCACGTGTTTTAAAAGTTTATAAAACGAAAACGTTCTTTTTTAAAAAAAATAAGTTTCCCACAATAAAACAAAATAAAATTAAAATAGTTTATAGGATCCTAATTTACTTCTTTCTAGAATATTATTCAAAGTTATTATTTTAAATTAGTCTATAGTTTATGAAAAGTTATCATTTAATTATTTTAAATTGACTGGGACGTCCACATATTATTTGCGCATTCCATAACAAAATATCCAGGTAAGAATAAGCTTCTTTATCTATAAACGACCAGCGTTTAAATTATTTCAATATAATAATTTTTTATTATATTAAGACTTTTAGCTAATTATATTTTCAATTTATTTGCCTTTCAAAATTGTCAACATTCAGTCTTTTAAACATAAAGACTTAGCAAGGCAAGTATTTATAAAACTACTTTTATTTCTAATATCTTTCCTTAAGATATATATTTAAATTTATATCTTATAAAATACTTTCTTTATAAAGAAGTATTTTCCACTTTAAGATATCTATTTTCTCATAGTCAATAGCAATTAGCTTTTTAAATTATATACTATCCAAAATATTATTTTTCTCCATCTCGTAATTTTCCGAATTAATCCAGCATTTGTCATATTTCTAGGGTAAAGTTTCCAATATATTTTCACTATATATGATGTTTCCATGATTATTTGCTTGTAAATTGAGCTTAAATAGAGACGACTGATAGGGAAAAATTAACTTAACACTGCATGTTAATCATTTAAAATTTATATAACTTATTTACAAGACACTCTTATAATTTTGAAAAAATGATTTTAAAAGCGTCTATAAATTTACGTAGCTATTTTTAAATAACACAATTATTTTGAAAAATCAATTACGAAGTCCTCTCCTAACAATTGAACTGAGCTTTTATACCGGAAGAAACTTCCCATTTGATTGGTAGATTAAACAATCAACTTGCTGGCTTATTTACATATTTTACCAACAACACAAAATTAAAAATAAATAATGGCTTATTTAATATTTAATATTTATTACATTATTAAATTTCTAAAATAATCTTTATCGTTTATTTAAATCTATTAAACATTTTTAAAATATACTCTTACTTGATTTTAATTTTAACTTTTATAAAATTATTCAAAATAAACTAAGTATTTTTTATACGTTATATTTTTAAAGCAATATTTTAAAATCAGATTTAATATTCTACATTGAATATCTTTATTTTTATCTCGTGATAGCTCACGTATTACTTATAAATTTATAACATGATTTTTAAAATGGTTGTGCAACTTTATTAGATAACTTCCAAGCATGTGTGTGTATATTTAACTAACATCTGTTTTTTTACAATACAAGAAACGCTTGTCATCGTCTAAAAATAAACTAACAATTGCATTTTTTAAAATAAATATTTTTTAAATAAATAAGATATTATAATAGATTTTAAAATAATTATCCAATATTATTAAAATCAAATATTAGTCTTTTATTTAAGTACTTACAATAATTAAAATATTTATATTTTTTTATAATATTATTTTATCAACAATAAACATATGCATTTAATTTTACTTGTCTTTTAAACACTTTAGCTTTAAATATTTATTTATTAAATCTATTAATGCAGTATTGATTATGGCCATTTTTCCTACCATATATTATAATCATCATCATTTAAAATGTCTCTCTCAATATCCACACAATTTTACATATCAAATACTCATAGATTGCTTTAATTAAACCTTTTGAAATATTACCATAAGCAAAATTAACATCACATATTCAAATATATCTTAAATTTAAAATTTTTAATAGATTAGCACAAAATTAGATGGTGACCCATACAAAAGGGCACAATATATATATATATATATATATATATATATATATGTGTGTGTGTGTGTGTGGAAGGAAACTAATCTTCACATTACACATGCTAGAAATAGGTACACACACATATATATGTATTTATAATCTTATAAATTACACCTGGGTCTCATTTTACGCGATAGATAGGTTCCTCAGAAAACACGTGCAAACGAAATCACACAAAAATAGACATAACTTAGATTGAAAAAGGGGGGATACGGTCTGTGATTTTTCAAAATTCGCGTAAAAGCAAAGCACCAATGTAAAATTATTTTAAAATTCGCGCAAAAAAAAAAAAATACGGAAATAAAATATGACTAATAAAAAATTTCAAATTTGAAAAAAATTGATACAAGGCAAACTTTTTTTTAACTATAATATTTAATTTTATTCAAAATAATATATTTTTATGCATAATGTACAGTACAGTAATTTACATTTTTATACATGTTTTAATTATTATATCTATTTGCCGAAAAACACGTTTGTTTGCGAACAACTAGTGCCAACTTCACACTCATGTTGTATCAGTGGTTTTCTGGTGACAACATAATTAGTAATTAATCTTTGAGAGGATGATTTTATTAATTGTTTATGAAACTAACAACTAAAAATTAAATTCTTATTTTTGTCTTTAATTTTCAATTTGGTTTAAAAATCAAATTTCATATTAATTTCAAGTCGCAGTAAGTAATTTTTAAATTGTTAATTACAATTAAAAATCAGATTTTAATTGTCAAATTTAATTATGCCCACTGCTATTATTGATCTTTTAAAAATAAACTTGTGGATGCTAAATGATTAATAATTGATTACGTCTTTTTTAAAAAGCAAAAACAGAATGTGATTTAAAATGCAAAATTAACACGTACAATGTTTGAACTCTATCTTTTCCAAAGACTTTATCATGTGGTTGAGTGTTAGTATTCATTCATTTATAGTTAAAATCTTCAAAGCACATGTGCAACAGCGTAATGCTGTTTTAAATATTACAGTTTATAAACATTCGCGCTATATAAGTGATTTATTTACATATATTATAATCTTGTAAAATTTAATGTGTGTATACATAAAATGTGGAAATTATGATTTTAATTTCATTATTGCATAAAATCTTACTATTATAAAGCTTTGAAAATATTGAAATTACTAAGATGAAAGTCAAATTCCAATAATGTGCTATTACTTTCAATACAACGTAAGTGCATGAAATTTATTATTTAAAGTAGTAGCACATGATCAGAGTTCATACATGTGGGTCTCTTTTTACATGGACTTATTTAACACCCTTCCGGTGAAACATGAATCGCGTTACTTCGAAATCGTGTTAAATAAGTCCGCGTAAAAAGAGACCCATGTGTATATTGTATTACTTATAACATTCTACATTGAATGTTATGATTGACTGTTTCAATTGGTAATTGATATCCCCTTTACAAATCAAATAAGAACAGTTTTTTTTTTTTTTGGAATAGAAAGCGAATGTATTTTTTCACAAACAATATTTGTGTGGTGATGACTTAAAAATATCAATTAGAGCTGGGATGGTGAACCTCTGACCCTAAAGCTAGCTTCGGTCAGTCATCGAAGCCTCTCAATATTGCCCTCGGGCATTTATAATATAAAACATATTAAAATGGTTCTATATAAAACATCTATTTAAAGATGAGTGTCTAATTCAAATATTGGATTATGTTAAATGAAATAAAATATTTATTTTTTCAGCTACATCCAACCATTATAATAGATCTAGTCCATTTTATCAGGGGTGCAATATTCCAACAACGTACTTATATTATATGGTCTGACTACAGATTTAATCTACAATTCTGAGGACATTTTGTTTGTTGTTATTGTGATTTTTACAGACTAACTCAAATAACAAAAATATAAGCAATTAGAAAATATCCCCCAAAATTAGTTAATAAAAAAATTGAAACCTTACAAAAGTATTATGTTTTTAAAATAGCAAATCGAATATAAGATGACAAAATAAACCATTAAACCAAGACAATAAAAACAATACTAGAACAATAAAAGAAGCACACATTTGTAAAAATTAAAAATGTATTTGACAAAATAAAAAAACACTGTTTATATGAGAAAAAGATATTAAAATTATTTCTACAATAAAATGAATATAATTTTAAAATTACTAAATTAACCTACTTATGGGGGCAGAGTAGAATTTAATATTCCATCCAAACTATTTTATTAAATTATATGTAAATAGATGTGTTACCTATTATTATTAAATATAACAATCTAAACATTGCTGATATTTTATAAAGCATAAAAAATGTCAATAACTTTTGCAGCCAAAAAAAAAAAAAAAACATGGAGAGGAATAAAAAAAAAATCATAAGCAATACTTTTGCAACTAATATTTAATCAAAAAATAAACATTATTTTTCTTTTAGCTTCCATTTTCAGATATTCATATACTAATAGTATTGTAACAAGAATTAAGAAAGAATTTACGATTCAACTATTGTACTAGATAGGAGCGAATTATTCTTTTTGAAAAGTATTATACAATGAATCTTCTATATTTTCATAACTTATACAATAATTTAAGCTTAATTTCTTGGTTGTTTTCTCATCCTTGATGTTCGCCTTCAGATGTCGCTACTTCTAGGTAAATTCCTAGAAATATACCATTTCACCGGCCTTCACACATCCAAAGAGGAATTTTTCTACATTATAAATGCAGAAAAGTCCTCATGTTATGTTGGACGGAGGAGGTGATGGTGACAGAAGCCAACACAAAGAGACTTCTTTCTATGATAAAACACAGAAAGAGTTCCCGATGGCTGCCGGTTATGGCATTTTTTCTATGCTAAAAGCAAAGAGAAAGAAATGCCTTGATCAGCTGCCATAGTAGTCGATTTTGTTCATCATTTTCTCGTAATAGTAGAATATCTATTTTCTCTGTAGTTTCATGTGAGAATGTGTGTCTTTAAAGCGGTCGTAGTTTTTTAAAATTTGATAAGACGTCTATTTTTTTAATGTGTTGTAACTTAGATTACTGTTGTAAGTTTAGTAATAATGTCCTGAAGATTCCATTACAAAGGGGTATCCCTCAAAAATTGCTTTTAAGGGTGCGAAAGGTAAAAAATATAAAGGATCATGTGAAAAGTGCCATTTTCACGAGAATTCGATCGTGACCAGTTACTTTCGCTATATATATACGCACAAACAAAAACAACCCACTGTCTAATTATTAGGAATTACTTGTCTGAAAAATAAAATTAGTCGGGTATTATTTTTTTGTTTTGTTTTGTTACATTTATTATTTCAAAATAAGATTAGTTTTTATATCTACACACTAACAAAAACAACCCAGTTCCTGATTAATTACTGTCTTTAAAAAAAAGCAAATTCAATGGGGTTTGATTTTTTTCAATGGAGTCTTTGAATTATGGTTTGTTTGTTTTTATATATACACAAGATTTACTAAAAAAAAGAAACCCACTTTCTGATTAATTACTGTCAAAACAAACGCAAATTAGTCGGCTATCATTTTTAAATTTAGTATTTCAATAATGGTACCCTTTTTATATAGACAGACTTAACAAAAACAACTCACTTTCTGATTTATTACTGCCCCCCCCCAAAAAAAAAAAAGAAAACGGAAATTAAGTCGGGTATCATTTTTCAATCGAGTCTTTTAATGATGGTCCTTACTAATAGTAGTCAGGTATCAATTCTAAATTGTAGTATATAAATTACGTTACTTTTGATAGAATTAGAATTACCTCTTGCTTTTTTATTAAAATGATTGATTTACTCTTGACCAAAAATACCGTAACTTTAAAAAAAAAGACACACATAAAGTCCAAAAAAAAAAAAAAAGAGAAAAAGCCCCGTAACTTTAAAGACACACACAAACTCAAAAACAATCTAAGATTAATAAACATTGACTTATTACGTCTTGCTTTTGAATCAAATTATTGATTTACTCTTGCAAAAAAAATACTGTAACTTTAAAAAGACACACCTAAAGTCCAAAAAAATAATTCGAAAAAGCCCCGTAACTTTAAAGATATACACACAAACTTAAAAACAAGATAAGAATAATAAACATTTACTTATTATTTCTTGCTTTTGAATAAAATTATTGATTTACTATTGCAAAAAAAAATAAAAAAGACTGTAACTTTAAAAAGACACACGTAAAGTCAAAAAAAAAAATTAGAAAAACACCGTAACTTTAAAGACATACACACACAAACTCAAAAACAAGATAAGATTAATAAACATTTACAAAAATGAAAAAAAAAACTAACATCATATAATAGTATTAGTTAGTACAATATTTTATTACAAATCTAAGAAATCAGATCTTTTTAGATCAAATCGATCATTTAGGTCCGGCCCAGAATCATTATATGTATATGTTTTTGATTAGCATCAACGCCATCTGAAGGCAATCACCAAGGATGAGAATACAACCAAATTTTCTTTATGTTGAAAAAATAATAATTTAAAAGCAAAGCTATTTTGCTTTCTGTCTTCTTACTTATCAGAGAAGTAATAGGGCAAGATAAAAAAAGAAGAATGAACTTCTTTAGAGAAACAAATCTCTCATTCTAATTTTTCTGATTCTCAATTTATTTGTAGCATTTTAAATATTTTTTCACAATTCTTTTGACAATATCTCCATAACAAAGAAATACATTTATTTGTAGAAAAAGCAAAAAGGCATGCAAATATTTATTTTGCATTATTTTTTTCAAAATATTCTAATGCAATGAGATATACAATATATATATATATATATATATATATATATATATTAAAATAACCCCATGTTCAAAATTCAGCCAGATCAGCAAAAAAAATTAAATTAAAACTTAACCCAAGGTTTCACTGCTTACAAGCAGACTTCTCAAGTGTAAAAACTACACAATATATATATATATATATATATATATATATATATATGTAGTTAATATATATATATATATATATATATATATATATATATATATATATAATATTAAACATTAGCCACAAATCCATTCACTTCCCATCCACCCTTAATACTAAAAGAACTATTAAATAAGCTAATTGCTTCAGAATAATATATTTTCAATAATAAAGTTTCTTTAATTCTTCTTTTGATTTCATTTCTCTCAAAGAAGACAACCTTAGCTTCATCAAAATTAATAGTGAGAAATCTGCTTGTAGCAGTGAAACCTTTGGTTGTGTTTTAATTTTATTTATTTTTTGCTGGTCTGTTTGAATTTTGGATTTGGGGTAATTTTAATTATATATTGACTAATTTAGCTTCATGCTTGTAATATATATATATATATATATATATATATATATATATATATATATATATATATATATATATATATATATATATATATACACACACACACCAGAACATTGTGATAACAGTATCTAGAAGTAAACACTGTAGTTTTATCACAAATATATATATAAGTATTTTCTTAGTAGATTGTGTAACTTTTAATAAAGATCACTGAATACATTTTTATTGGGATTGAGAAACCAAAGATAAAAAAATATTGCATATAAAATTAACATCTAAACATAATGTAAAGGTGGATATTACTCAAAATTAGCAATTTTTTATTAAATTTGTATGTTTAAAAGTTGCAGAAAAATATGTGCTTGGTGCTTTGATTGTACTTTATTGTCTCAAATGAACACAATAAAATAAGTTTAAGATTTAACTAGTAAAAATTGGTAACTAAAAAAATAACATAAATTAAACTTATAAAATATAAGAACATCTGCATATTTGTTAAATATATGTTTTATAAAAGTACATATTTTTGTGGTTTCTGTTTCTTGTTTGTGAATTTAAAAATACGTAATTGAATATAATTAATTCATGTTGTTTTTCAAATGGAATATTTAAATCTATAGGTCTTAGAGGCAAGATATTATCTTTAAAATAACAATTAGAAAATACTCTTAATTAAAAAAACAAGAAAAATATATTGAAAATTGTTTCAATTTAATTATGAACTGGAAAATTAACTTTCTTGTGACATCAGATCAATAATAATGAGAAAGTAGTTTCTGAACAAAATCTGTGCAGTTTATGTTTAAAATCACAGAGACGGCTAATTTCTAAACAACTAGTGAAAACATTCCACCATGTAAAAAGAAATTATAATACTTTTAATGAAGAATTAGTTATATCATATCATAGAAATATGAAAAATATACACTGTGGCACAGTAATTACAATGAGAAGGACTATACCTCTTTTATGTGTCAGCTGTATTATGTTCTCCCAAAGAGAACAGAACCTATCATATATACCATCTAAAAATTTATTTGTAAAATCTGTATGAAATTATGGATAAAATTATTTAAATTTATACTCAATCTGGTCAATAAGAAATTTAGACAGTTAAATTTGAGTAATTTTATTTATCATTTAATTTCTATTCATAAAAATATTAATGCACAATACACATAATTGTAATTGTTTAAATGTAACAAAAAATTTAAAATAACGTTAATAACTAGAGCAAATATAAGAAAAATGTAAAAAATAGTCTGCAGTAAAACAAAAGAATTATATTTTAACCAATCATAACTTGAAATTGCCAGTGATTTCTTGTGTCTCAGAAATTACAAATGCTGATTATTCATTTCTGTAGTCTTTTGTCATCTAAAATTAAATATTTTGAATAAAAATCTAAATGTAGACTCAGTATTAGACAATATAGTGTAAAATAATCATAGTGTACATAAATATTTATGAAAAATAGTATTGTTTTCCTAGTTGTCACCAAATGTTATTGATGCGTAAATAGCAGTGAACATTATGTACTTGTCTTGAATAGGGATTAAGTGATTTACTTTCCCTTGATAATTTTTTTTTGTAAGATTTCATTTTTTTTTTTTTGTAAATTAATGTAAAAACATGAATATAAATATAAAAAATTATGATATGTTCAAAATATATTATGAAAACATAAAACATTTTGGATTGATTTCTGACTTTGACAGTTGGGAACACGAGATGGTGCAAAATGCAGAAATTACACTTATTTTTTATAATAATCAGTTAACTGATTTTAAAATAAATGTTTTTCTACCCCATTTATTGTCCTGAAAAGGATCTAATGGCAAATACCCATTGTTTAATATTTTATTTGGAATCAAATTTTTTAATAAATTAAAATTGAAATTATCAAATGACAGATAAAATTTTAAAGCAACGAAACAGAATTCAGATAAATTCAAAATGATACAGATTGCTTGCAGAAGAATAGTATAAGAGACATGAAAGCAAAACGCCCAATCATGGAGTTGTCTATATGTACTTTTCTACAACCAAATCATACATGTACCCACAAAAGTTATGAACATAATCACACATTTATATTGGTAATTGATTTCAAAAATTATAAGAAAATGAAATCTTTCTAATCTTTATTATGATTATTTAAAATCATATTTCTATAATGGTGTCATTATATTAAGCATAAAGCACATTTGTCGAAGGTTTTAGCCTTTCACATTATTATTATATTATCTGCTTGTGCTTAATAAATTTAATATATTTATATTATTGTTTTTTGCATATGTATATTGATAATATGAATGTAAGTCTAAATTTGTATTCTTTATAATAACAATTCAATACATAAAAAATATTTAACCCAACAAGTACAATTCTTTGGAGAAGGCAAAAATATTATTTACAGAATGACTAGAAAGATATTATATTTTCACATTTCACAACTATAAAAATAGCTTCCTGAGATTTAAATCCATTTAACAACTTGGGTTTGAAATAAAAGAGCTCCTTTTACTTAGTTTCATTTACCATTATTATGCATGAAATTAATGTTATTCTTTAGGAAAATAAAAAATAAAATAAAAGAAATAATATTTGGTTAATAAAGTGTGCTATCCATTTTACATAGACATGATTTGTCTGAATAAACAATATGTTCCTCAATGCAACATCATGTTTTTTTTAAAGTAATAGATTAATCTAAGTGAGATATTGGTATAGGACCAAGTTAATATAATTTAAAACAAATGTAATAAACTGTATTTAGTTCTAAAATGGTTATATAAAGAAAAAAACCCATAAATGTCAATTAAGTAAATCTTAAGATCATATTGTTTTCTTTTAAAGGTAACTTCTGATGAATTTGTTTTGAAGAAACATAATTATTGTGCAATTATAATCACAGATAATTATTGTTGGTTTTAGTGTATTTATTATTTTCATTTATTAAACTGTTTTGTAATACATTTTAAATAATATTTAAAACCATATGATTGTAATAAGTTATACATTTTTTTGGTTTATGTTGTAATCAAATTATTTTTTTTGGTAGAGGTTGCTAGAGTTAAGTGAACAACCAATATATACTCAAGTCAATTATTTTTTAGATAGTATGCTTCTGTCCTCTAGAGATAACAGTCCTAAATTTTGTAACATCATTATTTTTTTTTAATTTGGTAAAAAAATAAAGTGTGAAACTTCATCCATAATGAACCGGTAAACAATTTTGGTGAGACACTCTATATATTTATGCTATTTTCTACCATTTTAAAAAAAAGCTTTCTACATTAAAAATTACCATGTCTTGAAAGTTAGATTTGTTAAACAAAACGAAAAATGAAGGAATTAACCAAAAGTATCAATCAAATTCTTGTTTTATCTAAATTAAGGAAAACAAATATTTTCCAAGTTAGAACTAATTATTTAATAACTTTTCTTCTTTATTAATATCTTCCTGGTATGGAAGAAGAATAAGTAAAAGGAATATTAGAAGAAAAAAGAAAAGAATTAGAAACATTTTTCCTGTGCTTTCTAAAATTATATCGTCTGCTTTTATCAATAATGGAGGTACTTGATACATTGGAATATATTTAATTCACTAATAATTATCTAGGAAAAATAATAATAATAATAATAATAATAATAATAATAATAATAATAATAATAATAATAATAATAATAATAATAATAACAATAATAATAATAATAATAATAATAATAACAACAACAACAACAACAACAACAATAATAACAATAAACTATCATCGTGAATTTTTTTTTTTTTTAAAAAAAGACTTATTTGAAATAAATGTGAAAATTAAATATAAATGCATTCTTTGAAAGAAAAATACTATTTGAAAGTAAAGTACTAACACTATGAAAGACAACTTAATAATATCTTTAGTGACCTGAGAATAAAATTAAAGTATATGTTATACTGTATGCAAAGCGGAATTCTTTTAGCTTCATTAATTTTCTAATTCAACTGCAGGTATTTTCATACTAATCTCTAGGAAAAAGTGTGCATCTTTTCAATGTTTTAGTTAGCTAACTATACATATAGTCTTTAAATAATGTGTATGTTTATCATGATGTTATCATATTCATTTTCATTACAATCCAAATCTTTATCATTATAATCCAATTGGGAAGTCAGCTTCATCTCTACTACATATTTATACATGTCTATTATTATAATTGTTAAATAAAAAAATTCATTGTAAAATAATGTGTTTATTACTTTCAGTGCTTCGTGGAATGTGATTGGATAGTAACACTTCACCTGGATAGACAGCTCAGCAGAGAAATAGTTCTGCTAATGAGAAAATGTGCATTTATTTATTTAATGTTTTTTTTTTAAAAAAAAAAGAAAAAAAAACTAATTGGTAAAATTTTATTTTGTTTTATAATATTAATTTATGTTAAAGTTTATAGTTATTACATCATATTTTAAGGATCTTGTAATGACAAGTGTAGATTGTACTATCATTATTTTGGGTGAAGTTTGTATTTGATATGAAATGATACCTATGAAATATATCTGATTTATTATATGCAACTGGAGGTATGAATTTTGCCTGTTAGGTACTTAAAGAAAAATGTTTTATATTTTTAATGGGTAAAACCGTACTTAAATTTATCAGAAGTAACTATAAAGAATGCTAAAATAAGATATTTCTTGTGTAAAATTTCAACAGATTTTATATTGTACTATTTAAGTAACTTAGTAAGACTTATTTTTTCATAGTATGTCCACTTTATTTAACTTTAAGCTTGTATGTTATACACTGCTGTCAAATATTCCTTCATTAGAATTAAATTTATTGTACTTTTCTGCTATCATGTACAATCGCGGAGCTGAGACATGTGTATTTTTAATTCGTTGGTTTCAGATATTGATTGAAGTATACATTTTAATATAGGTTTATTATTATTAGTGTGTTTTGTTATCTTGCCTCAGTGTAGAGGTGGTATATGTTTAATATAAGCATATTTTGATGTTTATAATGTATTTTATTTTGTGGGATAAAGATGCTCTCCCCAAAATATTTTATTTTCCATGAGTGGATTAGTTTGATATAGTGTTCTGGTACGTTTGGTAGTCAAGGTGATCAATTCTCATGAAGAGGATGCTCAAGAATTTATATAACATATATACTTAAGGTGTTTTAATCCCAAGAGAGGATTATATTTAGTGTGTGTTTGTGTCTTTAGGTGGTGAGATGGAGTCCTCCACACCTATGCATTTTTATGCTTGAGAAATAGACTAAAAACCACCAAATGCTTCAGTGTAGTATTTTTCTCTGCAAACATTAGTTGTTGTGTTTGCATTCCTCATGTAAAATTAAGTATTGCTTTCCACTATAGAAAGTGTAGATTATTGTGCTCTGTTTAAAAGTTATGGCAAGGATAAATGTTAGATTTGAGGTGTTAGTTCCTCAAGGTGCACTTTATTATCAGTAGTGCCTTAGTAGTTGAGATCAATATATGCATTGTGTTACTGAGCCTTGCTGGTAGTTCACAAGCAAAACGATGGAGAAAATTAATTTAAATATGCATATTTTAAAATGCTTATTTATTAAAGAAATATTCGAACACAATATTTTACTGTTATTAATAGTTAAGAAATCTTCTTAGCTTAAATTTAGACATTTATAATTAAAATATTTATCATAATTTATGTGGACATTAAGTTAAATATGAAATGGTGAAGTATTTTATTTAATAGTAATATTTGTAAGGATGTAAAGGTTAAAGAAAAATATGATTTTATTTCTTTGCTATTTAAACTGTCTTCTTATAAAATTGTATGTAGAAATAGTAAATTGTTTGGAAATAAGAAAATTGCTTGGAAAAGGGGTGTTACATTGATTAATTTATTAAATAATACAAAAGAAAATTTTGATAGGAATACTATTTCTGGTGTAGTGTATTTTATCCCTTGTTTATTTGTAAGAAGGTTTACATAGGTCAGAGTAGTTTGAGTTTAAATGAAAGAATAAAGGTTCATAAAAGTAGAGTTAAAATAGATATCTTAGTTCTGCTTTGTATGTCCATGAAAGAGATACAGGCCAAGCTATTGATTTTGATGAAGCTAAGGTTGTCTTCTTTGAGAGAAATGAAATCAAAAGAAGAATTAAAGAATCTTTATTATTGAAAATGTATTATTCTGCAGCAATTAACTTATTTAAGAGTTCTTTTAATATTAAGGGTGGATGGGAAATGAATGGATGTGTGGATAATTTTTAATATTATATATATATATATATATATATATATATATATATATATATATATATATATATATATATATATATATATATATATATATATATATATATATTGTGTAGTTTTTGTAGTTCTTTACACTTGAGAAGTCTTCTTGTAATGGAACAGGTCCTGGCCTTGAATAGCTGTGTGTTTAATAGGCCATTAAAATTATGATAAACATATCTAGGATTTTTATATTTCTAAACTCATATTCACCTTTTCCTCAATCCTAGAAGATGATGTGTATTCATATGAACATTTATCCAATACATCTAAGTATATTCATCCTTTTCCATTTATCCCATAATTCAAACTTATGGAGAATATGCACAATCTTATATTTCAAGGAATATTCATATTATGATCCTTATTGCACTGGGTTAGTGATAAATAGATTAGTGAATAAAGAAAAACAGGGATGACCTAATTTGAGATCGTGTTTAAAAAATTTATTCAAGCTTATTACAGTTTATTCAATGAGAAACTACAAGTGATAGTAATTAATACATTTAGATATCTATGACTATTCTTTGCTCAGTACTGTCGATATTTATTAATTCACTGATTCCTTTCTCCTCAAATAACAATCATTCGATATCAACAAAAAGAAAAAGAAAATTTTAGAACTTGTTAATATATATATATATATATATATATATATATATATATATATATATATATATATATATATATATATATATATATATATATATATATATATATATATATATATACTTGCATGCTAATTTAGAATTTGGTAAAATCATAATTCTGTGTTTCCAAACTATTTGCTGATTGATTCATATTATATAGCATGAAAGTGGATTGGTACACTTTTTATTGGGATTTGTTTGTATAATGATAGAAAAGAACTTTCATGCTAGGTTTTAATCATATATACTGAAAAAAAAGTAAATAATAAAATGATTAGTATCGACAAATGAACAATAATTGATAGTGTAATTATACAAGTGTGAGTATTTAATGTTGGAAAATAAAATGTATTAACCTATAAACCCAGTGATAATCAAATTCATCTGCAAGCAAGCCCATACCTGACTGTATATTTTATTCCAACTTAAAACTTAGCTAGTAATACCCCCATTACTATTATATCAAAAAATATTTAACCCCATTAATCTACCACAAAGGAAAAAAAGAAAATATAAACATAAAATTAATAATTTGATATCAGGCTAAAAGACATCAAGAACCTATAATGGAAAATGTCCTGAAAAGATTATGCATGTCCCTATTTCTGCAGCTCGTGATCCAATTGTTTGCACTAAAATGTCTTGGGGACATGTATAATAGTGACCTGAATTTATCTTTCCATATAGTAGGCTTTGAATGATTAAGTTCACATTTTCAGATCAAAGTAGTAATGTTTGAAGTGGCCTAGTTTGTTTTTGCTGGTTACAGCTCCATGGCTGACAAATCTCTTCCCATGAGGTAACTTTGTACTTATCTATGCATGTTTGTATATATTTATATTTATCTAAACAACTAATTAGAGTCCTTGAGTTTATTAAATAGTTAACTTTTTTTCTCTTCGGGCTCTTAAGTTCTGGCTGATATAACTCTCCAACTAAAGATTAAAAATATTCTTGGAGTATCCAATAAATTTAAAGCTATCTATGTAATTTCTAATTTACAATTCTTTGGTTTGGCGATTTTGTTTCACAGCTTTTATTTCAAATTTTAGCGGTATTCAGTGTAATATAAAAGTTTGTGTTTTTACTTTGATTACTGCCAACCTTGATATTCGAATGCCAAGTTCAATCATGTTTTACAAAATATGCATGTTGATTAGTTAACAAGAGTTTGTATCTCTTATTTTAAAAAAAAAGATTGTTTGTATGTATAAAGAGCCAAACACCAAAATGATGTTGTTTTTTTTAAGTGCTTCATTGACTTTTTGAAAATAGTGAGTTTAATATTTTGCATGGGATTTGAATAGTTATATTATGTGTTATGAATTACCTGTCTATGTTGGATTAATAACAATAAATATTATTTATTACTTATTTCCTTTACGTTTTTTATGATTTTGGTGCTAGCATCTAAAGTTGATCATCTTTTTTCTTAGACTGTTATAATATATATATATATATGTATGTATAGACATTCAAAAATAGTTCGTGTAAGATTTTGTAATAAGGATAATGATAAATATTTAAATGTTACATGTTTAGTTTAGGTTATGAAATTTATTGCACATTTGTTTATCATATATATATATATATATATATATATATATATATATATATATATATATTCAATATAATAAATAAATAGAAGAGAAAATGTAATTATAATGAAGGAGTTATGTAATTATTTATATATTGTCTAATATAGAAAAAACTGATTTATTTGATTTTATAATAACAATGTCTATACTTATTGGCTAAACATCGATAACTATAGCTCAAAAAGGTCAATCCTAAGACATACATAAATGGCCATCCAGCTCATATGCATGTTACATATATAATATTAGCACAAACATATGTCTAAAAGTACAAACAAATTATTTGCATTCGTAGTACTGATGTTCTTTATATTCTTGGTCTTTTAAGATTCATGCAGCCAAATTTACATTTTTCACTTATAATAAGACCTTTCTGTTACCATATTATTTTTAAATTAATAATATTATGTATTAAAATAATAATTATATTTAAAATGTCAGATTTAAAAATGATTTAAATGAATTTCATTTCTAAAACATTTATTAATTTTTGGTTATTTTAAATATAGACAGAAAAAAATATATATTTTTAATTTAATGATAGTTGACATATAACCACATTTTGGGTAATTATAGGTTAATAGTAAAAAGCTAAAATTTTATATTGTGCCCATGAGTTTTGATCATCCTCATCAATGGTAGATATTACTGGTTAAATCACCATTTAAGCATAATACTGTATGAAATGTGATGTCATTCAAACAAATTAAATTGATGCCATTGGTCAATACTTAGTCAACTATCATTAATTTTAAATATATATATATATATTTTTCTGTCTATATTTAAAATAACCAAAAATTAATAAATATTTTAGAAATGAAATTAATTTAAATCATTTTTAAATGCGACTATTTTAAATATAATTATTGTTTTAATATATGATATTATTAATTGATTTTTTAATAAGAAGTTTAATAATAAATAGTTATATTTAAAATAGATAACTATTATGATAATTTAAAAATTATTTGTTATCTTGTAATCAATAATTGTTTATTCTTTATTTAGTAGAATTTGAAAGAATTATACATTTAAAGTTTTGAAGAAGCATTGTAATGAAAATAAATTAAGGTTAAATGTATTATTATTATTGCAACATTTACTGAATCTACTAAACCTAGATAAAGTTTGTATTGATTTAAAACTATTGCATTGAAAATGTGTCATGATTTATAGTATATATACATAATGTATAGGTATTGCGGACCAAGAGCAAAATATTATGATAATCAATGCTATAATTAAAATGTTATCTTTTTTTTATTTATAAAAAATAAAAAATCTTTTGATTATTAATAGCTGTAATGAAGTGGTCTGAGTATTCAAGATGGAAAACAAACATATCAAACCCTGCTATGTAGAGATTAATTGGAAAAAATAAAAAGGAATGTTTATAATCTAAGTGATAAGCTAAATTAAAAGGATTGGCTGATTCATACTTTTCAGGGGGGATATCTGAATTGGTTCTTAGGAGTGGGATTGATAAGTTTTAGTCAGTGCTGTGAGATTTTATTCTTTCTTTACCAGTCGTTCTGGGCAAGTTGTTCACTACTTTGGCTCCAGAATTCTCCAATCATCCAGCTAATAGAGATTAATTAATGGACTAGATTACTGCTGATATTTTTTTTAAAAATCTATTATACAGTTCTTTTAAGAACTCTTGATTTCCTAAGGATTTAATGAACCATTCAAAATAATGAATGAACATTTAACAAAAAATAATATAATATACAATACCAAAAGAGGAAAACATGAAGCAATCTACCAGAGAGTCCAGTAAAATGGCCATGGGGTAGACAACTAGCCGATGCACATGTCCTTTCTCTGTCCCAATCATCAAGATGTGATTACGTCAGTTGCAACTGCCATGATGATGACAAAAGCCACCTTGAGATGAAATCCTCACCTCACAGTGAGTTGAATTGAAGCCCACCCAAACCCAGTCTGGAGAAGATGAAAAAGCCTATATAAGTTTCTTTTAAAAATGTTTTATTATTGAATTAATTCATTCTGATATCTCCGATAATTAGAAATATGTTATTTATTATTATAATTAATCATTTAAAAGAGAGAGAGAGAGAGAGTTGACTCTCATATATATATATATATATTGGTTTTACAGTTACTAGGGGCATAATAATAAAGCTTTTACTTAAATCTTTTAATTCATTTTTCTATTTCAAATTCTAGTATTTTCAACAAAGGTTGCAATTAGATTATTTTTTGTTGCTATTTGTTTTTCTTCTTGTCATTACTCCTGAAATTTGTCATACCTAAATATAGATGTGTATATATGCACACATATGCTTTAAATATTCGGTAAATACGATATCTCATGTTGAATATCTAAAAATGTATTTAACCGTATATCCTTTTTAAATTATTTTTTGTCACTGCTGTACCTTATGATGAGTGCAAAAGGAATTTATTCATTGTAAATTTCCTGTAAGCAAGTCCACTAATAACTTTATATTTAGAATAGTAGTAAGTGTATAATTTTGCTGTGTGTATATACATGTATAAGAATTTATCGTAAAAGGCAAATAGATACAGTACCTTATGTTGAGTACTATATGGTATCTGAACTAATGCAACCTTATTGACATGTTGAAAAATATGAAATTATTGATATATTTCATAGTGCAAATATACATATGTATAGTTGTTTTTTTTATTATATCACTATCAAAAAAAAAAAAAAGGTTTTAAAGTCCTGAGTAAAAGTGTATGCCTGTATGACCGAAAATATCTTATCTAAAAATGTACAGGGTAAAAAATTCAGACCACTTCCATTCTTTATGAAATATTGTATTGTAAATAGCTTTAGGGGTTTATTTATTTTGGTATTCATTTAAATTGTATTTATATATTTATCTATTTAAAAGCATCAAATATATATACGGGTTGTGATAATAATTCATTTGTTTATTTTTATAACATTTAAAGTATGACAGTGGTGGGTAGTTGGGATTAAATAAATATTTAATCATAATATTAAAATTGTTTTGTTTTCGTATTATTATTTATTTGATAAAATGTATTCCTTCCTTATCAACCACATACCTGTAATAATCATTTAACTTACCCATTGAAGACCCTAGATGTAGAGTACTGACTAGCCACATGAGATATCATTCTACCAGGGTGTTAAATCTTATACTTATGCTCCGCTAAACATATGGTGTTGCACATCCTTCTAGGTTGGGGAAAAATTTATTTTTAATTCTTTTATAGAAGTGGCATGCAAAATCTATCTGTAATTAGACTTTTCAAAGGTGTGTACCTACCATAGGTTTTAAAACATTCGAGCATTTGTATAAGATATCAACTAAAGGGGTTTTTAATTGGCAGAGTCCTGCCAATTCACTCTTTCTATCAGTTTAGCTGGAAATACCAATATATATAAGTACAAACAATCAGCTAAATTGATATCCATTTCTTTACCTGTTAAATCTTGGTTACTTCATGTTCAGTGCAATATTAGGAATAGAAATTCCACATGGGAGTATGGTCCTGTACTATATATATGTTGTGAATGTTCAGATTGATGATCCAGGTATATATATATAAAAAGAAAAATAAAGAAGTTTGTTGATCTTATTTGATTTTTCCTTTGCTTAATAGATAGATAATGTAAGATCTTGGAAATGTAAATTTAAATTTGATCACCATGGCAACCTTAAAGCTTTTAAATAGAATTATGTACTGTTGATTCTAGCTTTAAAATAAAAATAACTTCACTATAATCAAACTTAAGAAAAACATATAAATAAATAAATTTATTTAAAAAAAAAAAAAAAAAAAACAAACAATTCAGTACAATATAAGTTTACCTAAATAGGATCGATATTATTTTACATATTTCATATATGAATGCAGTCACCATAGTAACATTATTACATACAGTTCAATGTTTTTATGTTGTGTATATTTGTTTATAAATTAATTTAAAAAAATATTATTATTAAAAAAATATAGATATGTGTAAATTATTGATGTTTATCAAGTAAATAAAAAGGTTGTTATATCAATTTTGTATTTTGGTTTGTAAATAATAATAAAAAATTGTAATCGAATTTGGATTTAATTTTCATGTATCTTTTTTTCCAAACTTACCTTACAAACCGCGCAAAAACTACTATAAAAAAATTGATAAAATTGAGGTTTATTTGAGTAATATTGGATGGTCATCAAGATACGAGAAACGTCAGAAAGAGAACCTATAAAAAAGATGCGACAAAATATAACAGGATTTTTTTTCATCATTTTGCTATAGTCAAGGACAGACCTATTTTCTGTGTCTTAACAAATAAAGTTTTTCAATATTTTTTTTTGTGTGTAAAACCATAAAACATGGAAAAATAGTGGAATTATCTGCCCGTTCAATCATTTAGAGGGCAGTTGCGAAAAGTTTCCGGGGAAGTGGCAGCAAAGTGTAAAAAAAAAAAAAGAAACCTATGAAGTAAAAAAAAAAAAATGCTTTATAAAAAAAATGGATTTGCGTAAACATCGTCTCATGGGTAAAGGAACAGGGACCAACTGGATCAATTCACATCATAAAAGGGATAATCAAAGTGCACTCACCTCTTCGGACAGAAAAAGAAAACTTTTAGTGAAGCATTATAAAGTTTGTGATTATTATTTCTGACAAAGAAACTTCTCTTTACACCATAAGAACTGAAGTCAATCAATGGGCCAATAAATAGTGAATGAACAGACTCATATATATATATATGGTATGATTTTTTTATATAAAATGTGCGTGTATTAATTTTTTTTTTATATGTAATAAAAGGGGATGATTTTTTTTAATTATCTCTAAAAGTAATATAATTTATTAAATGAAAATGATCGGAAAGACTCAAATATATTTATTATTTCATATTCATTTATCTGTTATTATTTTGATAAACAAATAGATTTTGATACCCTCCTATTTCACATCTTTGGTATCGGTTATATGTAAATTTTTTTTAGCAAAATATCCCAAAAGCCTTTCCCTTCATTTACTCATTCATTTTTTTTTTGTCGTTATCATTGTTGCAACACATTTAGAAATACACATAGCAATTTTATCATTTTTTATTTAGTCAACCAATCTAAAATATAAAGTCATTTCCGATGTATTTTATCATTAATCTTGCCAATTTTTTTTTATATATTCCAATAAATTGAGTTAATTTAAATATCAAGACTAGTTTAATTATTTTGTTTTATTTGGATTGCATAAGATGACATAGCTATTTAAGTAACAAGATTCAAACTCAGCTTGGTAAGTGAATTAGAATATAAGATAAGGTATGTTTTGCTTATTAGTATTTTATTTTGTTTCCATATAAATTTTATATTTACATTTGCATTCGAATATTATATATACATATATATATATATATATTCTCATTTATCTTAGTTAATATTACAAAGTCAATCATTTCATGTTCGTCTGATTCCGTCATAAAAATCTAAATAGATCGTACTTTATCGTTTGGCTCAGAATAATTCGTCTTGGATATTTTTCTTAAACTCCTATAAAATGAAGAGAATAAACTTCATTGACCGATTTAATTGAATATTATTTTGATTTGTATAAATATCAATTATAATCATATGTTTTAATTGTTGCCAGTCAATTTTTATTCAATTGTTTAAAATTTCAAACAGATTGTATTAATACTCACAGGTGAATAAACATCCAATAGAAACTTGATATGTCTTTTATGTAATGTGGTTGGACATTGTAGAGTTAGAGATGAGCTAATAGAGTGTTGATATTAAACTGCAGTGAAGTATTCTATTTTAAAACATAAACGAAGCACTAATTAAGCATCACTTTATTGGAAGATATTTATAAATTATTTATAAATTATTTTGTAGCTTCTTAGTAAACCATAGACGTATATTAATTTGTTTAAACATTTAAGTGAGTGCATAAATTTTCAAAGTGTTTATAAAATTATAATAAAACCAGTTGATGCCCACAGAAAATTATTAATTAGAGATTGAAGTAGAAAGAAATATATATCGCTTATTGACACGAGTGTTTATCTTTCTATTTAGCGTTTATTAATATATATATATATATATATATATATATATATATATATATTTGGGTTCAAGTATTATTTTGTTTTGATATTTAAATAATGTCTATATGTAAAAAAAAAAAATGTTTTGTAAAGTACTATTACAGGTACTTAGAAGCTTATCCATTAAGTTAAAAAGACAGCATCTTTAAATAATAAAGTAGATTTAAATTACTATAACAGTAACAGGCTAATAAAATATATATATATATATATATATATATATATATATATATATATTGGAATCTGTTTTAGTTATTAATTGGATTTGATTTTGATTAGATTGTCAATCAAGTAGTTAGCCTAATCCTATATTATTGTTGAGGGCAATAGCAGTTGGTTTCACTGCTCTTTGCAATTTATGTTGTAATTGTGATCGATTTGTTGATGTCTGGAGCAGATAGTCTCATTATTCCTTCATTTCACATATAACTTAAGTAAATTAAACTTTAAGAGAGATTATTTGTGTTGTCATGGTTTATTACATAACGGCGACCCGATTGAGCTAGACCAGATTAATTTAAATTAGATTTTAGATTTTTTTTATCAGATCAGATTGATCATCCTAACCATCACCTTCATCCATCAATTCAATCAGTTACAAAGTGGCATCAACATTTTGGACCTTCTTTCTTCAATTTAAATGGAATACAGCATTCAACAATTCCGACGGTTACAATATATATATATATATATATATATTGTACCGGTCGAAAACCACCACCACTGCCATCAAATCGGATTCAAACTCAGCTTAACCAAAACTGAATTCAAACCCAACTCAACGGCTCAGATAGCAGAAATCGACGGCACAGTGCTATGCGCCAAGAACTAGCTCCACGGTTGGTGAGGACTAGAGACCCTTGCACTGACACGAATATCTAATAATTAATTACTTTGAATACTTTTTAAATCAAATCATATGTATGTTCGGGTTGCCAACACAGACAGCGAGTATTAACATTTAAATAATTATAAAAGAATGATGAACTGAGAAACCAAGTATGTTAGAAAATATTTAATAAGAATAATTTGTTTTGTTTCAATCAAAATATAGAATGCATTAATTACCTCTAGTCTTTAAAAGAATTGATAAATATAATAAGAGTGGCGGTCCTTATCATATGCCAACAAGTATTACACAACATGGGATTCTATGTCTATGCCCCCAACGAGAAATATAAAGGCAGATAAAGGTATTCATTAAGAACGGAAATGATTGTTCTAATTTTATTACGGTGGAATGTGAGATTTATTTTCACATTCGGAAATCTATTCATGAAGAGCAAAACGTATTTTAAGGCATAACTTTAATCTTGATTTGAAAACTGATTTAAACTAAATATATTTGAGAATTGGTTCGACTTTAATTTAAATCACTTCATCACGAATTACGAGCACGGAGCGGGTTTTACCGGAACAAAGATGCAATGGTACTGACGAATTACAAGGCAGAGAGTAAAATTGAAAGATGATCGCTAGTCGATGATCGAAGTCCTATGGCGGCTTGCATTTGGCAAGTCTTACGCCCTTTGACTAATGAATTGGAAAGGAAGTACTTTCTTCCTCGAGAAATTTAAATAAGAGAATATGATCATCGACCAGCCTAACGGAGTGGAAGATGGCCCTACGTCAGCAACATTTGATGATGATGACTTGATAGTCATCGTTGAAAAATAAAACCCATGTAGAATGCTCTACATGATGACTTGACCAATTAATTAAAGTCAAACGGGCTGTTAAGAAAACTTATTTGAAAATATTTGGAAACTATATTAATTATGCCCTAATATCGTGCTCTTCCTGAATCTTAATATAAAATAACAAAAGTGGAATTAAAATACATTTAACCCTTTATCGACCCTTTTTGCAATAAAAACATTTAAGGTTATATTCGAATAAATATATATTAGTAGAACAAGAAATCAATATTTTAACATTATTTGAATACATATATGTATACTTATAACGTAGATAGGAGCTGGGGACATAGGTGAAACATTGAGCTAATAATTTATTAATAGCTAAAGGTAAGAAAAAAAATAGTAAACATGTAATATTTTCCTTTGACTCGATGACTAATAGAACTTATAAATTTAGCTCTAATGGACGAGAATTACTATTTGAAATTAATGTTATATTATTTGTGTGAGGCAAATGGAATCAAAGGGCTCATCGAGTCGAAAGATTATTGGCATATAATTTTTAAATACGACATTAATAAAGCACACTAACATATATATATATTAAATGAACCGCCAAGTAAGAAAAGAAAAAGTTTAAAGACTAGAGATTTAAAGAATTACGAGATAGATTTACAGTAGCATGAATAAAAGGTTTTATAAAAATTGTTACATTAAAGAATAAAGAGCTCATAAATAGGAGGAGAGTAAAATAAAGTTCGAACTGGCCAGAAAGTTTAACGTTCATATTACCATTCCGTGCTTGTCCTTAAGTTACTCCTCCAAGTTGTTGAAACGTAGGCATCATTGGTTAACTACTGGAGTAGTATTTTAGTAGCTTTCATTATTTTAGCAGAGTGATCGATCCGGAAAATGGTTCAGCAGCTCCAGTGAAGATTCCTCGGGACTTTAGGAACCGTAGCCAGATCCCTGATGTTCTAGCCCTCTATCATGATGAAATACAATTTTTATACACACAGAGTTCACTGCACTACTCTACAACCAAAACTAGTCCTCCTTTTCTTTACTTTTCAGGGCTATATATCTACTGTTCACTGATGCCTCCGGCTAGCGCTCATTTTATTATCAATCTCTTTTTTTTTATAATTAGTTGTTTTCAGAAACATTCCTTCGATAAGGCTTTCAAACTAATTTTTGAATTCCTTTCCTAATTAGAAAATGAATTCTTAAAGTCTGAAATGATTTTAATTAAAAATTGAATTCTTATCTTTTTTTTATTAATAAAACTTTACTGTTGTTTTTGAGAATTTGAAAGCCTTTGGAAGGAATGTAGCTTTTAATCGCAAAACTTTAACAAATTATTTAAAATTAAAAAAACAAGTATTCCCGACGCAATGAAACTTTTGAACAATTATATATTTTTAATATTTACAAGTATATACGCACAATCCACGCAATTTAATATATATAAATTCATGAATATTTTCTCATGAATTTATTTAGAGAATTGATCAATTTTAAGCTAAACTAATTAATTTTAATACGCATTTGAAATCAATTATTTATTATGGAAATTAGCGTGGATTGAACGAATAAAGCCCCATTGCATCGGAAATTTTAGGTTAGTATTAGGGTAAATAACATGAAGCTAGGATCGAACTCAGATCCGACTGCTTCAATATATATGATTACTAGATGGAGCTTTACCAATAGGTCACTAACAAGCTTTGTTTACATAAATGCTAAGAGAGCTAGAATTCAATATCTCATTTGTTGTCTCCAACCTTTAGACCATGGTTTAGAGCTAGTTGGTCCACATCAGTAAAGGGTAGGAAGACTAGCATTTATGAAGCATGTTTCTATCAGTATGAAAGCATGAATTTTTCAGATATGTAAATCACTTCAAATCCAGTCAAACAAACTAGATAGCTATATTGGTCTGAATTAAGTTCAGTTTCATCATATAGTAAAATCCTCTGCAATCTATATCAATTGCAGAAACCTTCAATGGTACATGTATGATAAACAAAAAAAAGTTATAACTTTCGTAAATTGCTCTTAGCTTGCATTTTATGATCACTAGATGGTACATATACTGAAGTTAAAAATAAATATGAAAAAAGTGATTATACAGAAAGTGAATTATTGGTTTTTATGCTGGGTTTGGGAAAAGATAAGGGGGATTTAGATATAGTTATAGAGTTGACAAAGATTATGTTGTGAAAATGGGATAGAGCAAATTATGGGTAAATTTAAAGTGGGGAATGTAAAATAAATTGGCTAACAGGTTTATCTGGGCATAATTGCTGACATATTCTTGACTTCATTTAAGGAGCACCCATAATACATCACATCATCATCACATCACATCACATGCTTTGTTTACATAAACACTAGAAAGATAGAATTCAAGATCTCTTTCATTGTCTTCAACCTTCAGACCATAATTTTGAGCTAGTTGGCCCACATCAGTAAAAGGTAGTAAGACTAGAAATTAGATCTAAATACCAACTCTACAATCAGCATTTACGAAACATGATTCTATCAGTTTGAAAGCATAAATACTTTTTCTCTAAGCATTTATGTAAACAGAGGTTGTTAGTGAGCTATTGGTAAAACTCCATTTAGTGATCATAAAATGCAAGCTAAAAGCAAGTTATGAAATTTATAACTTGTTTTGTTTATCATAAATGTACCCTTGAAGGTTTTTGCAATGATATAGATTGCACAAGCTTTTAGTATATGGTGAAACAACTGAATTCAGACCCATATAGCTATCTAGGGTGTTTGACTGGATTTGAAGATATTTATGTATCTGAATTTTCATGCTTTCTAACTGATAGAAATATGTTTCAGAAATGATGACTGTAGAGTTGATATTTAGATCTAGTTTCTAGTCTTCCTCCCCTTTACTGATATGGGCCAACTAGCTCAAAACCATAATCTAAAGGTTGGAGACAACAAAAGAAATATTGAATCCTGTCTCTCTCAACATTTATGTAAACAAAGCTTGTTAGGGAACTATTGGTAAAGCTCCATCTAGTGATCATAAAATGCAAGCTAAAAGCAAGTTTCGAAATTTAGAGGCTTTTACTATATGGTGAAAGTAAACTTAATTCAGACCCATATAGCTATCAAGGTTGTTTGACTGGATTTGAAAATATTTATGTATCTGAAAAATTCATGTTTTTAAACAGATAGAAATGTGTTTCAGAAATGCTTATTGTAGAGTTGGTATTTAGATCTAGTTTCTAGTCTTCCTACCATTTACTGACTTGGGCCAACTTGCTCAAAACTATGGTCTAAAGGTTGGAGACAATGAAAGAGATATTGAATTCTATCTCTTACAGCTTTTATGTAAACAAAGCTTGTTAGTGAGCTATTGGTATAGCTCCATCTAGTGATTATAAAATGCAAGCTAAGTGCAAATTACAAAATATATAACTTGTTTTGTTTACCATAAATGTAGCATTGAGGGTTTTGCAATGATGTAGATTGCAGAGGCTTCTACTATATGGTGAAACTGAACTAAGTTCAGATCCATATAGATATCTAGTTTGTTTGACTGGATTTGAAGATATTTACATATCTGAAAAATTCATGCTTTCAAACTGATAGAGACATGTTTCATAAATGCTGATTGTAGTGTTGGTATTTAAATCTAGATTCCAGTCTTCTTACCCTTTACTAGTGTGGGCCAATAGCTCAAAACCATGGTCTAATGCTTGGAGACAATGAAAGAGATATTGAATTTTATCTCTCTCAAAGTTTATGTAAACAAAGCCTGTTAGTGAGCTATTGGTAAAGCTCGATCTAGTGATCATAAAATGCAAGCTAAGAGCAAGTTACGAAATTTATAACTTTTGTTTATCATATATATATATATATATATAGAGAGATATATATATATATATATATATATATAGAGAGAGAGAGAAAGAGATTCCTTCTTTTCATTATATAAAATTTGAATTGTTTATTAGCCAATCATGAAGGTGTTTATTATTTTGAGGCATTTATACACATTTTAATTATGGATTTTAATGATTTACAAGATATCATCTTTTCCTTCACCTCACAACAATAATGTTGCAAAAATATTTCCTGTGTTTGCAATCTTACTTTGATTTTGATACTTTTTTATATTGTTATTTAATTTTATTCATATCCTTTTGTTGTATGTAGGTTTGTTCATTATACTGAAATTTGGCAATGAAGATGGTAATGTATAGAGTAAATAAAAAACACATATGTTTCATTATAGAAATTTTATTTTATATTTAAAATGTTTTTTTAATTTGAAAATATTAACATTTAAGATATTGATATCTAAAGATATTAAATTGTGTTTACATTATATATTTATATATTTTTATGTACATCTTAAACTGTCAAGCATATATAGAACACATACAAATATATATATATATATATACATAAAAGACATATTTTGTGGGTTCATACATGTTAAAAAAAATAAATATTTGTACATCTTGACCTTTTGACTTGATCACATAAGTCATCTACTGGGTGATAAAAGGTAAAAAGGAGGATGTAAAGGCACTACAATCACTGATTTAAAAAAATAAGTAAGATGATACATGCAAACTTCCTCCTATTTGGAAAGATTTTTTAAAAAAAAAACATTCTTAATTTAACATTTTTGCTATTGGTGGAACTTTAACGTTTTTTAAAATCAGTTATTGTACTGCCTCTACAATCATATTTCTGTCTTTTATCAGCCAGTAGATGACTTTTGTGATCAAGTCAAAACATCAGTGTATCAATATTTAAATTCTTTAACATGGATGAACACACAAAATATGTCTTTTATATATGCAACCCATGAAAATCTTTATATCAACATATATATATATGGTAAACAAAGCAAGTCATAAATTTCGTAACTTGCTTTTAGCTTGCATTTTATGATCATCAGATGGAGCTTTGCCAATAGCTCCTAACAAGATTTTGTTTACATAAATGAAGGCAACAAGAAACAAAAGCTTGTTAGGAGCTATTGGTAAAGGTCTATCTACTGATCATATATATATATATATATATTGCACTGGGTGCATTCAGACAATGATCTGGAGTACTCTATTTGTTTTGGTTTAACTGGGTTTAAACACTATTTATCATAATTTTATATTTTTATATTATGAATATTACATGAATGGACCAGCCCTTTGAGCAGAGGGGAAAATACCATCAATAGCAGATATATCAATGATACCCATGACCAGACTGAACTATGCAATGCATAACATGATCACATTTCCAGACCACTCGACTTCTAGATTCAAACCCTTACTATCGAAGCACTTTATTTGTTTTGAGGCAAACCTCAAGTTTGCTAGTTACAGGAAGCAACTAACATCCCATGACAATAGGCCCATAATTCAATGCTTGAAATATTCCATGACTAGCTCAATCAAAATGTAATACATAACCAATTGTTGCTTTAATTAGTGGTAAAGGAATTGATCAACAAGCATTACGTTTAAAGATAATTTGTTTTAATTATGTACTTGTTATCATGATTTTTAAACTACTTGTGTAAAACTTAATTAGATAAAACAATGATTTATCTCCACCTCAGGCACATCCATATTGTAGTTAGATATACAATATAATATAACAAAGAATATTAAATAAGACAAGACACTTGAAAACACACAAATCAATATTTCTTTATGAATGCTATAGAGTTTTTTTTTGATTGACTATGGAGGCTTTAAGTATTGCAATGGCTATATTAATTAGAAATGGAAATAATAAAATGTTATGTATTACTTAGAATTTCAGGGTGTAGATACTTCTTGCTGTTTGTTGTGAAATTAATTTATAATACAATTTTGTTTTCTTGCTGGTTGCTGCTTCATGTGAAAATCTTTCCAACTGGTTGGATTCAAGGTTTCTATGCTTAATATTCCATGGTACTATTATTTGCTACATATCCTGGTGTTTTTTTAAGTTGTTGTTAAGCAGGCATCACTTTTACCAGGCAAAATATTTGATCTTTATAAGACTAAGAGCTGGAGCAAGGTTATATGTTTCTGATGATGATTAACACTGTGTGATTGTAAAACTGATTGATGGACTGACTCAACTGATTGATTGAACTCTACACAGTTGAACTCACTGATAGATTGAACTCAACTGATTGCAAATTCAACTTCCTGATTGATGAAAATCCAGACAATTTATATGATGACCACTTGTCACTTTGATAATTGGTTTTTATGTCTGCCAGCTATATTTTTCATTGAAATTCCTCCACCATTTTTTTATACATTCTTTAGACAAACTTTTGATTACATGTGTTCATTTGGTAGCCATTCCAAAGGTGTTGTTTTGTGGATTTTTAATTCATAGCCATTGCAAATTTGTTATTTTGTGGATTTTTAATTTGTAGCCATTGCAAATTCTGTGTTTATATCTCTTATGATTATACACCATTTTTTTAACTTTCATTTAGTCTTTAATATTTAGCACACACATATTTATTTTATCAACAAGCTCACATTTTGCTACATTTAAAATCAACTCATCATTTACACACATATATATATATTTCTAAAATCTATTTATTATAAACAAGAGATATTTTTAATTTACATAAAAGATTTATATTTTAAGCTTTTAGTTTCAACTTATCTTTCTCCTTTTTTCTCTCTTTAGTATTTTAAACAAAGAGAAAAAGTACCTTTAATTACTCAAAGAAATATTTATTCTTGAACCATCATATTTTAACTTTTATTTACTTTTTTAAAGTTTTTAAGTTAATTCTCCTCCCTCTTTCAATTGATCTTTAGACTTTTAGTTTTGATGTTTCTAAAGCAGTCCCTCTCCCCTCTTCTACTGATAATAACTCTTTAAACATTTATTCTATTTTCTTTTACCAAACTGTATTTTATTTAGACCCTACTAAAACTCTTTAGATTTTTATAAACAACAATCTCTCAAACTGAAACCTTTGCATTTTTATGAGAATTTTATTTTAATAATTTTTAGATGAAATTTCATGTGGATCGCTTTCCATAAGTGATACTATATATATATATTATTTATTTTCCTTAAATTTTGCTCATATTAAAATTTATAAAATATAATGAGCTTAGGGTCTCATTTCTTGCTCATTACTTATTATAGAATCACAGTCAAAATTAATGATATCAGTTTGTTAGATCATATCTCCCTTATAGCTATATTCTATGAGTGTTTTATTATATTGAAGTATAGTTTATGCTAAGTTAATTTCTGTCTCATGTTCCACCACACTGCCACATTGTGAATAAAATAAATATGAGTGTGGCCTCATATATGTAATCATAAGGTGGTAAATCTCTGAATATTGGTGAAGGAACTGGGGTGAAATTATATCAAGGTCTCCACAACCTCATCTTGATCAGTCTTGGCATTATTTCCCAAAGTCTATATTTTGTTGAGGTAATGTGCAGATATGTCTGTTCCAATATGTCTGAATAAGTATTCATCAACATTCTCAAATCAATTTTTTTCACTTAATATTTATGCTTTAATACACAAAAGTTATCATCAATAGTACCTTGTACATTAGTAATATTTAACATATGTTATGTTTATACCTGGAAGTTTATAACAAACCTATAAAGGTAATAAAAATAATATTTTAATGAATTTTTGTAGTTTAAAATAAGTTATTTGAATGGTGAAAACTTGTTTTGCAACTATAGATTGTCACAAATTGTTTACTTTCTACAAATCATAATTCTTACTTCTTAATTCTTCTAACTGCCTGACATTCAAAAGAGTTTGATATTTTATAAAAATTGTAACATGATAATGAAAGAGCGATTACTGGTGAAGTTTCAAAACTTAATTAATTATCATTAAAAATACTTTATATATGATATTTACATTGAATGGGGGGGTATTCAATATAAACTGTGAAACGTTTCAAGCTATGGTTTTTGCATTTTTGCATTCATTATTTCAAAATTTTAGTATGGTTTAATTGTTGTTTTGTTAAAAGTTTTTGAATAAACAAGGTTTTTTTTCACTGATGTCAATATAAAAAAAGTACACAATACTGTCAATTTAGAACTCCCTCTAATTTTGATTCCCACGAATATTTATCACAGATTTGAAGACTAGGATTTTAAATCTATTCAAAATTCTTATTAACAAATTAAAATGACATTAATTAAAATTAATTAATTGTTTATGTTTTAAAACAATGATTTTCTTAACTTTTCTTTATTTTGCCTGTTTTAAGTAATTTTCATTTGAACCATTTTTGATCTACTGCAGAATAATGATATCTCCAAATTTAATTTGATTTTTTTAATACTATTTCTTCTCTCTTCTTCATATTATATCAGTCAACTTCCTTTCATCATCCATTGAAACCACATATGGTTTTTTCCTACAACTTTTGTAAATTTTTTGGAATTTAATTTAGAACTCTCAAATGTCTATCTAGTGTAACCTTTTCTAGAAATACATAAAGGATTTCTACATTTTTTTTATAATTCTTTTAATTATATTAGTTATATTTCTTTTTCTCACTAATATATATTATATTTGCCACTATTTTTATACTTATGTGAATGATTTTTGTTACTATAGAAGTCTCTGATCAATAAGTAAGAACTCAGAATACACAGTGACAAAACTTTCCATTCAGTAATGCCACTCAATACAATCCATAGTAAACAATGGATGTAGAAATGCTTGTGCATAAAACTTCTATCTACTGCTTACTAATTCAATATCACCAAGAATAGTTTCTAGAGTATGGGTTACATCAGTGAAAAGTTTTGAATAAGAGATCACTACTTCAAGATTTTAGAAGCTAATGTACCTCTCCAACAGCCACCTTTTACCTTATTAGCCAACTATATGGCTTTGAGTCTAAATGAAAACACAATAATCCTTTCCATTCAAGTTCATTAGCTTGAATAGTCATATCCATCTGAACCCAGTTCAGCATCCATACTTTTTGGTGTCTTCAAATCTTTAATAACCACAGTCATCAGATCTAGGGGCAGTCCTGTCAGATCCAAGACTCCTAACTGATGAAATTCACAAGATAGAAACTATTTTGGGAATCTTGGATGAGATAGAACCTAGATAGGGATTTTATGCATAAATATGCATGCATCCATTGATTACCCTGGCTTGCACTGAGTGGTGTAACTGTATGGAGAGTTTTATTTCTGTGTAAACAGTTTGGGTAAACATAAAAAATGGTGATCATGTGATGTTTAGTAATTTTATACCAATACTTCCCACTAGGGTATGGAGACTGTGGTTATTAAAAAACCAGGGGCACTATAAAGTATGAATGCTAAACTGGTTTCACATCTATATGACTACATAAGCTAATTAGCTTGAATTTAAAACATTATTGTGTTTTCATTTTGGACTCAAACGTTTAGTGTTAGTTAATAAGATAAAAAGTGTTTACTGTAAGGTTGCATTATATCCTAAGATCTGTGTGCAGTGCTCTCAGATCCAAGGCACTTCTCTAATGAAAGCCACAAGCTAGAAACTAGTCTGTTAATATGAAATGTGTAGGCACTAAATAGGGATTTTATCCACAAACCTTCCTGCATCCATTGATTACTCTGACTTGCACTGAGTGGTGCTACTGAATGGAGAGATTTGCCTCTTCATAAATAAGCATAAAGAGTGGTGATCAGGTGATGTTTAGTGGTTTAACTCAAAATACACTTGTATTAAAATCTTTCGGGTTTTGAATATATAAACATATTAACTTTTAATAGCAAGTTATTTTAAAAAGAAAAGTATTCCATTGAAATATAATTGTATGAATATTTTTTCATTATGTTTCTATCCTTAATAATAATATTATTAAGGCATTTGTAATTGTACATTTCTTTTAATTCATAATTAATGATATTTTATTTTCTATTAAGAAAATCCACTGAATAAAAATCCCTATTAACGTTTGACACATTCATCCTAATCTCTTACTTTGTTTTGATGATGGTGACATTTTCTGAAATTTTGAAACGTTATTACAAAATAAAATCAAACATATGGTCTACAAAATCTATATGCTGCAATCTGATATATTTTCATTCATTAGCTTTCCATTTTAACCCCAAAATACTTTTTGTACAACTGCCATAAAAGAATTTCATAGCCATTTTTCAGAATATGGCAGTATTCTTGTATTTACATTTAGTTACTATGGAAATGCATATAAAAATAAACATAATGTTACAATGTACAAACCCAAAACATTTGTCTCTATTGATTATTAAAGTGTATATGGCTAAAGAGCAATGAGGATAAAAAATTGGTAATACACCTGGGTCTCGTTTTTCGCGATAGATAGGTTCCTCAGAAAACCTGCACAAATGAAATCACGCAAAAATAGATATAACTTACCTTGAAAAAGGGGGGATATGGACTGTGATTTTTCAAAAGTCATGTAAAAGCAAAGCACCAATGTAAAATTACTTTAAAATTCATGCAAAAAAAAAAAAATAAGAAAATAAAATATGACTAATAAAAAATTTCAAATTTGAAAAAAATTGATACAAGACAACCTTTTTTTAACTATAATATTTAATTTTATTCAAAATAATATATTTTTATGCATAATTTACAGTACTGTAATTTACATTTTTTATACATGTTTGAATTATTATCGCTATTTGCCAGTAAACAGGTTCGTTTGCAAACTGGTAAGAAAATCAGATTTTTCACAAGAGGAAATACAACTAGCACCAACTTCACACTCATGTTGTGTTAATGGTTTTCTGATGACAATGTAATTAGTAATTAATCTTTAAGACAATGATTTTATTAATTGTTTATGAAACTAACAACTAAAAATTAAATTCTTATTTTTGTCTTTAATATTTTAATTTTCAATTCCATTTAAAAAATAAAATTACATTTCACATCACATTAATTTCAAGTCGGTCACCGTAAGTAATTTTTAAACTGTTAATTACAATTAAAAATCAGATTTTAATTGTTAATCCTCAAATTTAAGTGTGCCCACTGCTATTACTCATTTTTTAAAAATAAACTTGCGGACACTAAATGATTAATAATTGATTACGTTCTTTTTTAAAAAGCAAAAACAGAATGTGATTTAAAATGCAAAATTAACATGCACAATGTTTGAACAAATTTACATTATAATCTTGTAAAATTTAATGTGTGTATACATAAAATGTGGAAATCATGATTTTAATTTCATTATTGCATACAATCTTACTATTATAAAGCACTGAAAATATTGAAATTACTAAGATGAAAGTCGAATTCCAATAATCTGCTATTACTTTCAATATGATGTAAGTGCACAAAATTTATTATTTAAAGTAATAGCACATTATCGAAGTTCGATTGCATAACTTCAAAATCGCGTTAAATAAGTCTGCGTAAAAAGAGACACAGGTGTAATTTCAAATCTCAATGGTAAAACATATTTATTTGTACTTTCTAAAATTTTTGTCAATATTTAGATTCTATCTACTGTGCTAAAATCATTATATTTTTTTTTGTTTTTCTGATTGATTTAAATTCAATGTTTGCTAAATAGGACTGATAATTAATTTGACAGTGATTTTATATACAATTAATAGACGGTGATAAGTCCATAATTAATAATATCTACTTTTATTATTACTACTGCTTTTCTTCAATCATTAGCGATCTTTGCCAAATAATTAATATAAACATGTAAAAATAAATAAGTGTATTAAATTTAAGATATTATTTTGAATATAAATTATGCAATTTATTTTAGACACTTCATATATTTTCAAATTTGATAAATCTATACATAAAAATGAATTTTGAAGTTATATCTCTATAAATACATAATTTATATACAAAGTCAGTGGTATATTGAGTCTAAATGTAACAATAGAAAAAAATAAAATTCATTAAACTTTTTTTAAATAACAATAAATGTTATCTGTCATTAAAGCAAATTATGCAAAATGAAATAATAATTATTACAATAATTGATATATCTAATGTCTAATGACTACCAAAAGTACATTCTTTATAGGATACAAAATAAGGTATACTGAGACATCTGTGTAATTCAGCAGTCCTAGCATTTTTGCATCTTTTCGGGACTACTGCTAAAAACCTCATGTTCACAATAAAATCGTAACCTGGGAATCATCATCACATCTAGAAATTAGAAGTTCTTGTTTTTTCTATTTATAAAAGTGTTCTTAATCAAGTATATATAACAACCATTTATCCCCTTCATAGAAACTAAAATATAATTGGCCACTTTAGTTAGTTCAATCCTGAAAGCCATTCATCCACCTATACACATGACCTGTTCCACTTCCATACAGCAAGTTGTTGTTTTTTTATTATTTTTACTGATCATGCTATTGAAAATTTAGATCTTTTGAACAATTATAATATCAAATCTTTAGTTGGTGCTTCATTTAAGGATTTGAATATATACCCTAACGCACATCTATAATCAACCATTCCAATTATCAAAACATTAACTAAATTCCAAAATATGTATATTCGTCAATCATGATTGAAATTTTTAAATAACTTATTATTTGCATCAATTCCTATGAAATATTTCTCATTAATTATGTTAAATTAAATCTGTTTTTCACACGTGTCTTGTGTAATAATTATCCAAAAGATATGCAACACATCTTTCTAAGCTGTTCATACTTTTCAGCGTTATGACACTTTGACTTTTATAATCGAATAATTAATCGTAAACAATTGCTTGGAAAAAAATAATAAAAAAATTATATTTATATTGCCATAGTAATTATTCATATTCTTAGAACAATATGTTCGCCTTGCTGCTGTGTAATGTTTGACAACCAAGATATATTTAAAAAACAAAGAGTGGTGTAATATATATTTATATGCTTTAAAATACTTACCTAGATGTGGTATGAGCAAAATTTGGCAAAACAATATTTTTATTAGTTATACATTAGAATAATAAAAGCGTATAAATTATATATTCATGTACATAAAACGGAATTATGTTTATCTGCTCTCAACACTAGTCGCAATTATTAATTTTGTATAAGCTATGTATCATTCATCATGCAAACTCTTTTTGTTAATGTATATATGTTAATAGTGACATAGAATTTTTTATCAATAAAGTTTAATTTTAGAAAAAAAAAAGTGTTTATTGTTTTTAATTTCTGTATCTTTTTAGATGTCATATAGTAAATATCAAAACAAAAAATCATTTATCTAATTTCTGTCAAGAAATATTTTTAATTTTAAACAATCAGACTGAAAATTTTTTTTGAAAAAGTTTAAATTTAGTTAGTATTTCATTAAACAGCATTAAAATATATTAATCTTGATTAAATAAAAATATTTTAGTTATTTTAAGGAGAATTATGCAAAAAATAATATAATATTAGAGTTTAAAATATTAGTAATAAATTAAAGGTAAGAAATTTTGCTTTAATTGTGATATAAAATAAAGAATATTTGTGGGCATATCCTCATCATTTAATAACGATTACATCTAATATGTCTACACGTTTTTAGAATTTATTCTTCTCTTTTTTATAATTTTTTTCTGAAGTTATGATAATTTAATTCATAAATTACATCTGTAGCTGATGATAACTAAACAAAACAGCTTACTTTTCAAATAAACAATAATTAAATATTTTTTAGAAGTGTATTTTTTTTTTTTATATATATAAAAACATTAATATATGATTGTGTATGGGAAGACTTTTCTATTTACCCAATTGCAAACTCGACAGTAACATATTTAGAGAAACGAACACACATATTTTTATCCCTTAGTAATATTCAATTTTTGTTTGGAAATAGATAAACTAAAACATGTTAAGTTGATGTATGGAGAATTCAAAATGACAAAGTATTCATTTCCTTTCTCACAGATCTACAGCTCGTGTTGTTTTATAAATATATTTATTAATTATTATTTATAATTTCATAGTCCAATTATAACTTGAACATATTTTTATCGGTAGTAGTTATGATCGCTGAAATTGTTAGATAATTTATTTCCGGCTTTTTGGAAGGAAATGTGCGAGGTAATTTCATCCCCTTTTCAGTATTTCCTCTGTTCAAAGAATTTAAAAATAATTACTAGAATATATGAAAGAAAAAAAAATATGAATGAATTTTTACAAAAATTAAATTAATTAATATTTTCTACAATGCGAACAATATTTTTACTATGATAGTAAAGTTTGCTATTCGTCACCAGGATTTTATTTTTAAAATTTCTTATTTCTGTTTTAGTATATTCGCAGCAGTTAACAGCGTGAGTTTTTTTTTTCATATAATCTTTTTAACAATTTTGTACTTTAGACTATAATAATAATTTTGAGAATTTCTTCTTTTTTTTTGTAGTTGTTTTAAGATATCAAATTTATAAAATAATGATAAATAAACTCTAAAATTATTACTTAAAAGAATAGTGTATGTTGTGCATTAGCTCACTATATGATTAAATAACATTAATTTAAAAATTGTACTATATATATTAAAGCAATTAGTTTTGCACTTCCTAAGGCCAAAGGTAAAATAATAATAATGGTCTCAAATTTAAAAATTTATGTGTTAGACAATAATGCATGTAGCATCTTATTACCAAAGGACTTTCATTTTTATACTCTGGAACATTGATAATCTCCTAAATAATTCACTATAACCTGAGAAATTTAGTTATTATGTTTTGTTGGCAGTCCAAGATAGGATTATTTATTAATCTGAGTCAGTTTACTTGTCATGGTACTGAAGTAAAATTCTAAAATTGTTTGTTACCTAAAAAGCGTTAATGTTTACCCAGTTTACACTTGATTCAAAGTGATGTGGTAGTTTGCTACACTAAGAAGCTCAGTCAATACTTTATAGTATTTTTTAAGGTATTCAGTAAAAATTAAGCAAAAATAATATATATAAAAATGAGTGAATTTATTCAGAATTAAAAGAGATTTTGAATTACTGTGATTTTTTTCATTGCAACAACTATTGTTACATATATTACAGAAATTATTTAACTAATATTAAATTCAAAAATTTTACTCTATGTTATAAAAAAATACATTTATTTGAGCAAAACTGTTAATAAAAGTTACTTAATTTTTAAAAGATCATAGGTTTAACAATTAAAATTTAGATTATAATTGTAATAAAATAAATCTGATGTCATCTTAAAAGCAAAGGTTTTTTTTTATATAAAATATGCTTACACAATAATTTGGACAAGTATTGTATAACATATTCGAAAGAACTGTAGCAGCATGTACCTCTAATCATGCATTTAATATACCTGTCATAACAAACTTTTTTTATAATAATAATCATTGATATATATATATATATATATATATATATATATATATATATATATATATATATGCGCGTGTGTGGGGGGGGGGGTGGAAAGATGAATGTATGTTTGTATTAATATGTAATGGTCAACTGATGTAGATGCTATACTTACATAATATATAACAATATATGAGCAAGTGATTACTTAATTTAACTTTAAACACTATGAAATGCCTAATTAAAAGAGTATAAAGCTAATAGTTATTTTATAATAAAACAATCTTTGTTCATAATGAAGTTTATATTTTGTTTATAAAATTTTGCTTTATTAACATACATAGAGGAGTAATAACTTCAGCAGCAGATAAGACACCACTCCTAATCTTATCTAGGTAAAACCTGGACCTATTTTTTGTTTGTTTTTTATTAATTTGAATGGCTTTAACTTTGTTTTTTAGGTAGTTAACCTAGATAGACAATCAATCACAAAGTTCCTATTATGAATGTTAATCATTTATTTTGTAAATTAACTTAAGATTTCATTAGAAGCAGGTATTAATAAATAGTCCCCAATGTGCACAGACCTAATTATTCATTTATATAACACATTTTCACTCTCCTGAAACTAGACCTGAACTTTCTTATCTTTTTAAACACCATCAAATGATTACTTATTATGAAATATCATTAAGTTATAGTTTATTATTTTATCATTTATATACCTTTAAAATAAATATCTTAACAAAATTTAACCTTTATATTAGTTTAAATTAATTAAGTCCAAGTTCAATCCTAGGTTAACTAAAATAGCAATATTTTTTTTGATTTTATAAAATTTAAAATTATGCATACTAAATTTTATTCCCAATTTGTTTTATAATAAGGTGTGCCAATAAAAAGAGCACTATATATATATATATATATATATATATATATATATATATCTATATATATATATATATATATATATATATATATATATATATATATATATATATTGTACCAGGTTCGATCCATTGAACATTTTATAAGCATCTGCAAATGGTTTAGCTGGTTTTCAATCTTATTTATAATAAATTTATAATCTTATTTAATTATAAATATTATGTGAACAAACCAGCATGTTCAAACAAAGTGGAAAATATTATTGATAGCTTTCACTGTCAATAATACCCATGATCAGATTGAGCTATCCAATGCATAACATGATCACATTTACAGATCGTCACCCCCTTGGCTGCTAGATTCAAACACCTACTATCCAAACACTTTATTTGTTTTGGAGTAAACCATGGGTGCTAGCTAGTCTAAGACTAACATGTTTGGGCAGTAGGCCCATAATCCAGTGCTAAAAAAATCCCTTAACTAGCTTAACTACTTGTAATTAATAACAAAATATAGTTTCAATTAGTGGTGAGAAGAATTGACCGACAAATAAATATTTAAGTTTATAAAGACAATTTATTTTAATTAACATTGATTAGCTAATTTTAATATTTTATCAATCTTATTTACTAATATAACACACACACATTTTAAATTAACACACTATAATATATTATGAGAAAGCATTAAATAATATTTGAAATACAAAATAAAATGAAATCAATATATACGAATGCATGAACACACACAACATTTCAAACACACATATTAACAGTTCATTTATGTATGATATAGAGTTCTTAAACTTGATTCTTGGAGCTTTACGAATGCATGGCTACTTTAGAAATAAGAAAAATGTTATTACCTAGAATTTTGAACGTGGATACTTCTTGCTGTTTGCTGCTTCTGATGAAGTATTTCTAACCGGTTAGATTTGAAGTTTCTCAGGGAGGTTTAATGCTTATTCATTGGTGTTTTCTTGGAGACAGTTAAATATTGATGGATGATTTTCAGTTGTTAGACAAACATTATCTTTTTCTGGGTGAGTTGGATGTTTTACTGGACTCAGGCTAGAGACAGTCATATAATTCCAAAGAATAGCACTGCATTTTGATTCTGGATACACTGATAGCTTGAATGATTAAAGACTCAACTGTTTTCTCAAACTCAACTCTAATGCAACTAACTCGACTAACTGTCTGGTAAAAAATTGGCTATTTATACCTGAGACATGTTGTTATTTTGATATCCTCCAGCAAAATCTTTTGTCCAAATTTCTTTGATAATCTTTTAATTACGTGTTTTTGGAGATCATTTAATTAGTAGCCATGCAAATGTGTAGTTTTATATTTTTAATTAATAGCCATCACTGTGTTTTTAAATATATTTTTCCTTTATTTCATTTTAATATTTATTTTCATGTATGTTTTTCAATATGATTTTAACACGCACATATACAAGCATTTATCATTTCTTTGTTTATTCTCGCCCATATATATTTTATTAACAAGCTTACATTTCTGCACATATATTAATTTAAGATCAATTTATTATTTAGTTTTTAAGATTATTTTTTTTACTTTAACTTGAATGAAAGAAGATTTATATTATTAAACTTTACATTACATTTTAACTAATAATAATAAGAAAAAAACTATTTACTTCTTTTACTAAACTTTTAGTTTGTTTCTACAGCAAACTCCCCCTCCCCTCTTTTAATTAATTAATTGTAACTTTTATTTCAAGAACTCTTAAACTTTTAATTTTACATTTCTTTTATGAAAGTTTTTATTTTAATAATTTTTTTAACAAAATTATATGTGCCAACACAATATTGGTACATTACACTGCCCTCTGTTTGAGAGTAAAATGCATCATTTTTGATCATTTTATCTCTAACAACTTTATTTCTTAATTCTAAATATTTTATTATGGACATGTTATTTATTTATTTAACTTGATCATTTTAATTAAACCCTTTATTTTATTCATTTATTTAATCCTACAAATATTACTCTTAAATCATTCATTTGACCTATTTATTTAACTTGATTTTATTGTTTTTTTTAACTGTTTATTTATGACATTTCTTCTTAATTAATATGTGCATGGAGAAAAAAATATTTTATTCAATGAAGCATCCTTGTTATTATTATTATTCTCAAACATTTCATTTAATATTATTACCACCTGTCCAGTGGCTGATTTCTTTTTTCACTAACCTCAGTGACCGGGCATTATATGTTCCCTTTTCCTCCATCCCCTGTGCTATCACAAATGCATTATTACTATATTGCCACTTGATGATATAGGGGCTGTTGTCTATTGGCTGGAATTTCTTGTATATATATATATATTTTAGGTTGACTCACCAGATGAACTTTCACCATGACCTCATCTCCCCTCCTGAATATGGCCTTAGGTCTTCCCTGCCTCTTCTGCTGTAGCATGCCCATTTTTCTTAACCAGTTAAGTGCTTGCTTATTATTTCTTTTCTGGTTGACTGGATTCATTCCCACTAGCAATTTAGTCTCAAACAGATATGGAATATTTCTTTCAAAATGTAGCCGAACAGGTTCAAATCCTGTAGACTCATTTCTTGACCAGTTTATCATGTTGATTATTTGTGGGGTTTTTTTCACCCATTTGTGATGATCATCCTGGATATAAACCCAAAATAAATACCCCAACTCCCTCTTAATCCATTCACATGGATTAGACTGAGGGTTATGAATCTATGTAAGTATATGTCTTATCCCACACCTGTCCATCCATTTCTTCCATTCACTAGATAAAAATGGTATTCCATGATCTGACAGAATTTTGTCTGGAATTCCTACAGTCTTAAAGTATTGTTGCTCCAAAACTTGAATAGTTTGTTTTGTGTTAGCTTGAGCTACTGGATATGCCACTACCAGCTTCGAAAACACATCATATGTCACCATGAAATACTTCATTTTATTCAATGAAGGCAGAGGTCCATAGAAGTGTATCGCCAGTAAGCTGTTTGAGGTTGGGCATATTTAGGTTGCAGCCCCACTCCTGATTTGTTAGAAGGCTTGGTTGTTTAACATATGGTGCATCTACCAATAATGTCTGCAATATTGGCGTTCATTCCCAGCCAGTAAAACCAATGACTCAGCCATCCTTCCACTTTATTTGCCCCATAATGTCCATAAGTGTTATGCACATATTTAATTATTTGCTTTCTCATGGCAACCGAAAGAATAATGTGTTTTTTTTTCATAATACACACTGTAAGAGTCCTCCCTTTAAGCAACAGTAATTTCAGTTCCTCCACAGTGGATTATTGGTCATTTTCATTAAAGGCTGATTGTGTAAATACTCCATTATTTGTTCACAATCATTATCTTTCTCTTGCTGCTCCTTTAATCTATGAAAATCATCTTCTATCCCATTTCTTTTATATATTTTGGAGGCAGGTATATATGCTCTGTTGCAACTCAAGTGTTGTTCTTGAGCTTCTGGATATCAGCTTAAAGTGTCTGCCACAATATTTTCCTTGCCATGACAGTAAGCTACTTTGTAATTAAATTCTTGCAGGAACAAGCTTCACCTTATTAGCCTGCTATTATTCAGGAAGCTGTGATTAATAAATTTGAGGCTCTTATGGTCAGTGATTACTACCACTTCAGAGCCTACTAAATACTGCTGGAATTTCTTGAATGCCCACACAACTGCCAGGCTTCTTTCTCAGTTACAGTGTAATTCACTTCCGGTCCCTTTAGTAAACATCTAATAAAACAAAAAACTCTGTGCTGTCCTCTTTTCTATATCTGAAACAGCATACCTCCAATCCAAACCCACTGCTGTCCATTTGTACAAAGAATGGTTTGTCGAAATCAGGATAAGACAGCATAACTTTATTTAAAAATCCCACCTTAACACTTTGAAAACTATGCTCATGCTATTCATTCCACACCCACAGTTTCCCTTTTCTTAATAACTGCAATAATGGTTCCATGTCAAGTGAAAAATTTCTATAAAATCGATTTTAGAAATTACATAGTCCAAAAAAAGATTTAATTTTTTTTTTATTCTAAATTTTTTGATTAATATTTTTAAAACCTAATATTTCTGTGCCGGAAGTTTGGATGACATTTCTGCAGGAAAACATTGTCTTGTTCATAGTTATAGCAACAGAGGAATTGTAGAGAAGTGCTTTTGAAGTGAACATTTAAAAAAAAAACTCTCAAGAAAATAATAAATATTTTGAACTTATCATCAACTTTTGTCAAGTGAAGAATTAAGGAAAGATACATAATTATAGTCTTGATTCTTTTTTTTATTTTAGTAACTTAATTAAAATGTAAAATTTTTAATAAGATTATGTAAACATGAACATTAATTTATTAATAACATTAAAATTTTATAATATATGATTTAATAATTTAGATAACATTTTTAAAATAAAAACATATGGATGTATATTTTTTATGTATGCATTGCCATGTCTGGTGGATGGAGGAAGTCTACTGCAGAAGTGATGACCAGATAAAGGTTACTTGGTATTAGTTAATGAATATTGCTAATTTTATGATGTATATTTTTGTTTTCTTTTAGATTGACTATGAATAACCTTGAATGAAGTATAAATGTTTTAATTATGTGTAAAAACATTTTAAAACATTATGAGAGTAGGATTTATTTGGAAATATGCCTACAATGATTTTATATTAGTGATATAAACCAACATAATAATAAATATTTATGTGATTCTTTTTAAAAAAAACTTTCATGTTATTGGATATTTAAATATCTTTTTAGATTGTATATGGTTAAGAATATAGAATAATGAAGTAAGCAAATTTTTCTTGTGGATCAGTGAGACTGCTTTAATTAGAAATGAATTTTATTTATTGTTTGAGAATGCAGATAGGTATTTTTGTTGATGTATGATATGGAAAATCTTGAGAAATAATGATAAAATAGTGGCTTGGTAGTATGATGGTTAACAGGAAACCAAGATGATGTTTTAATAAGATGTGATGAGGAGTATGAATAATATTTATAGTCTTTGTGTAGATATCAGTACAGCTAACAATGCCCTGTGTCTGGTATATTTATTTGGACAGTGTTTTATATTTCTTTAAATATTTGATGTTTTTAATAAAGCTGAAAGAATATCTTTAACATCAGTGATGTATTGGAGGTCATTGGACAGGAAAAGGTCATACCTATAATTCTTATTGATACACTGTGCCATGATATTTTGGTGTATGTTATAAGTTATACTCTAGTTTTTTCCCTTAAATCCTATACATCTGTTTCACTATCTATATTTCATGTAACTGCATCGTTCAGTAAGATATATTTGAAAAGATATGGTAAATAATTTTAGAGTTTAAGTTATGCTATCGTTTGAGTGAGATTGGTTTATTTGCTTAGAAGAAATAGAATTTTACAACTTGAAATTGAAGGTCCAATGAATCCTAAAGGAAAGGAAAGAATCATAGAATATATTTTGGATTTATTTCGGAATGAAAATATATTTTTTTAACAATAAAGTATGTAAAATAAAGTTGTTCTTTAAAATGTTAATAACTTTTGAATGCTTTATTATATCTTTGAAAAATTAAGTATTGCATATTTTAAAATACAATATTATAAAGTAAATGATATAAAGAATAGGCTTAGTATAATTTTATGTTTATTGAATAATAGGAAATATGTGAATAATTACAATTATACAATATTAAAGTAATGCTATATGAGAATATGTTATGTTTAATGGACAGGGTGTGTAATAAATAATATCCACTAAAATCTAGTAATAGATTATTAGATAGATGGTTTATGTAACATCTTTGACATTGCAAGATGAAAATTGTGTAATTTTAAGAAAATCCATACTCATGTTAATGTTTTTTTTTTTGTTTTTGTAAAATGTTTTCTCTATGGATGTGTTTTAAAAAAGAATATAATTAGATAATATTTAAGGATAGGATATCTTGGTAAAAAATAAATAAATATCATTTGTCATAGGTTTAATGATAAAGATAAAAGAAATGGTATTGTTATATTATTATTGTATTAAGTCTAAATGAAGACATAAAATAAGTATAAATTATTTTTATAACTAAGTAAATAAAAAATGTAAAACAGTGTAAGATGAGGATATCCAATGTAAATATTGTACATAAATTATTTATTTTGTTAATGTTATAATAAACTTTGTTAATTTTGTTTTTAAAAAAATTATGTGTCTGGATTTTATCTTATTTTGCATTACACTGCATGAGATCACAATATATCCATAATAATAGAAACAAACATGTAATTTTGCACAAAAGATAAATAGAGTATTATTTTTAAGAATTCAAATATTTTTATTGGTATTCATTTAATTAAGTAATCATAATTTTACATTATTTTATGGGCATAAATTAGTTAACATAATAGTACATTAAATTATATGCTATTAGTTGCCACATAATTTTGTTTGTCAGATTGTCAAATGCTACCATGTATTCATTATATTATTACATGAAGATAAAATATTATATTGTATTATTTTATCATTTTATCATAGCAATAAAAATTATAGTGAAACGAAAAGAGATATACAGAATTACTTCATACAATGAAGAATATTATTATTATTTATTATTATTAGTTTATAAGTGGTAGATTATGAGATAAAAATCCCTTCTCATATTTTACTACTGTAGTTTTAATTAACTTAGAATAAATTTTATAAACCTGAGATTTTATTGAGACAAATTATAGTAGATAAAGATTAAGATTTAATTGTTAGCTTAATCTTAGTGAGTAGGATTTATTAAAGTCGTAAGAATACTATAGGTTTGTTTATTTGAAATAGTAATAAGGGGGGATAGTGTTCTTATACCATTGAGGTAGTATCCTGTAGGACATTGGCTCAGTGTAATATATCTTGTCACCTGTATGTTCATTTCCATGTCTCATGAAAATATTAAATATTTATTCAATTTAGATTATAAACTGAACCTTATTCGTATTTTAAATTTGAGCTAGTGAAACATTTAATATTAAGGTAGAATATTTTATTTATTAATTATTAACTGAGCTAGAACCTGTTTTATTTAATATATTATACTGTTAGGAAGTGAGGATGCAAATGCACCAGGTTAGAATATATATATATTGTGCCCTTTTCTATAGGATGCAAATGCACCAGGTTAGAATATATATATATTGTGCCCTTTTCTATAGGTCAATGATGGTTATAAATGGTCAATTACTAAAAAATTTTAAAATTAATATTATATAGTATTTAAAATTATAGCATATATTAAGCAGAAAAAAATTAATATGATATATTTAATAATAAATATTGTGATGGTGAGAATTGTATCTAATTCTATATTTTTCTAAATTGTTTTTCAAAATTTTATATAATTATTTTATATAATATAAGTAGCAAATTTATTAAGACAGATAAAATTAGACTAAACACAATAAATGACTACGTGACTGTCTGAAATATTCTATGTATAAGCACCGGTTTAAATTAATACTAATAATTAAAATATTTAAATAGTATATTATAGAAGTGGATGGAATTGTCACACATCATAATAAAAATAAGTAGTATACACCTTTATTAATTATTATTTCAAAATTGTTTTAAAGGTAGTTAAATTGTAATAAATAATAATTGATTTAAAAATAATAATGAGTTAACATTTAAGTCTATTACGTCATGATTTTAAAACTTTAGAAATTGTTTATAAATCCAAGTAGGGATTGACCAATAAAAAATAGATCTTGGCAGACAACCAAAATCGTGCCAACTAATTGTATAAACGGGGGAGAACAAAAATGTGTTGACTCCAGAGCAGAGGTAAAATTTTAAGCTCTCTAAATTTTTTTTTCTTCAATTTATTAGTCAATTTTATTATAATTTTAATAATATCTTTGAAAGAAACCAACTGACAATTTAAAAATCATCCGAAGAGAATCTTAGAATAATATGTTTTTAAAAAAAAGTTTTTCATAGTAATGTTTCACTAACTTTACAGTAACCTGCCAGTGGATTCTATCGAAATATAATCGGAGTTTTCAATAGAAAATGGATAGATTCTTAAAACCAAGTTGTAAATTTTATAATGTTCCAAATATGTTAATATTATTCGTTGATATAGTTTATATAGCATATCACTATGAAAGCTGCTTTCGTGCGTATAAAATCAATGAAAGGACATTGTGCGTAGAGTTAAGGAAGATAATGGTAAATAAAACTAAGTATTATTCGTATAATAATAAATGGACAAAAGGAATTTTAATATTGAAATAGTTTGAATTGCTTTCTTTAAGATGACTTGAGAAAATACTCTAGAAAATAGTTAAAGATCGAAAGTAGTGTATATAAAATAATAATGAATGAAAGTGAAGTTTACCAAGGAAAACACTTGCCTAAAGAAAAAAAAATTTTACAGAAGAGAAATATAAAATATTGGATCCATGGAAAATGCAATTGATACCATAATTATTAAATAATTGTAGTTTAACTAGAAATAAAGATGCATCAACGCGCCAAGGTAATATTCGCCAGAACATTAAAAAGCTTCGTGGGATAACTAAATAAAATGTTTTCTAATAATTTTGGATTAAACACTAAAACTAAAGATCATCTAAACAGTTTATTAAATGAACTAATTTATTTAAAACTTTAATAAGCATAAAGGAGAACATTCAAACAAAAGAAGAAATAATAAATATTACGGGACTAACCAAGATTTACCGTCAGAAAATATGTGATTATGGTTTGAATTATTTTCTTTACTAATCTAAGTTAAACATTAAGTTTTAGATAGCGATAGGGAAAACAAAATACATTAATTCGTGATATAACATTATATGAAATAATATGCTTTGATTTTGAATTTTAAAATAAAATTGTATGTATGTGGAAATTTGTATATTTGCGATGCTCGAAGAGAAAGAAACCTACTACGAATTCTGATAGGAAGATAAAAATTGTTTTTGGTAACATTTATAATTATTAATGATATATAATGTATGTTTTTTTTATTTAGATCAGCTGAGAATCGAATGAATGTAGTGCAAAAGTTTTATTGTTATTATTGTTGTAAAACGCATTTTTGAAAACAACACTCTAAAACACTTTGAGATGTGATTAGATTTTTAAAAATATGCATACGATAATCATTTTATGTGTTATTAATATAGTTCAATATAACCGATGGTTATGTGATATTTTCTGTTAATTTTCCGATTGGGATATTTAAATGTTATTTTAACAAAACATAGATGTTGAACCTACAATGTAATAAAGCAAGACAAATTGTTCTTATGGAATAGGGAAATGTTTTATATTAGCGAATTTTGTTTATTGTTTTAAAAAGTAGTTAGTATTTTATCGATGTTGGATACAGTAAAAATCTCGAGAGATAGTTTGGGTAGTGACTTGGTAGTACGTGGTGATTCGGAAACCAAGAGGATGTATTAAAAACTAGGATGGTTCAGGGAGTGAAATAATAAGTAGTTTTAGATGTTAATCAGTGTAGTTAACAAAGCCCTATGACTGGTACACATGTTGTCTTGGACAGTGGTATTTTAGATATTTCTTGTGAGTCGTACTAGATGTTTGGTAAAGCTGAGTAAATAGCTGCCACATCATGCTTATCACCAAGGTTATTAGACAATGAATGTCGGACCTATTCACACTGTTCCATACATTTTTGAAGTATATTGTGGATAAGTTATCTATCTATTTTCCCGATATCCTATACATCTTTCGCTATCTTTATCTGTATTTCTTGCAACTACATCATTATGTGATAAGTCTATTAAAAGGGAAACAATAGATATTTTAGAATGTATGTCATGCTATTATTTGGAATAAGAATAGTTAAGTGTTAACGAAGAGTAGATTATGATTATTGAAAGAAAGATGCAGATATCCTAAGAAGGGAAGGAGTTAGAGAATTATTTTAATTCTTTTTTAAGAAATGAACTATAATTTTATAAAAGTATATCCAAATAGAAATATACAAAAATATTAAATATAATTTCACGTTTTCTTATTGTTAATTATATTTTAAAAAATATAAGTATTGCATATTTAAAAAAATACAATAACATTCGATAATTATAGTATATGTGAAACTGTAACAGGTGATAATTAAACCTGTGTTATAGTATTATACATGAGTATGGCTTATGGAATAAACATATTATAGTTTACGAGCATTGGAGAACAAACGTTAAAAGTAATAATAATATTTGAATAATATGCGGAGTGACTTATATAAAGTTACAAGAAAATGTAATTTTCTTTTAAAAACCATAATGATTGTAAAATTATGATGTTATAAATGATGTTTATCCACATAGATAATTTATAATACAGTAACTTTAATATTAAAAGGTAAAGAATGATGTTACCTATAAAATAGTTAAAATAAGTGATATGATAAACCTAATGAGAAATAAATAAATAACTTTTAAAAGGCATAATAATTTTAATTAACGATAAAAGAAATATAAATGTGTATAATTCAGCTATTGTAGTGTAAAGAAAAATGAGGATATCCCTTGTAAATAGATGTAGATGGATTTGTTTGTTTTATTTATTTTTTTATTGATGTTAATAAAATTTTAAAATTTGTTTATTAAAACTTGTGTCTGAGTTTTGTTTTCTCTACATCATTGCATGAATTCACAGGGTATGTTCACAACCATTAAACTAAGTATATGATTGTTTGCACAAAAGATAAATAGAGAAGTATGTTTAATCTTAAATATTTATTGATGTTCTTATAATTAAATAATTATAAAATTGCATTGTGTTACTGGTCATCAATCCATTATCATAATATTTTGCTAAATTATATGCTATTAGTTGCCACTTGCTTTATTTATCAGATTATCTAAACACTGCCACTTATTAATTTATTTTATTACTTAAAGATAAAAAGGGAGGATATTAGATTATTAACTAATTTATTACGGTTATAAATTTGCGATGAAAGAAAAGCTGTACTAGTTGGATTAAGCAATTTTAGATTGTTATTATTATTGTTTTATTATTAATCTAATTTCAGAGTAGTAGATTATGACATAAAATCCCTTATCATATTTTTCTACCATATGTTATTAACATACGAATAAACTTAAGAACCTGAGATTATTTCATTTGAGCTAGATGATTACTATTATTATTATTAGAGATAAAAGATTAATACTTTAATTGTTAAATGAGTCTTAGTGATTAGAAGTTGTGGAAGTCATAAGAATACTATGTATTTATTATGTGTAATAGTAGTATAAGGGGGGATAGTGTTCTTATGCCATTGAGGTGGTATCCTGTGGGATATTGTCTCAATGTAATCTACCTTGTCACCCGTATTTTCACTTCTAGTCTCATAAATTCCTGAATATTTATTTGAGTTAGTTTAACACAGAACCTAAGTTAATTTTAAGAAACTTGAGCTAGTAAAGCATTTAATTGAATAGTTCATTAATTATTAGAGCTAGAACCCGGTTAGGTGATTTTCATTATATTATATTTATTTTGGGGGAAGTGGAGATGCGGGAATGGGGCGGTTAGATTATGGCCCTCAACATGATTGGCCTGATGTGTAGTGGAGCTACACATGATGACAAGGGCAGATTGTGGCGCCGGCAACGTGTGGGGCCCAAGTATTAAAATGGGAGAGTATAATAGGCTTACATGGAATGGAAAGGTTAAAAAGGGCAGAATATATATATATATAACAGTTATTATGGGCATAATGATAAAGCTTTTACTTAAATCTTTTAATTCATTTTCTATTTCAAATTCTAGTATTTTCAACAAAAGTTGCAATCAGTTTTTTTTTGTTGCTATTTGTTTTTCTTCTTGGTGTTACTCCTGAAATTTGTCATACATAAATATACATGTGTATATACATGCACATACACTTGTAATATTCGCTAAATACGATACCTCATGTTGAGTATTTAAAAATGTATTTATCCATATATCCTTTTAAGTTACATTTTGTCACTGTTGCACCTTATGATGAGTGCAAAAGGGGTTTATTCATTGTAAATTCCCCATAATCAAGTCCACTAATACCTTTATATTTAGAATAGTAGTAAGTGTATAATTGTGCTGCACATATATATATGTATATGAATTTAACGTAAAAAAGAAATAGATGCAGCACCTCATGTTGCATGCTATATGGTGTCTGAGCTAACACAACCTTATTGACATGTTGAAAAATATGAAATTAGTGAAATATTTCATAGGGCAAATATATGTATGCATAGTTGTTGTTTTTTATTATATTTACTATCAATAAAAAATGTTTTAAAGTATGGAGTAGAAGTGTATGTCGGTATAACCAAAAATCTTTTATATGAGAAATATATAGCAAATCACACAAGACATAACTTATTTCTACAGGGTAAAAAGCTCAGATCCCTTCCATTTTTTATAAAACATTGTATTGTAAATAGATTTAGGGGTTTATATATTTTCTTATTCATTTAAATTGTATTTATATTTTTATCTATTTCAAAGCATCAAATATATATACAGGTTTGTGATAATAATTCATTTATTTATTTTTATTATATCATTTTAGGTATGAAACAGTGGTGGGTATTTGGGATTAAATAAATATTTAATCATAATATTAAACTTGTTATATTTTAGTATTATTATTTATTTGATAAAATGTACTTTTTGCTTGTCAATCATGTACCAATAATAATCATTAACCTTGCCCATTGAAAACCCTAGATGTAGAGTACTGAGCTTGCCACACAGGATATCGCTCTACTGTGGTGTTAAATCTTATTCTTATGCTCAGATGAACTTATGGTATTGCACATTCTGCTAGGAGGATGGGGGAAATTTATTTTTATTCTATTCTAGGAGTGGCATACAAAAGCTGTATGTAAATAGACATTTCAAAGATGTGTACTTACTATGGGTTCTAAACATTCAGGCATTCAAATACGATATAAACTTAAGGGGGTTTTTAACTGATAGAGTCCTGTCAATTCACTTTTTCTATCAGTTTAGCTGCAAGTACCAATATATATGAGTACAGACAATTGGCTAAATTGGTATCCATTTTTTTCCCTGTTAAATCTTGATCACTTCATGCTCAATGCAAGATTAGGAGTAGAAATCCGCAGGGAAGTATTGTCCGGTACAATATATATATATATTAATATATATATATATATATATATATATATATATATATTAATGGAAATGGTTGGCATAATTGCTTAGTTATGTTACCAAATTACTTAAGAATATTTTTTTAAAGAAATGTTCCAGAAGTTCAATTGGTCAAACTATAAAACAATAAATGTTTATTGATTGGCATAAAAAGAAGATATAGGTATGGCTCTATACATATAACAACTTATACAACAATATGTATTGTTAAATATCTATCATCTTTGATCTTTTAATTCCAATGATAAATCAACCTATATATTTACAGAAAAGAGGTAAAGCCTCTTAATTATATTATTTGAATCCTAGTGCCAATTTTATAAATTATTGTTTATGTAGCCTACATACTTAATTATTAATTAAATTCAAGAGCATGAACATTATATGTATTCTAAAGTGGTTGTTGTGCTTTGTTAGGCTTTCAGGTTTGTTTCCAAACCAACAGATACAAAAAGAACCACTATTCAGCAATTAATATGTACAATTTATTAGTGCAAAATATATACACCCATTAGTTAAACAAATGTACAAATACAGTTGATATGCTTCAATGCTGAGATAGTCATGTGGAGTATGGAACTTGTTTCCAGCTAATGAGCCTGCATTATGAGTTCTGGTAAGACTCTTCCAGCTATGTAGCTAGCTTGCCTCCAATTGGCTCTAGTTCAGATGTAGCAGTTTCCAGTCCGTAGATGGAATTGCCTCACTGTGCAGACATCTCAATAATGACTAGATAAATACCTTTGCTGATAGCAGAAGGTTTAATGGAGAGCATGTTTTGTCATTCAGGTTAACAGAAATAATTGTTATCTGCTTTGCCTCCAAAAGGCTGACTATTTAAAGGCAGATCCTTTACCTTACTAGCAACATGTGGATTCAGTGTGCAATCCCCAGTGAAGGTTTTAATCCTGATGGATAGCAACTGGGTGCTAGCCAATCAGGCAAGAAATCTGGAATAGTCCACTTTTGAAGGCAGGGTTAGATATGACAGTGGTAATCACAATATTATTTTTTATGAATATATTTTAGAAGCAAAGGGTATTTTATTGTGCTACAGATAAATTATTATCATATAAAATTATAATACTAACATTTTATGCCTCAGAATATTTTAGATAAATACAAGTAACTAAATTTTAAGTTACCAAATATGTTGAAGTAGTAAATGTAATCTTATCTTCAAAAAAAAAACAACATTAAGTCAAATTTGGAAAAAAATCAAAATAAAACATTTATTTTAATTAAGAGGGAAAAAAGTAATGCTTAAAAATACATATTTTAATAATAAAGAGACTTTTTTAATATCAAGATATTCATATATATATATCGAATGACTTATATAAATATTAGATATTCATATATATATATCGAATGACTTATGAAAATATTACAAATACTCAGATACTGTGAATTTAATTGTGATTTGGCATAAATCATTATCGTTATTTATATTAATAATTTACAAGCTAATCAATTTTCATATATATATATATATATATATATATATATATATATATATATAGAGAGAGAGAGAGAGAGAGAGAGAGAGATATGTGTGTGGGTGTTTCCATATGATGGTTCACATCAATATTTTTTTCTCTAAATCTTAATATTCTTTATGTAAGTATTTAACTTTAGCAATATCCCACTTTATGCATCAAATATCTTCTATGATAATATGTTATGAAAATATCTTCAAATTAAGCATGCATATATATGTTTAAAGAAATCAGAGTTATTTATATATCTGGTTAATAAAAGAGATTTGCATATTCTTATGTTAAGAATAAAATAAAAAAATCATAATCTAAAACATAGCTATTAATACTTCATGTCAATTATATGCTTTAACAAAATAATCTAAAATGATTTGACTAAACATGGAAATGACTTATCAAACAAAACTTTAATCTTATAAACGCAAACGAATGTTTATGATTTTCTTAATCCTCCATCGTATTGGCAACGCATACAAACAAATTGATCCACCCATTTACACTTTAATACGTTTGTAATAAAAATAATATTGACTACAGTAATAGATACTATTTGAATCGCTTTATGAAATCATTTCTTTTATCAATGTTATAGCCACAAACTCTCCCCCCCCTCTCTCTCTCTCCATATATATATATATAAAATCAAATTACAAATATGACATTTAATCCCGCCCTCATGTTTTTTTTTTTTTTTGGTATAAGTGCTGATGGAGACATTTTGTATATAATAATTTGCTACTTTTCCCTTTTTTGTAAAGCAGAGGAAAGTAAAAATGTTTAGTGGATTCCTATTTTCTTATGAAGACACAGTTTGACCATAGTACTGAGTCAATTGATTTCAGGAAACGTGGAAGTAATCTTATCTTTAAAGAACAAAATGGCCATTGTTTGTGACATTTCACATTCTGTTAGTTCTTATTGTTCTTGGCTTAGAATTGTCTGATTAAAATGACAAACTGCAGCTAGTATAAAGGTAAGCAGAAGGTTTCCAAGTTTATCTCCTTAACTCACCATTCTGTTGGTCTACAGTAACTTAATTGAAATTTCTGTTCTTTGATTAGAAATAAAACAAACTGTTAGTATTTTTGTGTGATTACTATCCCAAAAAAGAAAAATGAAAAAACAATGTTTACTTCTCCTAACAACCATTCTAACAGAGCATGTAATACAAAACATTTATTAAACTTTAAAAGTAAAACACTGATCAGTTTATATCTGATTTACAGAAAAACAAACAAAAAAAATTGACAATAATATGATATACCTATTTATTTTTTTATAAAATTAACTTAATATAACAAAATTAACAGGACAGTTGCCAAAATTAAAATTTAATGAGAAGCAGTAAATATTTATCTCTTTATAAATGTTTTTTTTTTTCACTTTTTTATAGTATTTTTATATAACCGATCTTTGATATTATACATTCAACCTACAATCCATTTCTTTTATGTTGACATTATTTTTATTATTCTAAAAATATTAATAGTATGAAAGACAATTTAAACAAAATATTTATAAAAAAGTAGCTAAGTGAATTCGAATCTATGATCAAATTCTTAATAACCTCATGTGTTTTTAATGACATGATTGGAAGAGCAACCATCTTCCTTCCTCCCACTAATATAAAAAAAACAATTTTGATAAGACGCATTTTTTAAATATATAATCCGATAAATAACCTTTAAATAAACTCTACAAGAAATTTATCTTAGCTACTCAGAATAAAATAATATATAAGAGTTTGTCATATTTACTACAATAATTTATCACAAAATTCATGACAAAGGTTTTTTAATTATTATTAAAAAAATTAAAAAATGATTTACCCTACACTTTTCAGATATACCGATCTTAAACTATGAGCATTATATGAAACTTTCTGTTCATCAGGAACATCAATCATAAAATATTTCTCACCTAATTTATTGCCAATATGAAAGAGGTCTTCAGAAAAGTTATAAAACTTTTTGTATTTGGAGAAATATTTTATTAACTAATAATTTGTCTCTTAAGTTTAGAACCATTAATTTATTTTATAATTAAAAGTGTGTACATTTTATTTCACCAAGTGTGTAAAAATGATAAATCGTAACATCACTTCCTAATAATAAAGAACTTGAAGATATGGATAATTTTCTGATAAAAAAATGAAGATTATTAAGGCAAGGCTTATACATCCAAATTTTATTCTGAATGGATATTTGAAAACAAGGCGAAAGACACCCGCCCCCTAAATAATTTGTGAATATAATAGTTAAATTTTGAAATATTCAAAAATAAGAATTCTACATAACAAATAAAAAAATATTATGAATAACTGCTTTTAATAATCAATTTTTTTACAGCCTATCATGATATTTTTTTCCAATTTTTTTTTAGATGGATATTTATAGAATAATTCATAACCATGAAACCAATGGCATAAATTTCTATCAGGATATTTATTTTTTAACTGAGCTAAAACATGACTTCAGCATATCACAATAAAGTATAACTGCCCTGTTTCTCAGAGAGTAAAGACTCTTAGTTTGCATAATTGTTTACATTCGACAATACAACTTATTTCTTATTGTAGATCAATCATCTTGAATTTGCTCTATTTTTTTTGGTAATGGAATGAAGACAGCTAAACGGATCAATAATGTTTCGACTTCAAATAATTTTCTACAATTACATACATTCACATAAACATCACATGATCACCATTTCTCATGCTTGCTTATAACTTATTAAAACAGGCAAAACTATCAATACAGTATTGCCACTCAGTGCAATCCAGAGTAATCAATGAATTCCAGAAGGCTTGTGCATAAATTTCCCATCTAGTTCCTACTCATCCATTAACTCCAGACTAGTTTCTGGCTTGTGACCTTCATCAGTGAGGAACCTTGCATCTGAGAGCAGTACACCTAGATCTTAGGATCTAATGTAACCTTCAAGCAACTACTTTTTATTTCAACTTAACTACAAAACTATGAGTCTTAAATTGAAAATGCAATAATATTTTCAATCCAAACTCATTATCTTAATACAGTCATATAGGTCTGAACTCAGTTCAGTACCAATTCATTTTGGTGTCTTTGGGTCTTTAATAACCACAGCCACAACTACCCTATTAGGCAGGATTGGTTTTAAGCCAATACACATCACAATATCATCATTTTTATGCTTGCTTATAACTATTATTAAAACAGGCAAAACTCTCCATACAGTATTGCCACTCAGTGCAAGCCAGAGTAATCAATGGTTGCCAAAAGGCATGTGCATAAAATACCCATCTAGTGCCTACTCATTAAATATCACCAGACTAGTTTCTGGCTTGTGGCCTTTATCAGTGAGGATCCTTCGAACTGAGAGGATTGCACCAAAATCTTAGAATTGAACACAACTCTCCAGCAGTCACCTTTTTATCTCTACTTAACTACAAAAGTATGAATCTTGAATTGAAAACAATATTTTCAATCCACATTCATTAGCTTATATAGTCATATAGGTCTGAACTCAGATATAGGTGTAGTACTATCAGATCCAAGATTCCTCACTGATGAAGGCCGCAAGCCAGAAACTAGTCTGGGGAGATTAGATGACTAAGTAATATATGGGAATTTTATGTACAAGCCTTCTGGAATCCATTGATTACTCTGGCTTGCTCTGAGTGGCAATACTGTAGGGAGAGTTTGCCTGTTATAATAACAGTTATAAGCAAGCATAAGAAATGGTGATCATATGTTATTTACTGGCTTAAAACCAATCTTGCCCAATAAGGGCTATGATTATTAAATAACCAAAAATAGTAAAATGTATAGGTACTGAATTGAGTTCAGACATATATGACTTTATAAGCAAATGAGCTTGGATTGAAAATATTATTGTGTTTCATAGTTTTGTACTTAAGTAGAGATAAAAGATGGCTGCTGTAGGATTGCATTAGATCCTAAGATCTAGGTGCAGTTCTCTCAGATCCAATGTTCTTCAATGATGAAGGCCACAAACCAGAAAGTAGTCTGGGGGTATTGGATGAGTAGGCATTAGATGGGAATTTTATGCAAAGGACTTTTGGCACACATTGATTACTCTGGCTTGCACTGACTGGCAATAATGTACAAAAAGTTTTGCCTGTTTTAATACACTCCATTTTTTATATTTAAATCACAAAAATAGAAATTATTTATAAAGTTTTTATGACAACCTAATTCATGTAACAGTCATGCCTTTTTTTTTTCAGCCTTATATTTTTTTTTACAAAATTTTAAATTTTTACCTTTATGACTATTGTATAAATAAAACTTGTCAGACCCTACCCTCTTCCTGGTATATGTTTCAGAACAAATTTTATTGCCATACTTCCCATGAAACTGAAATTTACATCATAATCTCACATTTTTAACTATTTTAACTACCCCCTTCATTTTTTTATATAGAGCTTCAAAAGAACACCAATTCAACATTAAAATTTTGCAATTCATATCTTCAGATTTGATTCTAATTGATATTTCGTTTTCAGAAGATTCTACTTTCCTTTTTATATTCTTCTATATTTTATTTAAACATTGGATATCTAATCCAACTTCTTCTTTAGACTCTTCCAACTTTGCCTTTAAAGCTAGATATTTCTTTTGATCCCTTCATCACCAATAAAACTTCAGCTTTAACTTCATCGAATTTAGCACTCAATATAGGATATAGAAAATGGTTGTCAGTTACTCCTTCATTAAGTTTAGCATGCAACTTACTAATTAATGTAGCACTAACTTTACTAACATTCCTTGAAACACTTTTTATTTTGGCAATGCTAATAATGATCCAATATACAAGTTTAGAGATCCCCCAATACATCAAGATTATTATCACTCATGATTTATATTTTAATATAACAAATGATCTCAAAATTTAATGGTATATAAAATATTTAAATAAATGTATTTACCAATAATATAAATCAATAACCTGGAACCCATTACTACATTCACTCCATCTGCAAAGAAATAATAACAACAAAAGCAAAACAATATCACTTTCCAAGAAACAACCATGGATTGACATACATGGCTTCAAGGAACATGAAGACCATCAGTTTTTTATGTGACCATAGTGTTTTTTTACAATTATTTTAAAGCTGTGATGTTATGTATTTGACTTCTCCTTAAACAAAATCAAGAATATCCCAGCAACTATGCCCAGATAAACCTGTTAGCCACTTTATTTTCCATTCCCCACTCTAAGTCTTCCCATATTCTGCCCCATCCCATTTCCACAACATAAACTTTGTCAATTCTATGGCCTTTATATCTAAATCCCCCTTATTTTTTTCACAAACCCAGCATAAAAACTAATAAGTCTCTTTCCGTATAGTCACTTTGTTCATACCTAGTCTCCCATAACTTCATTATCTGTACCCTTTCTGCTTTCAAGAATTTACATTCAATCAAAAGATGCCAAATATTTTCTATACCTTCCTTACACAATTTGCACACTAAATCTCCCATAGTTTTTCATTTACATGTATATTCTCTTGTTGCTAAAGATCTTGTTCGAGAGTTAAACAATAAACTACTTTCCTTACTATTATCATAAATTAAATCACATCCAATATTCCATTTACTTCTATATATATTTAAATTCTTCTTACCCTCCATACTAGTTCGGCATCTCTCCAACTCCCTATTTTTTATTAATGCTTCTATTCTTTTATCATATTCCTTACCACTATAACACTCAACAATCCTCCTAACACAATCATTGCACCTTTTATACAAGTATACCAATATAAATTATTTATCCAAATCTTTTGCATACCGCATTATTTTTCTCACCCGTCTTGTTGCCTGCCCTTTATTCATAGCCCAATTAAACACTATTTTGGCTATTCTTTTACTATCCATAAACTGCAACCTACCAGACCATTTCATTTTACTTTTTGAATCTCTCATATAAAAACTTGACCATCACATTTCTCCTTGAATTGCCCCCTTTGCTGTCCACATCTCTGCATCTAATGTATGTCTTCCTACTTACCTTTGTACTTTCTCTAAGTAATCTAAAACCCTTTTACTAACACATAATTCATCACTACCATATTTTAACCCTGCTACTGCAACTCGCTTCCATATAATTCTAGCTACATCATATTTATTATATGAAAATACTGTTAGTTTCTTTACCAAACCCTTTCTTCTCTTTGCTTCATTTACCATTTTTTCCCAATTCATCCAAGCAATTTTCCTGATTACATAAGATGATTCCCAAATACCTATATCTATCCACCACACTTAATTTAAATCACCGAATAAAAATTCTACATTTTCTCTTTTCCCAGTATTAACCATCATTATATTTGATTTTTCTTCACTAAATTTAATCCCCATCTGTTTACCCACCCTTGCACATGTCCTCAACATAATATCCATATCTTCTTTTCTTTCTGCACACAAAAAGATATCCGCAAAAAAAAGACCCGACAAAATATATACTCCCTCGCCACCTATTAACGGTATCTCTACCCCCTTCCTAGTCTTTCTATTTATTTCTCCATTTCACTCAAAAACAACAAAAACAAAATAGGTGACATAGGGCATCCTTGCCTTAATCCCACCCCATTTTTAATTTTAACTGATTCTATGCCCCCTAATTAGTAATTATAATAATTATTTTCATATAACTTTTTAATAATATTTACTGAAGCTTCATCCATTCTCAAATTGGCTAATCTTGCCCATAATCTATTTCTATTTACTCTATCATATGCTTTCTCTATATCTATAAAACTCATATATAATTATCTACCTGAATTCCTATTCATCTCCATAAGTTGTGTAACTACAAACAAACTATCTCCTATATGTCTATCTGACCTAAAACCTCCTTGCATTTTCCCCACTATATTATTTTCTTCCATCCATTTTACAAGTCTTCCAGCTACCATATATGAAAAAACTTTATATAGCACTGATGTTACCGCTATCGGTCTATAATGATTTAACTTTCTAAGATTCTTACCCTTTCCTTTAAATAATAATCTTATTCTTGTATTGCTCCAACTACCTGGAAAAACTCTCTTCTGTGCCATCTTATTAAAACATGATAATAACTTTTCTTTTGCTCTATGCCCTAAATTCATTACCATCTCTACTCCCCATCCATCTAAACCTCTTGCCTTTCCACTTTTCAATCTCTTCCCTGCCTCATTAAGTTCATTTTTTGTGAACCTAATATTGCCATTATTAACTACTTTCATGTTTTCTATCACTAATTTCCTTCACATCTAACATCTTTTCTATATATATTACATATCTATTTAAGATTCTCTCTAGCTTTCCTCTAGAACTACATTCTATTCCCTCATCTATTAATACTACCTCTCTTTCCCCTATATTTCTCCTTTTAATGTAATTCCAAAATTTTTTACTCCCATCTTTCCACTTTTATTAATATCCTCCAACAATTTACTATTTAACTTCATCCTGTCTCTATAATTATCCATTTTAGCCAACATTCTTCTTTTCTAAGTACTTTCCCCATTTAGCATTAATATCATTTTCACTTTCTTTGTTCTTAATAGCACACTTATATATTCTGCATGCTTCTTTCCTCTCTTTTACACTTTTACTAACTGTCATTTTTATTACTTTTATTCTTCTGCATATTCTCAACTAAAACCCTATTAGCCACTTTTTCTATTTCACCACACCGGTCCTTATACTAATCCCCAACCAACTGCTTCATGGTTTCTTCAACTTTTATTTTATCCTCTTCCAACTTATTCTTATCATTCACTCTCCCTCCACATCTTTCACTATTGTTTCTACCTTTATTTCTATTTTTCATCACATTACTAACCATTTATATTAAAATAAAGTTATGATCACTATTACATATTCTCTCTTCATTATCAAACACCTTAATTTTCTGTATTTTATTCATTCCCTCTTTCTCTACCAATACATAATCTATTGTGTGATATACATTATTCCTAGACCATGTGTATTGTCCCTCATACACATTTGATAGATTCCCAATGCTCAAATTTACTTGTTGCCAAAATTCCTTCAAAAACTGACCATTCTTATTATCTACATCATCAATTTTTTCAATATGTCCATTCATATCCCCTATAACCATTATTCTCTTCCCATTTTCTTTAAAACTGTGTATATCCTTAACTAGGCATTCATATATACTATTGTTCCACTCCATTACAGTTTGACTATATCCAGTGGCAATATACACTACAGCCACCATCCATCCTTTTCTACCCAATCTTATTTCAAACCATGAATGCTCTTGACATTTAACAATATTTAAATATTTTTTCGATATAACACCTATACCATCACCCCTTTTTTTCTTTTTCTTTTTTGTTTATACCCTGCCACACCACCTCTTCCAAAATATGTCTTCTTCTTCTCTTAGATGAGTTTCCACTACTGCTAATACCTCAAGTTCTTTATTTTCAATTGTTTTATTTAATTCCAGCTACTTTTCTGGTCTCCTACCACCTTGCATATTCAAAAACCCAATTTTAACAATTTCTTCTTTCCTAACTATTCTTTTATAAATTCTTTTGTTTCTTTCTTCTCCATTATCTTTATAACAAACTTTCTTACCATTAATCTTACAAAACCATTCCCTCTCCACATCTACACTTATATCTAAATCAACCATCTTTTGCTTATTTCTTATATTCCCTCCATTCTTCTTCTTTTTAATAATATTACAATTTAAAAGCCCACCCCCCTTTAAAAAGTTTCCCAAATTATATTCTTTAAATATCAGACTTCCTAATACTTTACTTCTTTGTTTTCCTAAGTACAATCCATCTTTACTATATAACTTCCTCTTTCCAATAAACCAATCCCATACATCCACAAACACAATAGTATTTTTCTCACACAATTTTTTCACTATCTCATTTATAGTACATGCCCTATCTAAAAAATGCCTCTTATCAAATCTTGGTAATATTCCCACTCCACCTACTCTTCCTTTAATCTCCCTGAAATTTTTAATCAATTCTACATTCTCATCCATTACTCTCCCTGATCGCTCTAACAAATTATTAGTCTCTAACATAACATATACATCTCTATTACGTTGATTTCTTACTTTATCTGTCACACCCCTAATTTTTGCTCCAGGCAAACATACTCTAACATACCTGCTTTTATTTTCCTTTGCAATTATATCCCCACATTCTCTTATTAGTGAATCTCCTATTAATACTGTTTCATAGTCTACTTTCTCTATTCCATCTGTAATCTTTTCTACCACCTTCTGGACCTCCTTATCCATTTCTTCTGTATCATTTCTACTCAATAATTCCTTTATTTTCTCATACTTTATCTCTAACAATTTTAATTTTACTTCTACATCCTTCACTTCTTCCTCTATCTTACTTATTCTCTAGCTAACCATCTCCATTATATTACTACTTCCTCCACCCATTAAAAGGTACTGTAAGTAGCTGCCCTCTCTATAATTATTCTACAAGTAAAAAATCAATAATATTGATATAAGAAGCTACAACAATGGGAGAAGGCAGGCTTTTCTAGATGCTGATTGGTTGGTTTGCATTTTGAAAAAAAGAAGAGCACCTGTCAATATTTTTCACTGCTCCAACTTCTTTGTTTTGATTTTCAAAATGAAAATGAATGTTTTGTAGTGTTTTTTATTACTTTTCATACATATTATAAATTATTTTCATAAAATATGCTGAAAATATAATTATTTAGAAAACAAGTAAGATTTTAGTAAATTATTTTTTACTTTTACACGAATGTAAATTAAAAAGAAAACCAGCGCTAATAACAATTTTGACTCTTGTCAACGATTTTCATCACCCCAAGCTCTCTATTTGATTTTCAAACAACAATGAATGTATTTTAGTATGCTGTTGGTATTTTTTACATATTATAATAATGTATATTGATAAAATATGCTGAAAATATAATTACCTTAGAAAAATGGTAAGATTCGAGTAAAAACCTTTTTACTTTTACACGAGTGTAAATTGAGGAAGAAAAAAATGATGTTCACAGCACTTTCTAATTTGTTACAAACTTTTTTTAGATCTTCTGCTATCAAATATTTTTACAATTATAAATAGAAATTTATTTTTGAAAAAACTTTTGTTCACTTTCATAATCTGACAAATTATTAATATACTTTTTACAAATGAAACTAAAATGAATATAATATTAAAAGATTAATATATTTTTACTACTGATTTTGTTGCAAAAGTTGTTAAATGTTAATTCACTTGGCCAATAAAAAAACTGTTCAGTTAAGAAAAAAAAATCTTCAGTGAAAGAGTTAAAATGCACATAACCCTAATCTCAGTTACTTTTTTACTATTTGGGCCCCAAGTGGTTGTGATATAATGGTAAAGATTACATGATGGCTTGGCTATAACACCAAATTATTTAATAATACCTTTTTTAAAAAATATGTTCTGGAAGTTCAATTGGTCAACTATATAATAATAAATAGTTATGGATTGGTATAGTAAACAAGACATAGGCTTGATTCTATACACATACCAATTTTTACAACAATATATGTAGTTAAATATATATCGTATTTGATCATTTAATTTTAATGATAAAACATCCTATACATTTATATAAAAGAGATATCGTAATTATTTGAAACAAAGAATCAGTTTTATAGATCACTGTTTATATAAATAAATATTTGATTAGTAATAAAATTCAAGAGCATAAACATTATATGTAGTCTAGAGTTGTGATGACAATATTATTTTTTTATTATTTTGGAACCTAAGGTATTTTATAGGGATACAGATACATTTTATCATATGTAACTAACTATAATATTAATATTTTATATCTCACTATATTCTAGATAAATACAGATAAATAACATTTAAGTCATCAAATATATTGAGGTAGCAAGTGTAATCTTATCTTCAAATAATATTAAGTCCAAATTTTAAGAAAAAAATCAAAATAAAAAAATTATTTTAATTAAAAGAAAAATATTAAACCTAGTGAAGATTCTCTTTTTTTTTAGAATATCGAGATATTCACATATATACATCAACTGATTTATGAAATTATTTTACATCCTTAAATATTGTGAATTTAATAAGATTAGGCATATATCATTATCATTATTTATATTAATAATTTATAAGCTCCATACGATTGACCAAATCAATAAATGTTTTTCTAAATCTTAATATTCATTACATATCTATGTAACTTTAGAAATATCCTATTTTATTTATAGTAATTCTCCAATGATGATCTGTTATAAAAATATCCTCAAACAAAGCACACCTATATATGTTTAAAAAGAGTTATTTATATCTTTTGTTAATAAAAGTGGGTTGCATATTCTTATGTCAAGAATATAATAAAATATTCATTCTGTAATCTGAAACATAGCTATTAACATAACAATTGAATAATACTCTTCAAAAAATATATATATTAATTTGATTAACCTTGGAAATTATTTATCAAAAAAAACATTAATCTTATAAATACAAACAAAGATTTATGATTTTTACCCCCCCCTCTCCATCATATTATCATGCATATAAACAAAATTAATCTAGCCATTTACAGTTTGATGTGTTTGTAATAGAAAATATTACTGACAACAGTAATAAATAAAATTTCAATCACTCTATAAGTTTTCTTTTATCAATGTTGTGCACACAAACTCTGTATATATATTCATAATCAAATTATAAATTTTCTTCTACCTCCTTTTTTTAAAATGCATTGATGGAGACATTCTATATATGATTTTTTTTTACTTTTCCCTTTTTTTTTGTTTGAAACTGATGAAAGCAAAAATCATTAGTATATCATTCTTTTGTTATGAATCTGAGGATTTGAAAACAGTACTCAGTCAGTTGATGTCAGGAAATTTTGAAAGTAATTTGTTCTCTGATGAAAGAAATGTGAATTGCTTGTGGTGTTTGACATCATATTATTTCTTGTTGTTCTTGACTTACAATTGCTTTCATAAAACAGAAAACTGCAGCTAGAGTGAATAAAACCATGGGGTTCACAAATTTATCTTATTAAGCCACTATTCTTTTGTTGTGCAGTAACTTAAGTGAATTTTATGTTCTTTGAATAAAAAGAGAGAAAATGAACTCAACGGCTAGTTTTTTTTGATTGCTATCGAAGAAAAATATGAAAACAAAGTACAGGTTCTCTTACTAACAACCATTCTAACAGTGAGTGTAATACAAAATATTGATTAAACATTAAAAGTACAATACTGTTTATCTCTTATTTAGAAAAATAAAAAAATACTGCAATCAAATTATAATGAATAATATATATATCCTTTTCATCTTTTTTTTTTTTTAATTAACTTAATATAATAAATTAACAAGATACTTTTGACAAAATTAAAATATAACGAGTAAATATTTATCTCTTTGTAAATGTTTATTTTTTTTCTTTCTTTATTTTAGTTATTTTTACATAAATGACTTTTGATATTGTTCATTCGATCTTAATACATGTAATTTTCTTAACATTATTTTTATAAAAATAACAATAAGAAACGCCATTTAAGCAAAATATTTATTTATAAAACAACCAATTGAGTTTGATTTTATAATCAAATGCTTAATAATGTCATATCTTCTAAATGATATGATAGGAGAAATAACTATCATATGTATATAAAACATTTCTATCAATTAAAAATGTTATCTAAAAAGAAAGATTTAGTGAATTTAATCTATCTTCTAAATAATAATATATTGCAATAGAGATAATTGTGTATTTTACAAATGTCTTCTAGACCCATTAAATTGAAATTTGAATTATATTTATGATATATATATAAAGGAGTAAATATTTTTAAGGCTAATCAACCAAACAATGATTGTTTTGTAACAAGACATCTGATGTTGGAGTGTAAAATGAAATCAAACCATCTCAAAATAATGTGCCTAAATTTATTTTATGTTAAAAGTGAGTTGTCTTTATTTTATTATCTAAGTTTTATTAGGATTGAAAAAGTTTCCTTGTAATATTTTAATGTCTTCAATAAGCTGATAATATAATTAGCATTCAAGATTAAATTTTGTTAGGACTTTGTTACAATTGTGTGCAGTCTAACCATGGCACAAAACAGTAGTTTTAGCAATATATGAAAAAGTATGTCTGAAACATGTATGCTACAGGAATATGTTTTCAAATCAATCACATAATATATTATGAGTTAGTTGTAAATTGATTAATACTCTAATGAGTAAAGCAGAGATTTCTTTTTCTCACCTGGTCAATAAAGATTTAAATTATAAAATGTATAAATTTAGATGATTATATATATAGTGCCCTTTTCTATAGGTCAGAATTGGTTCACCACAGCAAATTATTTAAAAATTTTAAATTTAGAATATGTTCTCTTGATGTGTTAGTTATGTTGTATTAATAGTATCTTAAAAGTATAATTTGAAGCTAAATAAATATGTAATGCATATAATTATTATGAATAACCATAAAATAGTTAAGTAAAGCTAAAAATATTATTACATATGGTTGAAAAAGATGGCCATAATAAATAATGCAGCTATAAATATTTAAAAGTATGTTTAAAAAGTTCAATTTTAATAGTTTTAAAACTTATAGTTAAATAAATGTTATATTTATTATTATAAATTATATTTAATAATTATAATTAATATCCTATATTTTAAAAGTAAGCTTTATGGTAGTGAAAGTTGTATTTAATCCTATATTTTCCAAATTGTTCTTCCAAATTTTGTATTATTGTATTAATTTATTTAATACATCAATTGTTGTGATTTATTATTTAATTTTCAGACAGAAAAATCAGATATAATCTGTCTCTGTTATCAATCATGTGATTCGTATAATATATGGTTATACACACATGCTTGCTAGTATTTAGATTAGTAAAGTTCAAAATATTTTAAAATTGCATTATAAAATTGGATATAATTATTTGCCTATCATAAGAGCAAATATTTAAGTTAACTATCGCTAAATGTTTTAAAATAGTATTATAAAACGGATACAGTTATAAAAGTTAAATATTTTGTTTTAAAATAAAATAGATAAATTAAATATTAAATGTGGGATAAAATTATTAAATATTGTTTTTTAAAAGTTATTTTAAAAAGTGTTTAATTAATTTAGTAAAGTAGTAATTGGTTTAAAAGTAATATTTTTAAATAATATTGTAAATTATAATACATCATATGTTATTTTTTTGAAGTTTAATTGTGTAAGAATGTAACATTATGCAAATTTGGTATCAAACTAAAAGTAATAATCTACCAATAGGATGAGGTATTTTCTAAGATATAAATACCATTGCAGAGGGGTATCAGGGGTGATTAAAAAGGTGAATAAAAATGTGTTGGTGATTGATGTCATTGTAATTCTAAATTTTTATTATTTTAGTCAATTTTTTAGTGCTCTTGTACAATTTATTTGCAAAGCTAATAGGACATTTATTTAAAAGTATTTGCAAAGAGAGTGTAAAATAAATATAGTTTAATAACTTCATTTTAATATGCATTGCTATTTTTAATGTCCCATTACCAAGAGTATTCATTAGAAACTTAATAACTTTACAGTAAAAATATGAAAATGCCGATAATTAAAATGTATTTAGTGGAAATCTTAAAGATAAATATAATAATTATGAATATAACATTAATAATATTCACCAAGAGGACTATTCCAGTGAGTCAATTATTATTATGGACATTGTACAGTAAGCTTAACAGAAAGGCTACTTGCAGATTAAAAATGAAATAGGCATGTTATATAATAGCGAGATTGTCATGCTGAAGTCCAATAAGACAAGTTTTTTTATATTAATTTATGAAAAAACAATGCTATAGAAATGAATGTTTTATTCTTTTTGAAGGAAAACATTATAAACATTTCAAGAAATTATCTTAAATAAAGAATAATGGAAATATTTATGAAAGCATATGTTATAAAAACCTGAGGTATATAGGGTATACACATTTATAAAATTGTTTAAAAAAACTGAATTTTAAGACAAGAATGAAACCACTGAAAATAGGTAATAAATAGCAATATTTTTTTCTAAAGAAGAAACCTACATGAGTAAAGAAAGGTATGGAATTATGAAAAATATTTCATATTGTGCAAAAAGTGTATCCAGATAGTTCGAGCTAAGCCAAAAGGACATGATGCATCATCACCAAGCCAACAAGGAATATTCTAGAATAGAAGTTTCAAGGGATTATTTTTTTATATTATGATCTTATTATGATTTTAATAATCATCGTTCTGGACAATAGAAAATATAAATTATTATTCTATAAAATTTTCCAGGACAGATCGATGATTATTTTATTTAATTTTTAAAGATTTTAAAAGATGTCATATTTTTTATTATTCATTTATTTAAACTTCGCCAACTGCTGGAAACAGTTTTGTCTTGTTCGTCACATAGCAACAGGGGAGTTGTAGAATTACTCTTGAAGAGAACATTTTTTTAAAAAAAGAAAAAAAAACTGTTGAGAAAATAAAAAAAAAACATTTTAAACTCATAAAGAACATTGTATCACCTGAAGATTAAGTAAATATAGTTTGGCTTATTAATTTTTTAAATGTAATTATTTTTTGGTTTATAAGAGTAGGAACATGAATATTAATTTATTGATAATATTATAATCTTATAGTTAAATAATTTAAATAAGAACATTTAAATAAAAGTACAGATGTATTTTTCATGTATGCAATGTTGCATCTAATTGATGGGAAAAAAAGGACAGCAAAAGTGATGACAAGTCAATATTACTTGGTAATAGTTAATGAATATTGATATATTTTATAATGTATATTTTGTTTTTTTTTCTTTTTTTTTTTGCAGATTGCCTATGAATTACAATGTATGGAAGTTTAAATCTTTAATTATATGCAAACACATTTGTACAACACATTTAAATTATGAGATTTGGATTTATTTTGGGAATATGCATACTTCAATTTTATACTAGTAATATAACACAATATGATGATGAGTATTTATGTGATTTTTTTAAAAACTTTCATATTATTGGATGTTCAAAGTATTTATATGACTAGTTTGTATATGTTTTAGAATATAAAATAAGAAAGTAAAACAGACTTTTCTTGTGGTTTAGTAAGATTGATCTAATTATAAATGAATTCTGTTTATTATTTTGAATATGTAAGTTAGTTAATTGTCGATGTAAGATTTGATAAATCTTTCAGGAAATAAAGATAAGATAGTGACTTGGTTGTAATAAGGGAATATGAATAGTATTTTATAATCTTAGTAGATATGCAATACAGTTAACAAAGCCCAGTAATTGTATATTTATTTATGGACAGTGTCTATTTTTAAGTATTGATGTTTCAATAAAGCTGAAGAAATAGCTTTAACATCATTGATAGTATTGAAGATAATTAGACAGAATAGGTCATGCCTCTATTTCTTATAGATACGCTGTGCCATGGTATTTTTCTCTGATATGTGCTATGAGTTATACTCTAGTTTTTCTTTCCTTGGCCTGACTCATCTATTCGCTATCTAGATTTCCAAAGTAACTACATCATACATTATGGTATATTTCAAAAGAAATAATAGATAATTTAGAGTTTAAGATATGCTATTATTTGAATAAGATAAGTTTATTTACTTGTAAGAAGAAGTAAAATTTGTATAAATCAGAATTGAAAATCCAACGGATCCAAAAGGGAAAAGAATCATAAAATATGATTTTTTTTTATATATTTTATTTTGGAAGTAAAATAAAATTTCTGGAATAAAATATATAAAGTAAAGTTGCTCTTTAAAATGTTAAATAACTTTTAAATACTTTATTTTCTTTAAAATGAGTATTGCATTTTTTTAAGATATGATGTTATAAAGTAAAACAATATAAACAATAAGCATAGGTACAATTTTATATTTATTAAATAATAGAGAATATATCAGTAATTACAACTATAGAGAATTAGAGTAATATTAAATGGGATATATTATATTTTATAATCATAGTGTAGTGAACAACGATATCCACACAATCTAGTAATAAATTGTTAATAGATATTTTATATAATATTTTTCAACATTGCAAAATGAAAATTGTTTATTTTAAATAGATCTATACTCACAATTATTATTATTTTTTATGTTTTCTGTACTATGCTTCAATAGATGTTTTTTTTTAAAAAAAAGAAGCATAGTTAAATAATAGTTAAGGATTTTTTTTTAAAAAAAAAAAGTATAAATAAATGTAATTTTATCATAAGATTGATCACAAAGAGATGAAATAAAATTGTATTGTTTTTTTATTATTATTACTTTAAGTCAGAATGAAGACTTAACTATGTTCTAACAAAAAAATATATATATATAATGATGCAAATTAGGATATCCAATGTAAATATTGGAAATAAATTGTTATTTTGTTTTAATGTTATAATAAACTTTGTTAAATTTGTTTTTCAAAAATTTATGTGTCTAGATTGTTTCTTTTTCCCATTACACTGCATGAGATACATGGAATAACTGAATCAAACATAATATTTTTGCACAGAGATAAATGAAGAATTATTTTAGGAATTTTAATATTTTCTTGGTATTCATTTATTTAAGTAATCACATTTTACATTATCTTATGGTCATCAATTGATTATCATAATAGTACATTGAATTATATGCTATCTGTTGCCACACATATATTTTTCAGATTATCTAATAAATACTACCACATATTTATTTTATTATTATATGAAGATAAAAATTACATTATAGTACTTTATTATTTTATTATGGTAATAAAATTATAGTGAAGAGAACGGTATACATAAGAATTAGTTCATTCAATGTAGAATATTATTATTAATTATTATTAGTAGTAGTAGTAGTTAAGTATAGTAGAGTATGACATAAAAATCCCTTATCACGTTTTACTACAGTGATTTTAATTAACTTAGAATAGTTTTATGAACCTGAGATTTTATTGAGTTAAATTATTATAAATAAAAGATTAAGATTTAATTATTAGTTTAATTTTAATGAGTAGGATTTATTAAAGTCGTAAGAATACTATAAGTTTATTTATTTGAGATAGTAATGGGGGGGGGGGCAGTATTCTTATGCCATTGAGGTAGTATCCTGTGGGGTATTGACGCAATGTAATCTTTCTTGTCATCTGTATTTTCATTTCCAAGTCTCATGATATAATAAATATTTTATTTAATTTATTTTATAAACTGAACCTTATTCTTATTTTTGAAATTGAGCTAGAAAAACATTTAGTATTAATGCAGAATATTTTATTTATTAATTAATTGCATTTTAAACAAACGTAATAGTTAACTGAGCTAGACCTGTTTTATATGATATTGTCCGGACGTGAGACTGCAAATGGCATAGTTAGAATATATATATATAAATTAAACTTTAATCTCATAAGAAACTGTTAATAGTGCATCGATATGCTCTCGAGATATAACCTAAAATAATAGTTTTAGTGTTCAATGTTTTGATAAAACACTCTTAATTGGGTATAAATTTTAATATTGCATATTAATAAAACAATTTAATTTTACATATTTCATAGTTTGAATCTTTATTAGCAATAGTTTTTTTTTTTAAAAAAAAAGATAGAACTTTCTGTTTAGGTATTTGCAACAACAATCAATTTAAAACATTCATATATTTTTATTAGTTTAAAAATTCATTCTTCTGTATTGAGCATTTCAGATTTTCCATTAACATATTAATAATATAGATGCAACAAAAATTTGTCAAATTATTGCTAAAATAATTGTCTTATTAGCGTAGCCAAAAACATATAAAAAAATAAACAATCATTTATAACATTTAATCTTGAATATTATGCAAATAAATATAGTTTTGTTCCATGTTGTTTTAAAATAATATGCAAAGCTCCGATCGAAAATGAAAAGTCAAAGAGAAGTTGTTTATTGCAAAAAAAAAAAAGAATATATAATAAACCAGAGAACAAATAATCTTCAAATCAGCAGAAAATTGGTTTTGTTTCAACGGAATAACCATCAGTATGATGCGAAAGTGTTAAAAGTATATTTAGTGGTAATATTTAATAAACTTTTGGTTAATAAACAGGGGGGGGTGGATCTCTTCACAAACTTTTTAATTTTTGCCGCCCCCTTTATTTCTCTCCCCCCCCCCCCCCCCCCCCCCCTTGTTTTGGTGGGGTGGTCTTTCTCGAGGGGGGGGGGGGGGTTGGTCACTTAAAAAAAACAACCCCCCCCAACTAACTATTTAAAAAAAATTTATTTTTTGGGTGGAAAATTTTTTTTTTTTTTTTTCTTCCCCCCCCCCCAACCCAATTGGTTTTGGGGGGGGTTGGGTTTCCTTCTTGTTTTTTAATTGTTAAAAAAATATAAAATAAAATTTTAGTAATTTTTGAAAAAAATAAAAAAATAAAAAAAAATATTTTCTTTTTTTTTTTTAGGGTTTTTTTTCCCCCCTTTTTTTTTTTGGGGGGGGGTGGGGGGGTTAAAGAATTGATCTATGACTTTTATTTTGACTATTTATATTTGGTTAATATTTCTTTTTATATTAATATTAATATGACAGAATACCAAGATGAATATATCACTTAACCGTTCCAAGTCCATACATATGTAATTTAAAGTACTGTATCATCACTGTCATTCATAAAAGTATATTTAGTTTTATTTTTATTAGAGGCCAAGTATCACATGACTACATACTCTTATGCTTGTGTATAAGTTTTGATAAAGCAAGCAAAAACTCACTATATATATATTGCCACACACAACAAGCTAGAGTAATCAATTAATGTTTTAACAACAGTTATACTCAAGCATAAAAGGAAGTAGTCATGTGATGTTTTTTGGCTTAAAACCAATCCTGCCTAATAAGATAGTGGTGGCTATGGTTATTAAAGTACCAAAGACACCAAAATGTATGGGTACTGAACTGGGTTCAAACCCATATGACTATATAAGCTAATGGGCTTGGATTGAAAACATTAAGGTGTTTTCAATTTAAGATTCATAGTTTTGTAATTAAATGGAGATAGAAGGTGGGTGCTGAAGGATTGCATTAGATCCTAAGATCTAGATGCAGTGCTCTCATATCCAAAGCTCCTCACTGACGAAGGCCATAAGCCAGAAACTAGTATGGGAATATTGGATGAGTAGGCACTAAATGGGGATTTTATGCACAAGTCTTCTGGCATCCATTGATTACTCTAGCTTGTTGTGTGTGGCAATATATATAGTGAGTTTTTGCCTGTTTTAAAGGCCAAGTACTTACAATTTTCATGAAATAAATTTAGACAATAATAACTATGATATCCAAATTTCACTCATCATATATATATATATATAAAGAACACGATTGAAATTATCTCAAATTTACATTCTAATGTTAGATTACTCAATTTAATAATTTTGTAAACGACTGGATTTCATCTTTAATATGACATATAGAAAAAAGTGAAGTAGAAATATTATGTATTATATATTGGAACTGTGAACATTAAATACAAATAATGTATAAAGTCATAATCAACATTTAAATACTATTTTAAAAAATAATCCGTTCTTGTTTAATGCTTAAGTATTTGTTCACACAAAAATATCTCGATAACTGATAAAATAATTTTTATTTTCTGCAATTATAAACAATTGTTAATTAAAATTTGTCCAAAATCATATTTCAATGCAGAATCTCTAAGTATTTATGTTAATAATATTATCTTAGACTACTCTCAAAATTAATATAATATTATTTTTGTTTCAAAAATTAATATAATATTAGATTTTACATTGCAAATTATTATATAATATATTAACATTTTTTTATCTTTGTAGCTTTAGTTGATATTTTTGTATTTTACTTTATTTCAGAGTACAACTGTAAGTGAATGTATAACAGGATGGGAGCCAATCTCTAATGCATGTATGAAAGTAAGTATGTAATAGAAGAATTAGTAAATAAATTAAAAATCATGAAAACTAAAATAACAGTTGTTTGCATAATTTCAAAACATGTTTTCTTAAACTTATATTAATATATATTTTAATGTTTTTTTTAATAATTACCATAATGTGTGTGATTATTTTTATTTAGCTAATATATTTTTTATGGATAGTTATTTTTATCAAAGTTTTAATCCTATTATTGTAAAAAAAAATATTGGTTTATAGTACATTTTAATTTATACGATGTTTAATTAATGATTTTTACTAAAAAATTGTTATTTCACTGTTGTTGAATTAAAACTATATATTTTTTCATTTTACACTGATATCTAATTATACTTACAAACCATTCAATGATGTAATCAAATTTCAAAAATGTGTTCATAGTACCGTGATTAGTTTATTAAGGTTAAGACGGATTTAACATTCAACACGATATTTAAATTTAACAAAACTCAGGGATAGTTGGCAAAAAAGTATTATTCAAATTTAACAAACTCAACTTTTTCCAGATTGAAACAAAACCAAAACCTGCTTTTTAAACAACATATAACAATTACGTAATAAATTATAATAAATTTATATTTAAATGATGCTAAATGATGGGCCAGATATTTTCACAAATACAGAAAGGATGCATCTAACTAGGGTAAAATTTGGGATCTTCAGTAGGATGCTCATGATGATGTTCTAGAATACCTAACCTATAACCACATCCACCTCCAATACACTAGCTGACAATTCTATTAAATTTAGGTGTTATTTGGATTAGTTTCACTATCTCTTTTCCCCCTATTTAGCCATGTTATGCAAGCGGTGGATCACTTGGCTCACCGGTCAAGGAAGAATGCAGCCAACTGCGATACTTGAGGTGATTCGCAGGACACCTCGATATTCCACAGTTCAAATTCACATTGTGGCTCCAGATCTTGCCAGGAGACACGTCCAACCGAGAGTCAATAGACCGTTGAAAGCAAACGATGGGTGATACGGCACCCTGCAGTGACTTATTGACAAATTATCAAGATTTATTTACCAACAAAATGTTTAACAATGATAAATATTTTTTTCTGCATTTAATACTGAGGATGATTTTCTACACCACTTATGTGATTAAATACTATCAATTTTCCTTCCTCTCTTCCCTGCCATAAAAATTCATTAACTTCCCAAACAATAGTTACATTTTATGCAGAAATAAATGAATAAGTGATTTTATTAACAAAAATAAGTAATTGCTATTTTAATGTTATACATAGACATATTATTAAATTCCTATAATTGTCCATTTCACATATAAAACCTGGGATTGTTTTTTAGTGACACTCCCTCATTTCCCTCCTATTCAACAGTTTTTGTCCCCAATGTTATAGTATAGACCATTCATGCAATGAGTGTTAGTCAATCCAACCAAAAAACAAATAAATAAACAAGGATTAATACAATTATGAGCAAACAATGAAAATTTGGTCTGTCAACAGTGACTGTAATTAATGGGTAGTGATAAAAAAAATCTTACTGCTATTCCCAGTGCTCAGTTCATGTCAAGATATTAGGGTTTGGAATATTAAATTTTTTTAAGAAATTATCTAACTAAGGTTAACCTGCCTCTCCCTTTTATGGTTAAATCACCATTTCTATGATAATTCACAAAGGTTTCTTAAGCATAAAAAGAAAATGAAGATTAGAATAACCACTTACATTTATGTCATGGTGATTTTAAAATAACATTTCATGAATGAGTGTCTTTCAGCATGCTGATGTCAATATTTAGGTGAATCCATTCTTTCCAGGGTAAAGTCTGAATAAAATTCCCACATTCTTTAAATTAACTGATGGTAAGGTCAGACTATTCTTACACAGTTTCCATCAAAATAAATATCTTGATGGAACACTGTTGACTTTTGATATTTCCCCCTGTATGGTCATTCTCATTGCAAACAAGTTCTCTCTTATGTTAAGTATTAGAATAACATTGGCTTCTTCATGACATATTTATTTTTAGCCCCTATATATTGCACTGTAACATTGATGAATAGTAGAGTATTATAGGTGTAATTTGATGTAGATATTAATGCTTTACTTCTTCGTGACTTTTGACTTATTCTCCATGCAGATGAGTGTTATTATATATATATATATATATATATATATAATAACACTCATCTGCATGGATTTATAATGCATACAGAGGCATATATATATATATATATATATATATATATGCCTCTGTATGCATTATAAATTGTGTGAGTTGAGCAAGTTATGCCAAAAAGAAGAAAGTTGTATTTTTATTTCTAAAAACATAACTATATTTCCTGATCAACTCAGCCTAGTAATTATTGCGAATTATGCCATCAAAGAAATCAGCTTTTAATCCATTTGATCAGAGTTCCAGGATTCTGTAAAAGAACCCACTGAAATGTGTCAAATAATGTATCGCATTTTAAAAAGAAAAATGTTTTATAAACGAATCAGTATTACATCATACCGTAAGGTGAATTATTTTTTGGAGATTATTATTCCTGGAGCTTATTCAAAACATATTGGCAAAGGTAAATTATGTTTTTAAAACTTACTAAACTAATAATAAATTTAATAATAAACACTAATAAATATTATTAATAATGTACAAATGAAAACTGATATTAGAAATATTTGTATTCTAATAGATTATAATATTTAACGTTAAATTGTTAATTAAATAAACTGGAGAAAACACACACTAATCCAAACATGAAGCAATTAATAAAAAAACACCAGTTAAACAATTAAAATAATTCTTGGACAAATAAAAGTCTCTTGAACAGAAAAATTAAAGTCTCTATCAGGATCCTATTATACATATATTTTTATGAGTTGTTTGCAAAATGGTTTGTTGACAATTTAGTCACAATTGGGGATAATAAAGAGTTATAGCCTACTGGTAAGTTTAGTGAGAAGGTTGTAGATTACTATGCATAGTTTTTGGGTTAGAATGAGCTTGGCCATTGGTTATAAGTTGATCTTGTGGTCTATATTCTAGTCGGTCATGAAGGCTTTTCTGGTGTCCATCTTCAGGCACAATGTCCACAGAAGCTCTGGTTCACTCGAGATGAAGAATTAATACCATGTAGGGAAATCCTGGATATATATTATTTTTATTATCCAGGACCAACTAGAGAGAAACCAATGAAAGAAGACTCTGATCAAAACTGGCCTCTGTCTTTTTATACTTGAGGTCCAGTTTTCAGACTTTTGTGCATCTTTTTGTTTATCAAGAAATATATGCTGATAATCTCGTACATTCTTTATAATTTTTAAATTACAAAGTTCTCTTTTTTTAGCGTAATTCTTCCATCTTTAATTAGCTAAAATATTTTTATTTTAGTTTATCTTTTTACTTTTGGAATTATTTTAATTTATCTGCGTGTCTTTTGTTCTCTCCAATTTCTATTTTTATTTTTAATTATGTAAAAAAATATAAAAGACAATTTTAACTTTCACTGTATGATTTTTTTAAAAAAAATAAATTATACTAATAAAAAAAAATTAAGTTTACTCTTTTTTTTTTTAGCTTTTACCAAATGCCAATATATTTCTACCATATATAAATAAATGGTACTATATATATATATATATATATATATATATATATATATATATATATTGAAGCAGTCAATCTTAGATTAAGATTGAGCTTCATAGTTCCATCTTCTAACCCATATTTAAACCCTATATCCTATCCTGCTCCTTTTGTTTTATATGTATATTTTATGTATATATTTGAGATGCATGCCTAAGTTATAAAATTTTAATGTTCCATAACATTTTTTTATAAATTATTATTAATTCTTTTTTTATCAATTATTAGTTTTTTTTTATAAAAGTATTATAGGTGTGGCTCTAATATATATATATATATATATATATATATATATCAATCTATTTGTTGGTAAGTTTTTGCTCCTATATATATATATATATATATATATATATATATATATAGGAGCAAAAACTTACCAACAAAAGATTGATGTTTTAAATATTTTATTATACATCATTTTATAAACTTTTTCTTTTTAAATTGCTTTGTTTTCCTTTTAAACTGTATATTTTGTAAAATCCAATATGGAAGATGCAGCCATTATTGTCCAAAAAATAATTAAAGGGTTGGAAACACTATTGATTTATTCTGGGGAAGATATTTTATTAAAGTTTTACTTAAAATGGGGATTAAGATTAAAGATTTTCCTTTGTTATAAACATTTTTGTCAAATCTATTTCTAATCTGGAAATAGATTTGAATTTATTTTGGACATTATATAACAAATGCATCTTTCAAAAATAATGAACTAAGTAATTAAAAGTATTCCAGAAACACTTGAGCAAAGTATAAAATGGCCGGATTTTATATCACCAAGAAATAGATTAGCTTCTATTGAGAGAAATATACAGTTAAGTAAATCCAAGTGGTTTCAGAAATGTAAGCATAGAAAGCTCATCACCTTTATGACCCATGAGGGTCATCTTCTGCTGCCATTATATCATGCTCCCATGAAATGAAGTAAGAGCCCGACTGGAGAATCATGGAATGCTGAATAAAAGCTTGTTATTTAACAATCAATTGTTATGCATGAACAGACAATGAAATATTAACTATTAAAATGTTGCAGGTAAATTTTCAAGCCATAAGCCAAGCTAGTCTAACTAACCTCAATCTCTATTATCAAGACTTCTTCTCCTAATGTATTATTTAACTTTATTTCTAATATAATATGTAAATTGCTCTTAAATTATTTCTATAAATTTAATCTCTCTCATATGCTCTAACTTTTTTTAACCTTGGTGCAGTCATTTATTTATTACTTGATTTTTCATGTGTGCTTTTATTATTAATATGCCAACCTCAAGCAAACTGGCAAACTTAATTTATAACGATCTTTTCTGTCATTTTTTAAGTAAACCTTCATAAAGCAAGGTTATTAATGTCCCTATTTAAAACATAATGCATTATTTATTAATACATTTGCCAGATTGTTTTTTTTTATGAATCAACATTTTAGTTTCATTTTTAGTATAACAATTTATTATTTGTTTAACTCTGGATTTTCTCCCTGGGGTGAATACAGAACTCAAGCTAATTAATGCTTTGAAACCTTATTTATTTTATAAATGTTATTCAATTCTGAACAGGTGACCGATTATTTTTTTATAACTGCTAGTTTTATTTTTACATACTCTTAAAATATCAAATACAGTACTTATATATTCTATTTATTGTAAAATCAACGAAGATGGTATTTATTTATTTTAAATAACAGAAAAGGGAAGGGGGTAAACCTTAATGTTTCTTTTACTAAATAAAATCTTCATGTATATTTTATTAAATGAAATCTCTCTATATATATTATAATGGCATGGCATATATTATTTATATAAATTATGGCATTCAAACTAGGGTCATTTATTTTAAAACAGTAAAATTTATTCAATGTCATTAGTGACATTTATCATTGCTGCATTATTGACATTTGGCTATCTTCATATATAGATATACTACATGCTTCTAGTCTTCTTATCTGGGGTTGTGCCAAGTTTGAACACATCGATTTCTTCTCATATCTCATTCTGTAGATAGTTGATCTATCCAGAACATTTATTTAATATAAAATTGCCTCTGGAGATGATTCCCATAAGTTTGGCACATGCTATGCATATTCACTTCTTCATAGATAAAGGATCTTTTGCTTCAGTTATTCCAGTAAAAGTCTGGGCCACGCCATGCCTATCCACTTTTCTCTAAGAACTGCCCAAGAAGAGGGATTTAGACTTCATTCTCGTCCAGAAGCATGACCATTTCTTCTTAGTTATTTTTTGGCTATTATGTCAGTACTTCCTAAACTTCATATTATTGTTATTATTTCTTTTGCATATGACCTAATTTATATATATATTGGGCAGAGCACAATTTATATATATATATATATATATTGTAAAAGATCGATAAATCTACTTTTATTTTAAAATATCATTTGTTGTTATTAAAAAAATCTCTTTGATTTGATGTTTATATATGGAATATTATTATTGTTTATGGTTATTAGTTATAGATAGTTGTTTGGATTTATTATTTTATTTATTTGTTGAGGTACATCGCTGTGAATATTTAATTGTTATTATTCTTAATGGTGAGATTTTTAATGGTAATAGTGACATGTTTTAATTATTATAAATAAATGGAGACATATAAATTGTTGATGATAAAAAAAAGATTATTTTATTTGTAGTGATTATTAAAAAAATGCAATGTTATTATTTATGTATATCTATATATTTAAAGCTGTTAAATAAATTTTCGATTTAATATTTTTTATATCATTGATATTTTATTTTTTTGTTTTTGAATGTTAATTGTTTAAAAGAAAACATATGTAACAATGGTTTTCAAAAACTGTGTGTTCTGTGTCACATGGAAAAACAACAAAAAACAGAGAAAAAAAGCCATTATTATTTAGAAAGTAATTAAAAAGAAACTGAAGGAGAAAATTAGTTGAACTTTGTTTTTTCTGAATCGCCATTCATGAGAATAATAAATAATGTATTGGATGTAAACACCTTAATAATGGAAGGGTGAATAATAATATTGTTGCAGTTCAAGTGCTGTGATCTTCTTGACTTTATCCTAGCAGGTAAAGGAAATTAAGCAATGGCTCAACATATAAATTCCATCATGTTGAAATGTATGATAGCTATCTAAAAAAAATCTACAATGGTAAATTTAAAAGCAATGTGGAAACAAGGAAACAACTAGGATTAATATATTGGATTCAACATTTCAATTTATTTATTTATTTTTTGAGGAAAGAAATTTTAGAAAGATAAAAATATACCTGCATCTAAGAATTGACAATTTTCTCTAACATGATAGTTTCTTCACCTTGACTAGAATGCATTCTAATATTAAAATAATAAGAGAATAAAAACAACGGAACAAGTTGACTTTTGAAAAGAAGAAGAAACAAGTTAAATTTTAAAAAAAGGTACTAAATAATTTTATTAATATCAATGATATATATATTTTTGAGATCGATATTCATTTTTTTTTTTTACTTTTATTTTTAATTAGAAAGTGTCTTGTTTTTTAAAAAACAAACGTTTAACAAATGTCAAGGTTAACACTTAAGTAATTTAAAATTTTAAAGTAAAGCTCTAAGTTTATGCTGCATATGAGTTATTATATATATATATATATATATATATTTTAATAAGTGAAATTTATATTCGCAAATTTTATTATCAAAGGTTTTATTATTTATATAACTTAATTTTTTAAACAATATTTATTACCTATTATTTATTTTATTAACTTACAATATTTTATCAATCAATTATTCACTTATCTATTTATCTATTTTCATTTTCACTTTATATAGTAATTCTTATGCAGACCTAAACAACAATTCAGATATTTGATGTATATAATATATTTTTATTTATCTATTTTTTTATTTACTTTTAATTTTAAATATTTGGAAAATATAAATATGGATTTGTGTTGATATTAATGCATACTTGTTGAGCACAAATATATCTTTATCTATTTATTATATATAGTTATTGCAAGTATATATGTATTTTTATTATTTGGGTTTGTATTTAACGAACTATTTAAAACAGTGATACTACCTAAAATCAAATAATAATATAGAAATAAAGGATGTACTATTTGTTTTATAAGTAATACCTTTGTATTTTATTTAGAAGAGTATTAATATTTATTCTTAATTTTCTTTTAGTGCCAGAGTCATTATGAAATTAATTCAATTCACAATTTCATGGAGAATAACTTCATATTTCACTTATTATTTAATCTTTGGGTCACCTACACACATTATTGTTCATTGATATGTTTAGATATACACAAAGTTTACTTATTGGATATGTATATTAGTTTCAATAGAATTCCCTTTGTTTGTGATATATATTTTGTTAGTTAGTCATATCAACCCTAAGAATAAATTATAATAATTGGTCTCATTATTGCTCTGTATGATTTTAGATTTATTTCATGTATAGCTAGCTAGAAGGGCATATAAACAATTTATTTAAATATAATTGGAATAATTTATTTTTTCTTCATTTAAATTGTACAATCTATTATATTTGGTTTTATCAACAATTTGATTCATTTAGATTGTTAAGATCTTTCTTTATGTGTAAGATGAGCTATGTTTCTATTATTTAAATTAGATGATAAATATGTTCTACTACATTTGGCACCATCAACATGCAGACATGATTAATTAAGGACTGTTGCTAGTCGTTTCATTATATTTGATGCCTAAAATGTGAGATTTGATTCATTATGATTTGTTTATGAGGATATAGCAATCTTGATTCCACTACAGTTGGCTTTCCCAATGATTGGGCCATTTCACTTGTGGATAGGCTTTCCATTACATTGTGGAACCAACATTTGAAGCCTTCTTTCTTCATATGTGTATTTTTTTTGAGATCATTTATATTACATATATTCCATTACAATTGTCATCCAACGTTTGGAGCATTATTTTCTTTTCATATATTGACATTCCGTTACATCTAATGCCACAACATGGACAGCATAATATGTTTATATTTATATGTTCCATTATAATATATATATATATATATATCACATTCATATCGGCTTTTTCAAACCAAATTGTGCAAACACTTTTTGCGAGTGTTAAATAATAAATGAATACCCTCTGACCCATACAAGATATAGAATTTATGCAGCAATAAAAGGAATCATCTTATTACTACGACTCAAATATTTATATATGAGCAAATCTGAAGTACTGGCACAGAAGGTATGACTATAGAACAGTCACTTTGAATTACTATATATAACTTATGAATGAATGACACCAATGAAATTTACTAGAATTTACTGAACGTCATTCCACACTCACAAAAAACACTCGCAAAAAGCGTTTGCACAATTTGGTTTGAAAAAGCCGATATGAATGTGATTACAATTGATACAGACACTATAAAAAATAAATTCTGATTTATATATATGATTAATTTCAGTTGGAATGACGTTCAGTAAATTCTAGTAAATTTCATCGGCGTCATTCATTCATAAGTTATATATAGTAATTCAAAGTGACTGTTCTATAGTCACACCTTCTGTGCCAGTACTTCAGATTTGCTCATATATAAATATTTGAGTCATAGTAATAAGAGGTTTCCTTTTATTGCTGCATAAATTCTATATCTTGCATGGGTCAGAGGGTATTCATTTATTATTTAACACTCGCAAAAAGCGTTTGCACAATTTGGTTTGAAAAAGCCGATATGAATGTGATTACAATTGTATACAGACGCTATAAAAAATAAATGCTGATTTAATATTTAATATATATATATATGCTGAATATTATTAATTTTATTAATTTATGTTATTTTAATCTTATTATACAATCCCACCATCGTAACTTATTTCTGTATTTAAGAGTATCTGTATGGTTTGGGGAAAATAAAGTGTTCTTCTTACCAGTGCTAATTAAAAGCAGTTTAATTAAGTATTTTGTCATATAATCAAATGTGTTTTTAAATGTATTTTATTTATTTTCATGCCTGTAATGGTATGAAAATAGTTTTGTGTTATATATGTAATGAATCTCAGAATGCTCCCCGAAGTAATATGTTAGTCACCATGTTTCAGAACCATATATAAAAGGGTTAATAGCAATGTTATGTAAATTCTTTCTAATAATTGATTGGCATTTTAATATTTGACCCACCAAAGATATGTGCTTATTTATAATATATTATTTAGCTAATAAAAAGAATATGAGAAATAATAGCATGAATTACAATATATAATCATCTGTCGCTTTCTCATTCACACACATACTAATGTGTGCAGTTAATTCATATATGTAAATCAATAATGTGTCATTATATTAAACTATATTTTTATTATCTAACTTATTTGAGTGGTTTAAATTCCTTTTCCTCCACTTCCACACATACAGCTAGACATGTATATATTTTACTTAAGTCATAGTAATAGATGTCATATTGTCGTCTCAGGTTTTGTTAGTGGGCCAGATTAAGAATTAATTTTCATGTGTCATCACTGCTATGTTATCCATTAATTGTTGGATCTGGGGCTTAGAGAGTGGGTCGAATTCAGGCTGGTCCTTGAACTAAATCTCAGGCTTAACTGGATTTGAAGTACATTTTGTGAGTTCCAGCTCATGTTAGACGGATAAACATGTTTTTACCGGTACAATATATATATATATCAAGTTAAAAAAATAAATGTTGACTTGTTATCCATTAATTGTTGGATCTGGGGCTTAGAGAGTGGGTTCGAATTCAGGCTGGTCCTTGAACTAAATCTCAGGCTTAACTGGATTTGAAGTACATTTTGTGAGTTCCAGCTCATGTTAGACAAATAAACATGTTTTTACCGGTACAATATATATATATATACATATATCAAGTTAAAAAAATAAATGTTGACTTCTTTTATTTTAATGATAATCTATAACTATCGATTATCATTTAATTTGCTACCACACACTTATAATTCGGTTTTTTTTATTGATTTGGATTTTACTTTGCCTTTCAAATGTTGTCAAATTGGTTTTCTAAAGTTATTTTAAGATGGTTTATTATGTGCAGCTTGCATTCAAATGCTCCAAATGGTGACATTGATATTCATTAACAAAAGCTGGTTTTCAAAAAAAAAGAAAAGAAAAGAAGTGTATCCTGATATACTGATATATTGAATTTTTTGTTCTAGCTTCTCCTCCAAACCATATTGAGATTGATGTTATATCTGGCCATGAACACATGCAGCTCATATCTTGCTGTGATGACCAATTATTAAAAACTAAAAGCTAAAATTAAAAAGTTGTTATATATATATATATATATATATAAAGTTGTTATATATATATATATATATATATATTGTGGCCGTCTGAATGGGCACAAGAGTTTAAGATACCTTGTATTTTAAATAAATGTTTATATTTTATTAAAAAAAATGAAATAGCCTTAGAATTTTAATTTTTTTTTGTTGGAGATTGTTTAAAGCTTAAATATGGGTTGCTTATGCAGTTTACTGACCACTTTATAAGTATTAATTAGTATTATTGTGGTTAATGAGATATTTAATGTAAGGAAGGGGTTTTTTTTTATTAATTGGAATTGATACATCTTGTTTGGAAAGAAGCAAAGTTATCTTGTGTTAGTATAATATTATTTGAATGGTTTCAAAATCCTTTATTCATTAATTCTTATCTTGTTGTCAACAATTAATAGTCATTTCAATTATATTTAGTTAAGATAGTTCAATATTTAGATTGTTGTACATGTGCATGCATGTAAGAATCTGCAATATGTTTCATTTAATTTTAATCTTTAATAACAGTAAACAATAGTACATTCACAATAAAAACATTTAAATAAGAATAATTATCTTAAATAATTTAACAAATATATATTTCTTTCCAATGATTAATAGATAGTTAAATCAATGAATTATTTTATAAATTGAATAAATTATTAATCATTTTTATTTGATAGTTAAATAATATTCATTTTTCTTTCAAGTTTGTAAAAGCTATTTATTTTATTATTCATATTTTTTTTCTTGTCTTCATGTAGTTTTAAAAACCAAAATGATTTTTTTTTGAAAAGATATGTTTTTGCATATGTAATTAGTTAGTTAGCAAGATGCGTGGGAGTAACCTTTGAAAAAGGCAAATAAACTTTGCTAAAGAGAGGCTTTTTAACAATGATCTGCAGTGTAAAATTTGCTCTTTATAATTTAATTGTAGACAGTAAACAGTGGTTCATGTATTGTAAAAATTAAAGACAGTTACTGAAGTCAAATTGACTTTGAAAAGACTTTAGAGTAAATCTTCCAAAGGAGCTTAAGAAATTTATTATGGAAAAAATTAATTAAAAATACAATTCTATAGTTTTAAAAAAGATGTGTCGGTTTAACTATACTCTCTTAGATTTAAACATTTCTGAATTAATCCCTTTATAACTATTACTCTTTTAAAAATGTATGTTAATAATGTGCAGTCTAAATTATTTCACTTAATTGCCATTTTAAATAAGAATTATTTACATAAATATTATTGTTGTATTATTAAGCAAATGTTTTTTTTTTTTTTTTGATATATGGAAAACGCATGCAGAACTATACCACAGACTATATTCTAATTTCTCAATATTTTTCGTGTTGTGTTTTTGTGAAGATTATACATAGACCTAAGGATACATCTATTTTGATCTAAGGATACATCTATTTTGATAGATCATATTATGTTTAAGTTCATCGTAAGGAGATAACAGTATTCATTTATTTGATATTTCTGGAACTAATGCGCATTTTTAAATTAAGGAAATAAAATGTAAGCTATTTCTGTTTAAATTGAATAGAAGGACAGAAATGCTGGTAATTTTTGGTTCTCTGCAATAAGGACAGAATATAAAATAAAGCATCATTAATTATGGAATTACTAAGCACAATTTAAAGTGTTAGATGCTCTTCAGAAAAATACTAAGGATAATTGCGTATTTAAGCCAGAACTACAATGGAGAATGTCTTATATATTTTCACTATAATAAAGGACAAATTCACTGCTTGTGTATGATTTGATACCACGAATGGATATGATATGAACACTGAAAGGTGCTGGGCATATTTAAGTTATGCTTATATTTTTTTAAGTTATACTGCAGAAGTGCAATTTAGTTTAAATTCAGTTTGTAATATGTCCCATATTGTTTCGTAAACCATGGAACCGAGCTTTGCAAATGAACTTTTATTTTAAATTACAAAACTTGTAACTTTGTTTCTTTATTTTTTTATTGCTTTTCATAATTAATATATATGATAGGTAGAGAGGTTCTATTTATTGCTATGTTCATTTATAATCTGTGTTGTTTTGATTTTCAAGACCGTCTCCAGAGCGTACCCAAATGAGGAGTACGCCGGTAAAAATTGATTGTGTTCAAATAGGACTTATTGTTTCCTTACAAGGATGAAAGAAATTTTTTTTAAATATATTATTAGAGAAGTCTACATCTATTTTTGTATACTTTATTATCTCAAAGTGAAAATTTTGTTCTTTTGAGAATTTTTTTTTTTTTTAAAATCAATGAACGTATAACAGAAATAGTTTATTAGATATGAAAGAAAGTTTGCTCATAATAATTAGAACCATTAAATTTTAAAAAAAAAAGTAATCTAAAGTTTATTAAATTAAAAGTTATGCTTTAATGCAATATCTAATTATTGTATTACCTGCTTAGTGTGTAATTTAGAGTTAATATTATATATTTTTTTTTATTTGTGGGTGTGTGTTTGTTTTGCACAATGATAATATTTGTTTGATAAAGTATAATTTGTGAATATTTTATGCATACATTTCGTACACTGTCGTATTCTACTGATTTGAACAGATTGATATGCTATCTGGAGGTACTTGTCTGCCAGCATGTATTTATAAGGTTCGATATTTAGAAGCTATGAGAATAGTAAGAAATCTGACTGCATTGTAATGTCTATAGGGATAAAAGATCTTGCTTATTTAGTATATGTTAATAATTTTCCATGAGTAGAGCCTAGTTTATTTTATATGCGTATGATTAATGATATTTTTTTTGAAGTGATGTTCTTAGGGCCCTGGTGAAGAGGACTTAAATCCCCACCAATAATGTGTTTAGAAGTAAATGAGTTATTGTTAAAATATGATTAAATCATGTTTAGGAAGTTATGTGATGTTTTCATTGGATTCTTGGTAATGAATTATTGTAGAAGTGTTCCGTAAGAGTTATCTTCTCCTCATGTAGATTCCCCTTGTGACGTATAGTATATATAATCATAAAAATATAGCTTTGTGTTAATCAATATGTGGCTAGATACATTGTTAGATTAAATCTTGATGCAGTATTAGTGTCATATTTTTATTGATGAATTATGACATTGTTCGAAATAAAATAATTGTATGATATTTTCTTAATGATTGGAGAGTTTATAGAAAAGATTGTTTTACATTATTGCTGCTTGAAAGTGCACACACACACGTAATATAAATAATATCGCGTATATAAAGTATAGAATTATTGAAATTAAAATGAGAAATAAATGTTTTTGAAATATACTACATTTATTTAATAGAAATATAAAGTATTAAGATTAAAACGGGAAATAAATATTTTAAAATACAGTGTATTTATTTAAATAAGGTTACAAATCATCAAATCATCAGAATAAACATGATTCTGTGCTATAAATGAAAGGTATACGTAATTGAAAGTGGTTATTAGTCAATTAAAGAGGGTTGTTTTACTGAAAGCCAAATATAAGTAATTTGATTTATTTGTTAATCAAGAGTAATATCCTCTCAAAAGTATTTTTATTTTTTTTGTTCTAATAATATAACATGTTATTTATTTATTGTCATATAAATGAAATATGTAGGCAAAGTATGTGTTCAAAGTCAGGATATTTAAGTTTTGTTATTAACTTGTTTTGATAGTAGGGACAATCCAAAACTGATGTTCGAAGTTTATTTAATAATTAAAATCTATAAAACAAATAGTCCATTTGTAAATATCATATTAACCAAGTTTGTCTTGAGTTAAAACAAATAGTCCATTTGTAAATATCATGTTAACCAAGTTTGTCTTGAGTTATTCTTGTGTACATTAGTGTTTTCCATTTCCGCATCTCCACATTTCATAAATCTATTACAAAATAGATGTATTATTTTAGAGTTATAATATTAAATCTGCTAGTGTCTGACAATATTGTATTTCTTAATCCAAACATTATAAATAGTATTTGCCGCTTGATAAACATATTAGAAAGGTTGCCAGGTCAGTATATTTGTGAGATAATAATATGAGATTAAAATACCCTATCTCTGTCATTATCTTATTATTGAAACACAGTAAAATATTTAGTCAATTTGTTTCATTATATTTTATCATACTTTATAATTATAACTTATGAGCCAATGTAGTTTATTTAATTCAACTGTGTTTGTTAAATTCCCTGAGATCTTATTGTTTATTTCTTGATTGGCATTAAAGTAGATGTTTAGATTATAATATGCCAGGTCATAGAATTGTTAAGAGTATAATTATAGCAAGCTGATATATGTTATACTTGGATGAAGGAAGAAATTAAGTTTAAAGTATATTTTTAATAGACTGTACTAAGTAAACATTATGATTCTTTATCATACAATTAATTAACAAAGGAATTTACATTATATTGAATATTTTATAATATTTCTTCTTTTATTCATTTATTATCATATATCTTATGAACTGCTTATAGCCTCCCACTGAGCTGAGCTGAACATAGATTTAATTGAAGAGTTTCAGTAATAATTTTATATTATATATTTTGTTATATTGTTCTATACATTAATAGAACTGGCGCCTGGGCATTTCACTCATGTAATGTATATGAGCGGTGTTGGGAATGTAGGTTATAGGGTGCCTTTTCTGTTTGCCCATCGTGGGGCTTAGATATAGCTTCGGTGGCATTGACATAGCTTTGGTGGCCTGTTTGACTGATGATGATGAGAAGTATGTTTTCTGTATGCCCATTGTGGTAGCTTGAGATATATTTGACATCTTAGTAGATAGATTGCAATACAGATTTTGTTGTATGAAAGTGGTAACTCAATCAATTGTGCAAAGATGATGATTGGACTAGGTTTTCTGGTGACCAATGTGGATGTGCACTGTGTAGTGGAGCTACACACAGTCTAGGTTGGATTGTGGTGCCCAGCTGTCTTGGCATTGAGTAGTTTAGTATATTTTTTAGATTATTTAATGTTTTCTGGTGTGCCAATTTTGGACATCGATTGACATTGATTGGTTGATGATTGGATAAATTGGTGTGATCAATTGATGATGATAACCCTGGTGAGGTTTTCTGGTGCAACATAATGGCCTGATTGGTTGATAGGTGATTAACTATAGAACTGGTTTTTTGTTGTCCAGTGTACTTGGCCCACTGATGATGATTATAGTAGATTTTTTGGTGCACTAATGTAGCTTCATGATTGATTAATGGTGGATAATTATAGTGCTAGTTGTTGATATTTGGTGTGTCAAGTCACAATGATTAGATATGAAGTTGGTTTCTGGATTCCCAACATTTGATGTATGGATATATTGTGACATAGATAAGACAAGTTGTGGCTTTGTGGGCTTGATAATTATAGTGATGTATGTCTGATAGGATTGTATTGTATATACAGCCAACATACCAAATTTGATAAGTGAAAGTTGTATGGTATTGTAAGTATCAATTATAGTCTTGAATTGTGCAGAGAACTTAACTTAATAATCGTGCTTATAAAAATTGTGTTGTCTTAATTAGTATATAGAAGTGAATATAATGTACAGTATAAATGTAGGTGAATATAGAGATTTTACCCAGCTAACTTATTAATGTTTAGATCAATATTGTCAGAATATACAGTGCCATAATTTTGCTATCAAATGTGGAAACCAAATGTTGCATAGAATAACACAACTAACATACTAGAGTAACTTTATGTACTTATAAGTGATGATGGGAAATTTAGATTGTTTGATTGGGGAGGGGGAGTGAAGCTGATGTACCATGTCTTTGTCTGCAAATATTAATAATTAAAAATATAATTTACAATGGAAGAGTTTAATATTGATGAAGATTTGGGCGGGTCCCAAGAAATATTATCACCAGAGGTGATTGTATAGTCTCCTGATATAGATTCAGGAAATAAAACTATAAACTTCTCGAATAAAGAAGATAGTAGGGCAGAAAATGTCTCATTGGGTGGAGCATTTGATTACTCCAAATTGTTTGATGCAATAAACAAAAATTCAGATAATTTAGCTAAACAAATGTTAGAGATGAAAAATAATTCAGATAAACAGATGAAAGAGAATTCAGATAATTTAGCTAAACAAATGTTATTGATGAAAAATAATTCAGATAATTTAGCTAAACAATTGTTAGAGATGAAAGATAGTATGATGTCAAAGGAACATTTTAGAGAGATGAAAAATAATTCAGATAGACAAACGTTAGAGATGAAAGATAGTATGTTGGAGCTAAAAGATAGTATATTAGAAATGAAAAGTAATACAGATAAACAGATGAAAGAGAATTCAGATAATTTAGCTAAACAAATGTTAGAGATGAAAGATAGCATGATGTTAAAAATAAGGGTAGAAATGTTGGAACTAAAGGAAAATTCTGTGAAACAAATGTTAAAGATGAAAGAAGTTAGGGAGAATATGAGAAGTCAGACACATAAGATAGAAATGATAGAAGTTGATGTTAAGAATGAGCTGCAGCAAATAAAAGTAGACAGTGAGAACTCAATAATTCAGCTTAGGGAAGAAATACAGGAAAATTTCACAAGGGCAAAAATAACGATTGTAAACAAGGGACAAGAATATCAAGAGTTATATAGTGGGTATGCTAATGAATGTACTAGAGGTATTGAACAAAAATTTAGAATATTTGAGGAAAAGATAGAAGTTGTCAGAGAAATTGTAATAGAGCATCAGAACAGAAGTATAGGTAGCACCTCAAAAATAGATGACCAGATTAGTGAGTGCCAAGACCAGATTAGAAATTTAACCTTAAGAGTCGAAGCACAGAAACTCGAACCAGGGAGGTCTAATCAAGATATGGTTGACCAAGTTAGATGCATCAGCACAGGAATAGATCATCTAGAGATAGGCGGTGGGGATGTGCAAGCTATAGTAACTAAATTAAGTGAGGTGCGTGAGGGATATCAGAATTTGAAAGTAGAAATAGATGGTGTAAAGAGTTCTGTGGATAGACAAGTCTTTTCAGACAAGAGGGAAGATAGACTTAGAAGTTAACTGAGTTATGAGTGGAAGAGATGTCAAACTAGGTTAGAGAAGTATATTCAAGATGCTTTGGGTCAAAAGCAGCATTTAAAGATGGATGTAAGGCAATCAGGCACTGCAGAGTTGAATGCTACTGACGTTAAGGAAGTATGTTGTGGTCTAGTTGATCAGTATTATTTAGGATCTATAGAAAAGGTAGAAAATAACAGAATAGATTTGCAGAAGTTAGAATCAGAGAAAGTGAGGACAAATCATGAGAGAGATTCACATGATTCTATGGTGCTTAAGTTTCTAACCATTAAGTCTTTTAAAGGGGAATACTTGGAAAACCCCTTTGAGTTTTTGCAAAGCTTGGATGAGTTGTTTTCACTTTGTCCATTGTCAGAAATGCAGAGGATTTCTATTGCTAGCAACCATCTGTACTCATCTTCTAAGGATTGGTGGCAATAACTTATTTGATAAACCACACACTTACGGAGATTATAAGCATTTGCTGTTAAATAGTATTTGGAGAGAGGATAGGCAGGACAACTTAAAGTACCAAATATCTCAAGAGAAATATAGTCATTTTAAGGGTAGTTACAATCAATTATTCCAGAAGCAGGCTGGAAAATTGAAGACCCTCACTGCCTACCTGTTATCTGAACAACAAATTGTTCGCATATTATGGCACAAACTTTCTTGCCATGTAGAACAGATTTTAATAGCATCAGGCAGGCAAACTATTGAGGAGGTTGTTGATCTGTTAGATTCCATTGAAATTAGTGATAAAGTATGTGATGGGAAGACCAGAGCTAATAGGGAATCTCTTCCCTCTATAAATAGCATTAACATACAAGGTAGATCCCCATGGTATCAAAATAGGTTAGCTAGAAGCAGAAATAGGTTCCCACTCAAGTCACAAAAGAAAAGTGGGCCTTATTATAATCCTCACTCTATTCTAAGGAGGAATGATGATGGGTTCAACCATCCATCAGTGGCATGCAAACCACACCTAAAAGGGTTGAGCCAATACTAAGAGTGAAAGAGCATTAAACTAGAAAAGGACCTCAATGAAACATTCTTCACTTTGGGGCCCTATTCATAGAGATCTGGGGAACATGATATACTAGATGATAAACAATCTTGATTTTGACATAGAGGGTTGGGAAAATGAAAGGTTAAATGAACCTCCAATTTTATACAATTGTCCTGTGATCAGAATTACTATTTAGGATTATCCATTGATGCCTTGATTGATATGGGTAGTCAGGCATCATTGGTATCTGAGGATGTTTATCATAAGGTTATCCAAGTTAATAAATCCTTACCTATTTTACCATTGAAGTTCCTGCATGTAACTCTGGCCAATGGCAAAAGAGTGAAGTTATCTAATAAACAGATTTTTTTACCTTTAAAATTAATAATTTAGAACTTGAACATGTATTCCTGATCATGCCTTGCTTGATTCATGAAGTTATAATTGGCTCAGACTTCATGACTCTTAAAAATTGTACTATCAATTATTATGATCAAACTTTTATGTATGGGAAGAGATTTGCACTTCAGGAGAAATTATGTTAGTCAGGACAGTCAATTAATGGCTATGCTTGAGGCAACAGTTGATGTGAATACTAAAATTAAGTTAGACGGTTCTAGTATCATTGGCACAGAATACTATGGGCCATTTTCCCCAATTATTGACTCAGTATAGATTTATTTTCTCTAAGGTACCAGGCATAATCAAAGGATACATTCATAGAATCAAACTGAAGGACAATGAAATATTCCAACAATGTACATATCCAATTTCTTATCAATATCAGACAGAGGTCCAACAGCAGATCCAGATAATGATTTATTGGCAGATCATCAAGACTGGCCCCTCACCTTATGTTAAACCCCTAGTTGTCGTAAAAAGAAAGATGGTTCTTTTCAGGTCTGCTTGGATGCCCATATTTTAAACCAACATATGGTCCCTGAACATGACGTTCCTTTGCCGATTCAGGAATTGCTTCTTGGGTTTCGAGGGAAGAGCATATTCTCAATGTTTGATCTGACTGCAAGCTACTGGCAAATCCCATTACACCCAGAGGACCAAAAGTACACAGCCTTTCATCATCAAGGCCATTCATACATGTTCCAAAAAATGCCATTCGGCTTGATAAACAGTGGTGCAGGACTGATCAGATGTTTGAATGTGATCTTTTCCCAGAGGCTCAAAGATTTAATAGTTATTTATGTTGATGACATTGTCATAGCCTCAGACAATTTGCTCCAGCATTTAGGCCATTTGAAGTTATTTTTTTCAGAATGTTATAGGCATAATATTAAAAGTAAACTGGAGAAATGTACATTGTCTGCCAGGGAAATCTCCTTTCTTGGTCATTTGATTGGTGATCAATGGATCAAACCTCATCCAGATAAAATAGCTGCTATTAAACAATTCCCCACTCCGAAAAATAAAAAGTACTTGAGGTCGTTTTTGGGACTGTGCAATTATTACCATCTTTTTTGCAAGGACTTTGCCACTGATACCCTCCATTTGTCAGTCTTATTAAAGAAGGGAGAACCCTGGGTTTGGACCACAGACCATGATAAGGAATTCCAAACTGTCAAAAATATTTTTTTAGAGACAGTCATTCTGGCTTACCCTGACTTTGACAGGAAGTTTTATCTCCAGACCGACAGTAGTGGGTTTGGGTTGGGGTCATCCTTTACCACCTGAATAAAAATAGGGAGCCCGGTGTTTTATACTTCTTGAGCAATCATATAAAAGGACCTGAACTGAAATACACTATGACTGAGAGGGAGGCTCTGGCTGTTGTCTGGGGGTTCCAGAAATTGAGGCAGATACTATTGGGATTTCGGGTTATTGTGTTATCTGACCATCGTAGCCTGGAATTTTTGAATAAAAGCTATTTGCATAATGATAGATTGATTCAATGGAGCCTGTATCTCCAGCAGTTTTCATATCAGATTTTTTACAATTCAGGTAGAAACAATATTGTTGCTGATGTTCTCAGTTGTCATCCAGTCACCATAGTATACCAAAACCCCTGTACAGAGAATATCATTGTCTGTAATTTAGAAACATTACTAGAGGATGAAGTAGTAAAAGGTTATAATGAACTACCCATACTTCAAGCACAGGACAATGACTTAAAGAAAATAGAGTGTTTATAAATCCTGATGGTTTAAAAGAAAGGAGAACGTATATTGATAGGATTAGGGTCAATTATAAGATAGTTGATGACATTTTACTAAAGAGAATAAGGGAAATGGAGGAGGATTCTTGGATGGTAGTGGTTCCTATGTGTCTGATAGATAAATTAATCTATTATATCCACTGTCAGTATGGCCATTTTGGGGCACAAAAGATAAAACCCATTATTAAAAATCACTTCTATTTTCATAATATGACTGAACTTATTGTAGCAAAACTTAGGAATTGTGAAATATGCCTTAGGACAAAATTTAAAAATAGAACTTATGTGGGAACCTTACAACCCATCTTTCCAAAACAGCCCAATGAATTACTAGCCTTAGACTTTTATGGACCCCTTCCTCCATTTAACCAACAAAAATTTATCCTGGTGACTTACGATGTGTTTTCTAAATTTGTATCTGCATATACAGTCCCAAAGGCCGACATCAAGAATGTCACTAAGCACTTAGAAGTATCCCAGTTTTCAGTGGTGGGAAAACCAGTTTACATTCTTACAGATCATGCCACTGCTTTCATTCCTGAATATTGGAAGAAATGGTGCAAATAGCAGGACATCAAGCATATTATGTGTTCTATATGTAATCCACAGTCAAACCCCAGTGAGAAGATTATGCGAGAACTCAGTCATTTATTTAGGGTGTATCTGGGTGGGAACCATAGGCAATGGGTACACAAGTTACCCCAAATTGTGCATTATATTAATGTAACTATTAATGAGTCCACTAAGGTGTCACCCATTCGGTTACACTTTGGTCGCATAGAACCCCTATTAATTAAAGTCCCTTTGTCCATTATTCCAGAGGATGTTGATGTCTCGCAAGATCTGACACTGGCTCGTGCTACTCTGAGAAGAATGGGTGACAAGCATGTTCACCATAGTGAGACTCCCCCTCATCCTTTCAATCATGTGATGCTTAGAACTCCCCATGTCAGCAATCTAGAAAAACATACCTTGAGGAAGTTTTTAGATCTCTATGAAGGCCCTTATGAAATAGTGAAACAGGTGGGTGACAACGCATTTTTGATCTCTACCCCAGAAGGAATGAGAGGTACCTATAATGCTTATAGCTTAATACCATATCCAGTTAGAGTAACAGATAGTTAATAAATGTGAGAATGTAAAAAAAAAATTCTGTATGCATCATTTTTTAAAGTGTAAATTAATTTTATTTGTGTTGTTTAATAATGATTAACATAACTTAATGGTGTTACTTAATTCATTTTTTTTTCTTTTATAAGGATGGGGAATTTGTGGCCATCTAAATGGGCACAAGGGTTTAAGATACCTTGTATCTTAAATAAATGGTTATATTTTATTAAAAAAATGAAATAGCCTTAGAATTTTAATTTTTTTTGTTGGAGATTGTTTAAAGCTTAAATATGGGTTTATTATGCAGTTTACTGACCACTTTATAAGTATTTATTAGTATTATTGTGGTTAATGAGGTATTTAATGTAAGGAAGGGGGGTTGTTTAGTAATGGAATTGGTCCATCTTGTTTGGAAAGATGCAAAGTTATCCTGCGTTAGTATAATATTATTTGAATGGTTTCAAAAATCCTTTATTCATTAATTCTTATCTTGTTGTCAACAATTAATAGTCATTTCAATTATATTTAGTTAAGATAGTTCAATATTTAGGTTGTAGTACATGTGCATGCATGTATGATTCTGCATTATGTTTCATTTCTTTTTCATCTTTAATAACAGCAAACAATAGTACATTCACAATAAAAATATTTAAATAAGAGTAATTATCTTAAATAATTTAACAAATACATATTTCTTTCCAAGGATTAATAGATAGTTAGATCAATGAATTATTTTATAAATTGAATAAATTATTAATCATTTTTATTTGATAGTTAATTAATATTCATTTTTCTTTCAAATTTGTAAAAGCTATTTATTTTATTATTTATATTTTTTTTCTTGTCTTCATTTAGTTTTAAAAATCAAAATGATTTTTTTTGAAAAGATTTGTTTTTGCATATGTAATTAGTTAGCTAGCAAGATGCATGGGAGTAACCTTTGAAAAAGGCAAATGAACTTTGCTAAAGATAGGCTTTCTAACAAAGATCTCCAGTGTAAAATTTGTTCTTTATAATGTAATTGTAGACAGTAAACAGTGGTTCATGTATTGTAAAAATTAAAGCCAGTTACTGAAGTCAAATTGACTTTGAAAAGACTTTAGAGTAAAACTTCCAAAGGAGCTTAAGAACTTTATTATGGAAAAAATTAATTAAAAATGCAATTCTAAGGTTTTAAAAAAGGTGTGTTGGTTTAACTATACTCTCTTTGATTTAAACATTTCTGAATTAATCCCTTTATAACTATTACTCTTTTAAAAATGTATGTTACTAATGTGCAATCTACATTATTTCACTTAATTGCCATTTTAAATAAGAATGGTTTACATAAATATTATTGTTGTATCATTAAGCAACGTTTTTTTTTATTTTTTTTTATGGAAAACGCATGCAGAACTATACCACGGAATATATTCTAATTTCTCACTATTTTTCGTGTTGTGTTTTTGTGAAGATTATACATAGACCTAAGGATACATCTATTTGGATAGATCATATTATGTTTAAGTTCATCGTATGGAGATAACAGTATTCATTTATTTGATATTTCTGGAACTAATGTGCATTTTTAAATTAAGGAAATAAAATGTAAGCTACTTCTGTTTAAATTGAATAGAAGGACAGAAATGCGGGTAATTTTTGGTTCTCTTCAATAAGGATGGAATATAAAATAACGCATCATTAATTATGAAATTACTAAGGACAATTTAAAGTGTTAGATGCTATTCAGAAATATACTAAAGATAATTGTATATTTAAGCCAGAACTACAACGGAGAATTTCTTATAAATTTTCAGTATAATAAAGGACAAATTCACTGCTTGTGTATGATTTGTTACCTCAAATGGATATGCTATGAACACTTAAAGGTGCTAGGCATATTTAAGTTATGCTTATATTTTTAAGTTATACTGCAGAAGTGCATTTTAGTTTAAATTCAGTTTGGAATGTGTCCCATATTGTTTCGTAAACCATGGAATCGAGCTTTGCAAATGAACTTTTATTTTAAATTACAAAACTAGTAACCTTTGTTTCTCTATTTTTTTATTGCTTGTCATCATTAATATATAAGATAGGTAGATAGGTTCTATTTATTATTATGTTCATTTATAATCTGTGTTATTTTGATTTTCAAGACTGTCTCCAGAGCGTACTCAAATGAGGAGTACGCCGGTCAAAATTGATTGTGTTCAAATAAGTCTTATTGTTTCCTTACGAGGATGAAAGAAATATTTTTTTAAATATATTATTAGAGAAGTTTACATTTATTTTTGTATACCTTATTATCTCAAAGTGAAAATTTTGTTTTTTTGAGAGTTATTATTTTTTTTTAAATCAACGAACGTATAACAGAAATAGTTTGTTAGATATGAAAGAAAGTTTGTTCCTAATAATTAGAACCATTAACTTTTTAAAAAGTTTATTAAATTAAAAGTTATGCCTTAATGCAATATCTAATTATTGTATTACCTGCTTAGTGTGTAATTTAGAGTTAATATTATATTTTTTTTTATTCATGGGTCTGTGTTTGTTTTGCACAATTATAATATTTGTTTGATAAAGTATAATTTGTGAATATTTTATTCATAAATTTCGTACACTGTCGTATTCTACTGAGTTGAACAGATTGCTATGCTATCTGGAGGTATTTGTCTGCCAGCATGTATTTATAAGGTTCGATATTTAGAGAAGCTATGAGAATAGAAAGAAATCTGACTAAGTTGTAATGTCTATAGGGATAAAAGACCATGCTTATTTAGTATAATTTGTGAATATTTTATTCATAAATTTCGTACACTGTGGTATTCTACTGAGTTGAACAGATTGATATGCTATCTGGAGGTATTTGTCTGCCAGCATGTATTAATAAGGTTCGATATTTAGAGAAGCTATGAGAATAGAAAGAAATCTGACTGAGTTGTAATGTCTATAGGGATAAAAGATCATGCTTATTTAGTATATATTAATAATTTTCCATGAGTAGAGCCTAGTTTATTTTATATGCGTATGATTAATGATATTTTTTTTGAAGTGATGTTCTTAGGGCCCTGGTGAAGAGGACTTAAATCCCCACCAATAATGTATTTAGAAGTAAATAAGTTATTGTTAAAATATGATTAAATGATGTTTAGGAAGTTATGTGATGTTTTCCTTGGATTCTTGGTAATGAATTATTGTAGAAGTGTTTGGTAAGAGTTATCTCCTCCTCATTAACATTCCCCTTGTGACGTATATTATATATAATCATAAAAATATAGCTTTGTGTTAATCAATATGTGGCTAGATAAATTGTTAGATTAAATCTTGATGTAGTATTAGTGTCATATTTTTATTGATGAATTACGACATTGTTCGAAATAAAATAATTGTATGATCTTTTCTTAATGAATGGAGAGTTTATAGAAAAGATTGTTTTACATTATTGCTGCTTGAATGTGCACACACAAGCATAATATAAATAATATCGCGTATATAAAGATAAGAATTAGTGAAATTAAAATGAGAAATAAATGCTTTTGAAATATACTACATTCATTTAATAGAAGTATAAAGTATTAAGATTAAAACGGGAAATAAATATTTTAAAATACAGTGTATTTATTTAAATAATGTTACAAATCATCAAATCATCAGAATAAACATGATTTTGTGCTATAAATGAAAGGTATACGTAATTGAAAGTGGTTATTAGTCAATTAGAGAGGGTTGCTTTGCTGAAAGCCAAATATAAGTAATTTGATTTATTTGTTAATTAAGAGTAATATACTCTCAAAAGTATTTTTATTTTTTTTTGTTCTAATAATATAACATGTTATTTATTTATTGTCATATAGATGTAATATGTAGGCAAAGTATGTGTTCAAAGTCAGGATATTTAAGTTTTGTTATTAATTTGTTTTGATAGTAGGGACAATCAAAACTGATTTTCGAAGTTTATTTAATAATTAAAATCTATAAAACAAATAGTCCATTTGTAAATATCATGTTAACCAAGTTTATTTTATTTGTTATAATAAATTATTTGTTTTAGTTATTTAAAATCTTAAGAACTGTGTCTTGAGTTATTCTTGTGTACATTCCTGTTTTCCATTTCCACATCTCCACATTTCGTGAATCTGTTACAAAATAGATGTATTATTTTAGAGTTATAATATTAAATCTGCTAGTGTCTGACAATATTGCATTTCTTAATCCAAACATTATAAAGAGTATTTGCCACTTGATAAACGTCTTAGAAAGGTTGCTAGGTCAGTATATTTGTGAGATGATGATATGAGATTAAAATACCTTATCTCTGTCATTATCTTATTATTGAAACACAGTAAAATATTTAGTCAATTTGTTTCATTATATTTTATCATACTTTATAATTATAACTTATGGGCCAATGTAGTTTATTTAATTCAACTGTGTTTGTTAAATTCCCTGAGATCTTATTGTTTATTTCTTGATTGGCATTAAAGTAGATGTTTAGATTATAATATGCCAAGTCATTCAGTTTAAAGTATATTTTTAATAGACTGTACTAAGTAAACATTATGATTCTTTATCATACAATTAATTAACAAAGGAATTTACATTATATTGAATATTTTATAATATTTCTTCTTTTATTTACATTATATTGAATATTTTATAATATTTCTTCTTTTATTCATTTATTATCATATATCTTATGAACTGCCTATAGCCTCCCACTGAGCTGAGCTGAATATAGATTTAATTGAAAAGTCTCAGCAATAATTTTATATTATATATTTTGTTATATTGTTCTATTCATTAATAGAACTGACACCTGGGCATTTCACTCATGTAATGTATATGAGCGGTGTTGGGAGTGTAGGTTATTATATATATATATATATATATATATATATATATATATATATATATATATATATATATATATATATATATATATATATTCGCACAGATGCAAAACTTTAAAATTATTTGTTTTTAAATTTAAATAAAAAGTATTTGAATGTACTTTTTTATTAAAAAAAAAAAAAGGTAAATATCTAAATATAAAATATTTTTATTAAAAAGTAACATAAATGAAAAAGATTCCTATGTAATCTCAGTAAATGGAAATGATTGTGTTATTAATTATTGAAAAGCAAACTAGCCCTTGGCCCTTTTATGTAAAAAAGTCAGATGAAAGATATAGATAAGAGAATCTAAAAATTAGATGTCCAATAGAAGCAGCAACCAATGCTCGGACCTTAATGAAAATTTGGACAGGATACCATTATTCAGTGAATCTGAATGATTTTATAAAAAAATATTCAAATTAAGAACAGTTTCAGCTTGATTTTTTTGAGAAGGGTGATAAGATGTTCTTTTCACCCTCTCTCTGATTTTAAATGAAATGCTGTTGAATTATGAATGGTACTGATGCAGGGAGCTCTTCACTGTAAGAAATGAACTGAAAAATTTTAAAAAAAATAATTAAGAACTTTTGTCAAGATTTGGCAAGCAAAACCTAATTTTTAAAATGAATTTTAATCTGACTTTTCAAAATCAATTATTAATGTTTAAATTTATATATTTGAGTTTGCTAATTTAATCATTTCCATTTTTTTATATTTATTGACTAAACTATATAAATGTCAAATTTAAGTCGGGCATGAATGGCTGCATAGGTTTGTAGTTATATTAATTCATTAAGGGAGGGTTAATCTTAGGTTATTTCTTTCATAGTTAAATTGGGTTAATCAATTGGATATATTGGTGTAATTAGTAAATGTAGCATGAGATCCTCTATGTGCAGGATCATATTATATGCCACACTTGGGCCAAATAAGTCCAATTTCTCATTGATCATCAAAAGCATATGGTATTCCCTACTCCTTGGATCAGCCCTTTAGCCTATGGGATGGGATTGTAAGATGGATAATACAGTTCTTACCTATGGAGTTTTTTTATTGTTTTTCTTGCCAGTCAGATGTACCATTCCTGCACTGGATGAGAGTCAATGTCTTCTATATCCATACTGTTCAGATGTGCATTACTGACAGTATGGTATTGTGCTGTCATATTCATGCTGCATTGAATACATTGATATATCAGATAGATTGGCATTGGTTTGAATGCGAACGTTTGGTCTAAGGTTAAATAAGGGATAAAATATTTTCTTTTCAAATGCAATCTATGTAATTTATTCATATTCAAAACTCTAATAAAATATTGTTAAATTCAAATGTGTGGATTGTTTAAAATAAAAATTTAAATTTAAAAATTAATAACCAATCTAAAATAATAAATTTTATTCCTCAATTTTAAATAGTTATGTATGTGTCAATAAATCTTTTTGTGTGTGTTAATTCTGGCAGTAGCTTATTTATTTATTTTATGGATATCTTTTTTATTAAAATATTTCTTTTAAGCAAGTTTTATATTAAATCTCTGCTACTCCATGAGCTAGTGATTTGGATTGATGATCATAGTAAAATACATATGTAAAATTGGATCTTGAACAGTGTGTATCTGCCTACTATATACATTTTCTAGGCTCAAATAGCCTGGTGGCACCCTGTATGGCAGATATGGTAAAACTCCCAAATCATTCTGACCATTATATATATATATATATGAACTTCACATCGCACACAATGACAAAAATTCTAAATCATTCATTTCTATATAATCCATCTCATAAGTTTTCTTCTCAATTTCAGCCATAGCCACAGCCACAGCAGTAGCAGTAGTACTAGTAGTAGTAGTCATAGTAGTAGTAGTAGTAGTAGTAGTAGTAGTAGTAGTAGTAGTAGAAGTAATAATAATAATAATCATCATCATCATCATCATTATCATCATCATCATGATGAAGAAGAAGAACAACAATAATACTAATAATAGTAATAAATTAATTTTAAACTTCTACTATAAATATATTTATTTGTGAAACATTTTTTTCAAAGATCAAATATTTTTTCCAGATAATTAAATATCAAAAAACCTGGTTTGATGCTCAGGATTATTGCAAGGCTCTTGGTGGAAATTTATTGACTATAACAAATGCTGAAGAAAACTCTGAAATTTTACAAAAATCGCTGTAAGTAATTAATTTTTTCACTTGTTAATTTTGTTGTTTTATTATACAAATATAAGATCACAGATAGTTGTTCATAGAAACTATTGAATATCCATTTTCAGGTAACAACCTAACAAAAATTTGTTATTTTAAGATTTTGCTCAAAATCCTGTAGGATGATTATGTAACTCAAGATTGAGATTAAATGATATCTTATTTCAAAGATATACTACACAAAAATAATAAAAGCATAAGGTAAAAAAATAAAATGAAGCAACACGATTTTATTAATACAGCAAGCCGTTTCTTAGCATAATAGTAAAAATCAGAAATCTATGCAATAACATACAAAGCTAAATCCTTACTTTATTAATAGTGCTAAAATATTAAAATGCAATATGGTGAAAAAATAATTTATTTATGAATATTATTAGTGGTAAAATTAGTGAACAAAATGTATGTTATAGACTTATTGAAATCTGTAATATACATGTAACAAGTTCTCAGTTCAGTTAATCATCCATATGTGTGTATTTATGTTTAGTCCTCATTGAAATGATTTGTTCATCTTGAAACATATATTATTAGATCCATCTTATATATTATTTTTAAAATTGATTACTTGTTACACATTGTTATATAAAAATATCATAATAGAAATTTTTACTATTCGAAAATATTGTTTTATAAGGTAGTGGTTATATATATATATATATATATATATATATATATATATATATATATATATATATATATATATATATATATATATATATATATATATTGCAAGATATATATATATAAGGTTATGGATAATAAAATCTTGAAAATTTTTATAGAAATATAATCATAGAATTCTTTTTTTTTTTGATAATTCGTACACACCTTCTTGACCAATAATAGTGAATGTGGTGTAAGTGGCATTTTAATAAAGAGATAGATAGGGATATGACCACATTTGAGCATTTATATAGTTAGAATATTTGTGCATTATATATATTTAAATATGGTGTTATATATATATATATATATTAATGTTTTTACAGATGTTTGATGTAAATTTTTTTGGGGGAGGGGGGTTAAACTGTGTATTATTTCATATTACATATGAATATTTTGATGAACTAGCATCTGTCATTGTTTAGGTTAACTTTGAAATGGTAAATCTGATTCAGATTTGCCATTTCACAGTCTGACCCACCTAATTATTTATTTTACTAACATTTTCTTTTTTTTTAATATTCTAAAAAAATATTTTAACATTTTTTTAACTATCCTGAATAAATCCTAAAATTTATTTTGGATCATATATATATATATATATATATATATATATATATATATATATATATATATATATATATATATATATATATATATATTTGTACTAACACATTGTTATTTTATTTTTATTATTAAAAGAAAAAAATCCAAATAATTAACTTTGAACTATATATATATATATATATATATATATATATATATATATATATATATATATATATATATATATATATATATATATATGTTTAAAATGTTTTACTTTTTTAGTTCAAGAATCCAAGATGGCTTTTTTGAAAAGATTTGTACCTTGATAAGAAGTTTAAAATAAATGTTTAAATTAAAAGCATTGATAAATTACCAAAATCCATTCACTGTGGAATCTCTATTCATTAATTAGTAGAGATTCTACATTGTTATCTAAATTAAAAACTAACATAAAATTATATTGAAATATATTGATTCTTATCCAGGTACAAACTTTCTAAAATTAGAATAAAAGAATGATTTCGATTGTTTGTAAAATTGAAAATGACCTGAGGCAGCAGAAATCGAATGCAAGTAGGAAGTGATAAATAGTGGTCCTTTTGAGAAAGAAAAGAGACCAGAGAAAGAGCAGAGACAGATAGAGAACAGAGAGAAAGAGAGTTGTAGAAATCATGCCATGATGCTCGAGTAGTAAAAATGGTAAATCACTGCCCTTTCCTTCCTGAGAACTGAAATCTTCCATTATGCTGCTGTCCAAAGCTGCCTTCAAAAGAACCATCTGCTACCAACGTTTGCCCACAGAACTCATCCCGGGGAACTCCAAGAAAAATGCTGAAGAGCTTGAATACTTTCATCAAGATGTTTGAAACTATTAGCGTAAGAGTACAAACATATTTTTGTAAAGCTTTTAACTGATACTTTAACCCATTTTTTTAAATTATAATATTTCATTAACTCAAGCTCACCATAATTTTTAATATTTTGATTAATTGACTATGAATTTAGTTATTTGTTTTATTTTAATCCTAGCATGAGATTTCATGCTTTGATTTTTTTTTTCGACTGGCTTCACTCGCAGGGACTCAAAAAGAGTAATTTGTTAGAAGAGCAAATTATGTTTATTAGTGGACAGGAATGTTAACAAAGAATGATTTAATTTTAAAATAAAATAATCTTGATCTATTTTTATTTCGCAAGTGAAGTTATGTCGAATATATATATTTCTAATAAATCTACCATGATTTTAAATAAATTTATTATAGATTTTCCAGAATGGGATTCTATTATTTTATATTTCTGTAATTCAAAACATAATTAAATATGCTATAGATTTTTGACCTAGTAACAGTGCCGCTGGATAGCATCAGTTAATTATCTTGGCTTTTTTTTAAGTTAGGAAAGAGGGAAGGAGGGATTTTTTACAGATTTAAATTCCCTTATTTCTATATGTATGTTTTTTGTAGGTTAAATATTTATATAAAACAGTTGGTTATGCAGGTTGATCTCTATGCAGTATTAGATCATTTTAATGCTATTTAATTATAATTCATTCGTATTTAGTGATTATAAGATCTCGGATTAATAAAGGATTCTGGGAGTATCATGGACAGACCTAAAACGGTCATTCATTTGGTGTTTTGGTGTTAGCTTCCACTTTGCATATGTCTGTGAATCGGATAGCAGGGCTGAGATAGAGTGGGTTTTCCGGCATGATACCTGTATAGACAGGCATGTTGGTTCTCCATAAATCCTATCTCCTATCGGTATATGGACACGACATGTGGACATATCAATTTCCCTTTTATTCTTCATTGGAATAAGCATATGAGCATCTGTAATCCGGCCCGTATGTTCTTACTTACATTTCTTCTCTCCTTTGCATTTGTATATTTATTAACCCGACATTGTTTTGCTTTTCTTTTGCCTGTCTAATATGTAAGCCATAGAGAAATGATTCTACTGAAAGGATCTTTGACCTGAATAATTGACTCTTTTGTTCATTTGCATAATTAGTTAAAATTATTTGATTTTGACTGATTCACATTATATTTTATTAGAGGTTTGATTTTAGTTGAAAGTACAACTAAAGTGACTTCTTTGCTTGATAATTAACTCATCTATTTTTTTTGTTATAACAGCTTACAGTTTTAATCATTGTAAAGTTAGTTATAAGCTATTCCAGCAAGGTCCACTAATGTCATCAAACATTAGTTATTTGAAACCGAAATTATTATTTTTTATAAAGAGAAATGAAATCAATGTTTTTTTATCTGTTAGTGGAGTAAGACATCAAATTAGTCTTTTTATAATCATCTATTTAATTAATGTCTTTTTTCAACAGAAATATATATTTTTTTAAATCTTGTATAAAGAATTCATTAAACTAATCATTCTTATATATGTGCATTAGGCAGATGTTTAAACCTATCGCTATATGACAAGCCTGTACTAAATGAGCATGGAGAATTTTAAAATCCGTGATCATTTAATTATAAAATCATTTTTGTTATTTTAAAAGAAGAATAAATGTAAACAAAAGTAAAGGTGTATAAACTTCACAAAATAATTTGTACAAACTCAATAATGTCAATGTTAACCGCTAATATAAATAAAGTCCGTCATGAATTCATATAATTATAAATTTAATTTGAAAATTGTATTTTTTGTTTTTTAGAGCTTGAGTTAAACTAGAGTACAATGCTAAATGATATATATATATATATATATATATATATATATATATATATATATATATATATATATATATATATATATATATATATATATATATATATATATATAACCAAACTTCCAGTATTCTTCGAATCATTTTATTTACTTTTATTTAAATAAATTTTGATTTTTAAATATACCTATCAACCAATCATCCAAGTTCTCACTAAAATATATAATTAAATTGTATCTCATGTTTTAATTCCCAGCTGCTGGATGGTGAAAGTAAAAGAAAATGATTGTATCATCGAGAAAGGCTATTGATTAGATATTTGATCTGGGATATAGGTAAATAGAGCAGAATTCATGATGTACCTGATTTATATATCTTGTACATGGTCAGACTTGATATACTCTATCTGTATTCAGGGGTTTGTTGGATTGATGTGTGTTTTTCAACTGGTACAATTTTTTAAAAATAATTGTTAGATCTCAAATGGTAATGTGACTGAGTGCAAGATGAGATGTGAGATTCAGCATTCAAAATATGAGGCTTATCAAAATGTTTATTTTCCTCAGTTTTTTCACCTATTCATTTTAAGGTAAATTGAAAAAAAGATAGAATTGACATCTCACCTTATAATAGAATGGTTTTACCTTATGTTAAAGGAGTTAGTGAAAGATCAGTAGAAAACTATCTAGTTTTAATATAAAGTATATTTTTTCTACTGGTACAAAAATTGGTAATATTTTACACAAATCTAAAGACAGGGTATTTTTGGATCAGTAGGAAGTTTATAAAATTCCATGTTTGCAGTACTCAAGAAGCTATGTAGGCCAGTCTAATAGATAAATAAATGTCAGTATTAAGAAACATAAAAATGCTTTTAATTAGAAAATTAAGACATCAGTTTTTCTTCCCATTTTTTTAAAAAATTGGTCACAAACCTGATTTAGACAATGCAAAAATAATATGAAAAGGTATGATTTAAGAACCATGAGAGAGTTAACTGAAATTTTAAAGAGACCTACTGGTTTAAATATGGCTGAAGAAGCACAATATATTCCAGCTATGTGGAAACCTCTCATTTTATCTCTGTCTTCTAATATTAACTTAGAATTAATAGGTGAAAAAACTGATGGAAATAAATATTTTGAAAAGCCTCATATTTTGAATGTTGAACTACTTCAAGCTGAATTTCATTTCTGATTTCGCACTCACTCACATTACTGTTTGAGAGTTTAATGATTTTTCTTTCAAAAATTAACCATGACAATGGTGGATGGTAGTTCATAGAAATATCAGTATGTAATGGAAAATACATGGTTTAACCCTATATATATATATATATATATATATATATATATATATATATATATATATATATATATATATATATATATATATATATATATATATATATATATATATATATATACAATTGCTTTTTACAATATTTGTTTCTGATTATTCATTTTTTATTAATATATATTATAAATTCTAATATTCTTACAGATAAATGATGAATTCAGAGTATTATTTGCAGGAGCTTTTATGCAATAAAAATATAAGCACTAAATAGCTGACATTTCAGTAAAATAACAAGTAGTTTCCTCAAAGCTACTTTTTTCTCAAATAATAAAAATGTGTGTGATGAGATTTAAAATCTTTATTTTCTTTTCTTTTTTCTTTTCTTCTCATTCTCCAATTTTATTAGTTTAAAAATTAAAAATATATATTTTGGCCAACAGCTTTTTTTTTTTTTTTTTCAAATATTTTAACATTCATTAATTCACACTTTTTATTCATGCTCTTAATCCTTTTAAAAATCTCTATATTTTCCTTTAGCAGTCTCTGCATATATTGTTCAATTTTTGCCAAAACATGTGTTTTTATTAAATTTGATGTCATGGTTAGTTAATTTAGTTGGTTAATAAATGGCTGATGAATTAGATTTATTTCTAACTGCCAAAATGTCTTTTTCCTTTCCCATGTTTATTCTATAATTGATATGGCCAATGAGTGAAAATAAACAAACTCCACATGGAATTTTATATATATATACCATGACACTCCAAAAAAATTATATCATTAGGACTAAGTGAAACTATATAGATTTTTAAAATACTTCAGAAAATAAAAAGTATAAATTTTTAAAAAATAACAATATTTAGAAAAAGCTATTGGAGGACAAAAACTTTTTTAAAAGTTCTCATACGAATAAAATTTGCGAATGAGGAGAAAATAACAAAGGAAAAAAATAACGATTTCAAATTTTACTAGACACATTCTTATGACTTGAGAAAGAAGAAGGTCTTAGGAAAGCACTTGATATTGTAGTAAAATGACAGCTATTTAGCAATTATATTTTTATTACATGTAAGGTTTTGGAAATAATATTATATTTATATTTAATATTTTAATAAAGTCTATTTTATATGCCTGAAGACTAGATGTAATATAGGAGATTTGAGCACAGACTTTCAAATTCCCTTCAGTCATCCACTCTATGTCATAAATCAATACACTGACAACACACATGTTAAAAATATAAATGATCTTCAATATTCATATAGCATGATGAACAATTAGTGATCAGTTGGTGCAGATTATCATCTCCCATGTATATATAATCAGTGTCATATTAAGATATCTATCAAATGTTATCTTAATATAAACTGTGCACTGAATATTATATATATATATGAGAGATGATGATCTGGACCGACTAATGAGTGCTGATTCAACACAAAATATGGATATTGGAGATCATTTATCTTTTTCACATTTGTACCGATTGCGCGTGTTAACTTAAAAAAAATGATTTGCAATTGTAAATTGGAAATGGAAAAAAAAAATTATAAATGTTTACAATGCTCTTAAAGTGATTTAATAAAACAACAAAATTTAAAAATGTTATCTACTGATTCAACAAATATATCTACTGATTTATCTACTGATATAGAAGTAAAGCAAAGCGAAAGTTTAATTATGAAAGATAATAAACATCCTGATATAAGTTGTTGTGATAATAAAAATGTTTTAAAGTAAATACTACCAAATTAAATGATGTTAATTATTCTTTTAATGCAAATTAAAGCGGGAAATAGTTTTTTTGAAATCACTTATGATATTTTGATAAAGCAGAATTAAAGATGGTGTTATTACACTTGATAGTGATCAAGTTTGTCTGAGAATGAAGGTATGCTTTGTATCTGCAGGAAATAATCGTGAGATAGTAAAGAAGGGTATTTACAATCAAGATAAGAAAGACAATGATGAGAAAGACAATGGCTACTCTTTAATCAGGAAAGCTATTAAGCCTTCATATAAAGATATTTTGATTAAAAATAAAAAAAATAAAAAAGATATTTACAATAAAAATCTATAACAATAAAAAAAAAGTTAAATCAAATGTTACTCATGGTAATGCAAATGAGAAATTAAATAATTCTGAAAGTTTAAATTGTGAAGAATTTATTACTATAGATTATAAAAATAAAAATAAAAATATGGTAAAGAGAAAAAAAAAAGCTAGTAATTGGTAGTAATTCAGATCACATATTGAAAACAGTTAAATATAGAGTGCATTTTAAAAAATATTTTCTGACTACATTTTCCCCAATGACTTCAGCAGATGAGATTAAAAATTACTTAAAACTGCATTAAATATTTCAGTAGTGTGTCACAAAATTTTAACTGTTAATTCAAAATATGATTCATTTTATGTTTCTTTTCTGGAGTCTTATAACGGCAAAATGAATGGTGAGAATCTGTGACTGGCACATGCAGTTATATTGCCTTTCTTTAGGAAGTTTAATAAAGATATAATTGTTAATTTGAATGAGTTGAATAATAATGGTATAAATGGTAGTATAACTATAACTCAAAAATAATTATTAAAAATAATATGTTCAATTGTTCTTATCAAAATTCAAGTTGTTTGAGGACAAAACTTCAGGAAATTTTATGAAGCAGTTTTATTAACGAATTACAATCTATTTCTCATTACAGAAACATGGTTTATTGAAGATATTTTTGATTGTAAGTTATTTGATAATCCATATAATTTTTTAGGTTTCATCAAAATATGTGTATGGCTAATAGAGGAGGCAGTATTCTTGTTGCTGTTAAATCTCATTTTGATTGCATGGTATTGGATTTACATACATATGTTGAATGCATTTGTATATCTATTATTTTAGGACATGAAAATTTGATCATTAATAATGTTTATATACAAACAGTATTTTGCAGTTTAATGATTATTTTAATATTGTTGAAGAATTGTTTGCGATATTTACAGGATCAATTATGACGGTAGATGACTTTAACATTCCTAAGTTTATAAAAAATAAACATACTCATCTTGGTTCTAAGTCAATAAGGTTACTATCTTTGTTAATATGCTGAATCTTACACAAAGTAATGATATCTGTAATAGTTATGAGATTACACTATATTTAGTTTTAATAATTTTCCATCTAACTTAAAATGCACTAAGTGTAATAAGCCTCTTATTAAAGATGTTTTTCATACATCTTTGGATGTTGGTTGCATATTTTAATATAGGAATGTAAAAAAAAAAAAAACATTTATAATTTTGAAAAGTGTTATTTCAATGGTAATTACTTGAGTTTCTACAAGGCATTACAGCATGATAGTTGGGCATGTATGTATAACTGCAATAATATGGAAGATGATGCTGTTAATTTCCAGAAAAGTCTTAGAGAACATATAAATAAATTTATACCTAGTTTGAAAGTTTGTACTAAATATCCAGTTTGGTTTTCTATGGATCTTATTAAAGGAATTAAGCACAAAGTAAAATTTTATAAAGATTTTAAAATTATGGCTCTTTATTTGACTGGCATAATTTTAGAATATATAGGTAATTTACAAAAAAATATTTTTAAAAAAGAATTTTCAGGACTATTTAAAGAGAACTGAAAATAATTTGGTAATGAATCCAAAAGATTTTTGGGGATGTAATATTATTATTATTATTATTATTATTATTATTATTATTATTATTATTATTATTATTATTATTATTATTATTATTATTATTATTATTATTATTATTATTATTATTATTATTATTATTATTATTATTATTATTATTATTATTATTATTATTATTATTATTATTATTATTATTATTATTATTATTATTATTATTATTATTATTATTATTATTATTATTATTATTATTATTATTATTATTATTATTATTATTATTATTATTATTATTATTATTATTATTATTATTATTATTATTATTATTATTATTATTATTATATAATTTTATGTATTACCACTGCCATTTAAACTCTACAATCATAAATAAATGCATATACCAAAAAAAATCAAAATAGCTAACGATAACAGCTAATAACAACATATATATATATATATAAATTCTCATATCAAAACCAAATCAAAGATTCTTTCAAAACAATAATGACACTTTGATGGAAATGATGGGTCATTCCAACCTTTACATCATCCTTTTATAACAAAACAAATTGTATATAAGCAACTCCATGTAAAAATGGTAACAGTAACTCCTAAAATTAACCATACATCTTCCCTTTAATTCTTTATGGATGGCCTTCAACCTAAATTTAAATTTCAATGACAAATAAATAAAAGTTTGAAAACATGTATACTTATATACAAAAACATGTAATTCTAAGCCCTTGCATTGTCCCCCAATATATATATATTGAACCATGTTCAAATATGTACATTCGAAACACCGGTCTCTTAGACAGAGAAGAATATATTCGGAGAGTATGTATGCCCAAACGATAGCTATAAAGTATATAACTAGCATTACATTTCCAGGACATAGCTTCTTCTTGGCTGTTGAATTCAACACCAAATCCAAAGAATAGACAACGCACTTTGAACGGTGGCCACTAACTCAATGCCTAAATCCATGACTAGCTCAGCTGTTTGTAATCACTAATAGATTATACTTAATTAGTGATTAAAAGAATTGATAAAAGAATTTGTTAAAAAGAATTGACCGACAAATAAAGTTTAATTTTAAAGATAATTTATTAACTAACATTTATTTACAAAATTTAAACATTTTATACTTCTAATAAAACACACGCATATTTTAAATTAACATTCTAAATAGTTTAAATATTCTTGAATATTTTCATAACAGAACACTGGGAATTTATCTACTTTGACTAATAATATTGATATAAGGATCACACACATATTAACTCATGGACACACATAATAATGATAATAAAGGACTACATAGTATTTGAAATTTAATCACACACATCAATAGTTCATTTATGCATGATATAGAGTTCATATAACTAGACTCTTGAAAGATTTGTATGAATTAATGCAATGCAATGGCTATTACAGTATAAACGAAATAAGCAAATATTTTACCTAGCCCTTTTGAATGTAGATGTAGAATTTTATTCTCTTTGGTGGCTGCTTTCGGTGAGGATATTTCCATTATGAATGCTTACCAGCCGGCTGGGATGTTTCCTTGCTGAGTTTCCTGATTTTTATGATTATTACTAGCGGAGACAAATAGATACTGACGGAGATTTTCTAAGATGTTTAGCTGACATTATTTCACGGGCAGATCTGCTGTTTTCTCAGACATCTGGGCTGAAGATAAACGTGCATTCTTAAGATCTTCTCAACACTGCATTTTGTTTGTTAACTGCTCAATTAATTTCTGAACTGCACTATTCAATTACTTTGTGAACTGATTGTCTCAACTGATTGTCCAATAAAATATTCAGTATTTATACCAATGAAGTGTTTTCTTTTCAATATCCTCTGGCAAATATCTGTTGTTGAAATTCTTTATCAATTAATCCTTTGATAAATGTGTTTTGGAAGATTGCTTAATTAGTAATAGCCATGCAGAGATGTTGTTTTATATTTTAATTAATAACCATTGCCATGTTTTTTAATAATAATCTTCTTTAACTTTCATTTATTTATAATAACATTTATTCTATTGTTGACAATCGCACATATATACGCACATATATTAGTTTTAACATTATTTTTTCTTTAATTAAACTTGAATGAAAAGAGATTTGTATGTTTTAACTTTTAAATTATATTTTTACGAATACTAATAAAAACTTTTTACTTCCCTTCTGATTAATTAATTGTAACTTTTATTTCACACACTTTCACGAAAGATTTTTTATTTTAAAACTCTGATTTTTTAACTTTACTTTTGACAGCAAACTGATTTTGTTTACTAAAGAAACCTTTTAGATTTTTATAAGTTGTTTAATATTTTTAATTTTTTTTTTTTATTAATTTTAAAATAAAATTAATATGTGCCAATATTCAATATTGGTACAATATATATATATATATATATATATATAGATATATATATATATATATATATATATATATATATATATATATATATATATATATATATATATAGGTCTCATACTTATCATATGGCAACATTTAATCATGGATGGTGCTAGGAACTTCTACTTTTCCCAAGAGAATCAAAATAAAATATTCCAGAATATAAAATACATGTGAATGGTTTAAAGCCAAAACACAGTTGGTTATTCTCAAGGCACTGGTTGGAGGCTTCTAGCATTATACTTTCCTTTCTGACCATCACATGTATCAATTATATAAGCATTTAGCCCCACTTGGTTTTCAATTATATATAGCCCTTCATAAATATCTAAAGAATATCTTAAATTGGTGCCCCTGTGATGACTAATATCATATATGAACTAACATCAAATACATGCAATAGCTCATCATTCAATAATTTACATCCTCAGTTTCTACTCATTGATCCCTTTCACCGGGCCAAATGGCCAAACTATTTTAACTAGTGTGAAATAACAATAACAAAATGTCACAACTAGAACAACTTAATAAACAAAGGTTTGCAATGTCACAAACATTACCTTCCAATAATACAGAATTTGAGATGGGAAAAGATCTCTAGAAAAGAACAAAGAGCATTAAGGCAAGGCACATGACTCCAAATTTGATCCTGAATAGATATTTGAAAACCAAGTCAAAAATGCTATGCTATATAAGCTATAAATATAATAGATAGCTCTTAAAGTATTCAAGAATATGGACTCTAGATAATACAAACAGCTTCTATTATAAAGAAATATTTCTCTCTGTTTCACTCACATTCCATCATTATACTTCCTATCATTTTAGTTCTGGTTAGATATTTATAAATCAAGTCAGGTCCATTGCAACAATGGTATGAATTCCCACTGGTACATTTTATCTGTAATCTATCCAAGAATATAACTTTTGCATACCACACAAACCTCTCATGACCTGGTTTCTTTTTATTATAAGTCTTATAGTTGGAATAATTTGTCATATCAAGACAAAACTCCCTATTCATATACTTGTCTTATCATATATCAAACACTTTGCATTGGTGCTCTCTTCATTTGCTATAGAATAAGATCTAAATCTACATATAATGTCTTGACTATCAGGTATTTTGGGACATTGACATATACTTATATAAAAATCCTTTGCATCCATGTTATATAAATACACATGATTCATAAACTTCTTATGAAGACCCACTTCAAATAATAGTCAAGTATCATCTTGAGCCTTTCAACTTTCAAGACCATTGTATAATGACAACTTCCTAAAATATTTTTGACTTATCAGGGCACTTTCTTAAAAAAAGTATTTGAGCATATTATTCTCACAAAACTTAATTTCAGGCAGAAATATTGTGTTTTCATCAATTTTAAACCTGTCTCTGTCATTAGAGTTGATTTATTTATAGTCATGCATTTCATGACAATAACACCATTGAACTTCTCAACTTCTCATTTCTACATAAAAGCTATTAGTCTTACAAATATTAATAAAACAATGTGGATCTTTACCTAAAGAAAGCCTATCATTATTTCTTTTATCCGGAGTCAATTTAAACTTAAAATTGTCATCTATTACCATCTTCAATTCTGTACTTATTTCATCATAGTTAACTTTCATTTCAGCCTTTAATTCATTAGAGTTTATTTTCATGTTATCCATTTTATCAGGGTTAGGTCTTATTTTAACAATCATTTCATCAGTGTAATCTCTCATTTGAGCAATGATTTTATCATGGTTAGCTTTCAACTCAGCTTTTAATTCATTAGAGTTAGCTTCCATTTTATCAGAGTTATCATTCAATTCAGCCTTTAACTTATTACAAGTCAGTTTTCAATTCAGCGCTTAATTCATTAGAGTTAAATACCATTTTATCAGAGCTAGTTTTCAACTCAGCCTTTACTTCAGCCATTAATTCATTACAGCTAGCCTTTAATTCCCTTATTTCCACTAATTCATAAAAACTAATACTAGCACCACCCAATATTTCATTAGCATTATACTATATATTCAAAAAAATTAATATATATATATATTGTACCAGTTGAAAACATCTGCTCACATAACAAGACTAAAAATCCAAGCAAAAGTACCTCGAATCTGAGATACATAGGTCTGGAGCAATCCTGAATTCTAACCTATTTGCCTATTATTCAAGACTCTGACCCTATGAACAACACTTCCGATAATACAGCATAATTATTTTAATTCTAGTCCCAGAAACACGGTGGTATAGCATAAGATCAGACTGTTGATGATGATCGAAACCAGAGTGGCCCAGGAGTTACATTTATTACAGTTATTTTTATTAATGCTAATAATTCTAAATATTAACTAGAAAAAAATAATAATTCAAAATCCAGGATTTACATGAAATATAGATATTTAATAGACTTTTAAAAAAAACTTATATATATATATTGTTACCGGACCACCGTTTATATATATATATATATGTGTGTGTGTGTGTGTTACAATATTGTTTCACACTAGGGGTGACATTGTCTACTTATAAAACTTGAGATTTGTTTTTATAAAGTCCCCTTTACATTAATTATTTAATGGATATAATTTTATGGAGTGTGTTATAGCTTGTGCAAGGTTAATATGCCAATTTAAGGATGTTTACAGATATAATGCTGTGGACGTATAAAACAAATATAAGAGATTGTGATAGGTTTGGATGATTAATGATATAAAAGGTAATTTATGATTTAGTAGTAAATGGTTTTGTGAATAGGCAAGAAGATACCAATTTAATTATCTATCAACAATATAAAAATCATTATATATATATTACTGATATTGTTCGCAAAAGACATCTTTGAAATATATACATAATGAACAAACAATGTACTATATTTATGAGAATGAATAAGTTATACAATTATTAATACAAATTGACTTACATATATGGGAATCAATAATGATTTTAAATGTAAGCAGTTTAAATCAATGAAATGAATAATTATGATTGCTTATTTTACAAAATGAGTCATTATGTTCAACACATCATTGTGCCTTATTAAGTTTTAAGTAGGCGGTCAGCAAACTCATAAAAAGAGTAACAGCTCTAGCATACAATAAAGAAATCCAGCTACCATGGCGGTTTTGGATATTTTAATCATTTTAAAAAAATATTTGAAACTAACTTAGGGTTGGTATGTCCGTGCATTCTTGCAGAACAATACTAAATTGGAAAGGTTGAGTTTTATTCCCCAGAGTCACACAAAGCTATATAACATAATTTAGCATGAAAGGGCATTATACTAGTAAGGGATTACAGAGAGAGAGAGTTTAAGAACTTTCTTAACAGAAACTTATAAATCAATATACAAATTAAAGTACAAAAGTTTACTACATCTTATTAGAATTTATAAAAGGTATTTACTTATTAAGGCAGATCTACATGGAATGAGGTTACCTCAAAAACTATTATGAATGCACAAAGATAGATCCATTTCTTCTGGTGCTTTTAGATTTTCAGGCAGGTACAGCATAGCAGTCAGCATTTGGGTCAGAACCAGATGGTCATCTTGTGTGGCCAGTCAGGTGGACATCACATGGCAGCAGCAGGTGGCAGACAGTCTTTCAAGAGGTATGAAGAAATGTGTTTGCTTCACTCTCTACTCAAAATTCATAGTGCTGAATTTGTCTTAACTTTTTAAAATGTAATGATCTCTAAAACCAGTGTTTTGAAACACTTTCTCTGAAAATTTATTTACTGACTGAATAAAAAAAAACTTTGACTGTATGCATTCTTTTGTTCTATGGGCTCTTTTATATCTTTTTTTTTTCATTAGTCAATGCATCAACCAGGATGCGAACCCACAACCATCTGCAACCAACTACTTGCTTGCAAGGCTGCTGTGATGACCTCTCGGCTGCTGACACTTGGCTTTTGTTATATCTTTTTTTAATCCAACAAAGAATGCATTTTCACTTGCCTGCAGATTCTAATTAGTAAAATATTTAATTAGTAAAAAAAATGTTAAAGATAAAGTTGGAAATACCTTTTAATATATTTTAGATTTTGTATAGATTTACTAAAAATTAACAAAAGGATTCATTTTTGTTTTAATTAAAATTTTGACTTTTAATTAGCAAGAAATAATCTTATATAAAGAGAATAGATTACTTCCACTTAGCAACTATTCTAAATTATGTTGAACCTTTTAATTCCAAATACAATTAATATATATATATATAATATAATTTTCAGCAATAAATATTAATAAATCATTGCTTCATATATATATATATATATATATATATATATATATATATTGTAACCCTCTAAGGTGTAGTCAACTACATAACGTAAGTTCACTGAGAATCGTAACCTCGATCACTGATCAATTCCCGCTACATATTGTCAGCTATTAAGAGCTGTATCCAAAAGCATATTATGCTATCTATTTTATGCACCAAGGACCACAACCAACATCTGGAACAACTTATCACAGACCAAACTAATGATCTTACATAAACTTTTATGATTTAATTTGATCGCAGCCAGGGTGTACCGCGATGACCTATCATAGTAGTGTGATAAAATACATTAAACAAATTATAAGTGCAATGTGATTATGTTACAAACCTTATTTTGCGATTTTTATTGTATGAGACCCAATGGCCGACCATGTACAAGATGGCGTAATTTGTGAAACTACATAATATTATGAAATTTTAAACCATCTATATGATTTTAATACAAATTCTAGTCTAGGTAAAGCTTTGCAATAAATAAACATAAATAATTGGGTTCTTTTTATAGTTTACTATATCACTGAGACTCTTTTTATACTGACAAATGACAATTTAAAATGTTAAGTAAATATATTCAATCATATCATTATTTGGTAAATCTGTTTACAGGTTTAATAATCAATTTGTATTGTATACTAGATCAACTACGCAAAGCCAAAATGATGGAAAAGGTAAATGGGATTTTATTGTACCCCACACATCATAAACTACCAAAGACTAAAAGCATCCAAATGTTTTCTCAAAATATCACTAAACTCTGATATCATGTTGACAATAGTATGTACTTCAATGTATGCTCTATCCAAGGTTTATGATTTCTGATTTTAAGAATGACACATAGCAACGGCACAGTAAGTTTAATTACAAATCAACTTTTATTTACAAATTTATGAATAATAAGTAATTAATTCCAATGTTATAATTAAAAAACATAAATAAACAAATAAAATAAATAAATTATAATTCCATCGACTTTCTTCAATAACATATCATAGGTATGGCTTTAAAAACCTAATCATACCTTATTTCAATTTGATATAATGAATCTTGAGCAAATTATACTAAATTCAACATCAACTCATGAAATATTTAACGTCATTTCCAGATTCAATAAATCCATACCGTAAACTTATAATAATATAATAAATAATATTATATCTGTAATATTTAGCTATAATGCAATCATTAAATAAAGTGAAAATTTAAACTTACACTCCTGTAAATAATAATCAACCCGACAGTTAATTATTATGAAGTAACTTGAATAGAATGTCCTGCTACAATTTGACGATCTAACTTATGAATTATGCTTACAAATGGAAGAAGATGATTTAGCAGATTAACTAAAATACTTTGCCCAACTTATATTTATGAAGTAAAACACATTCCTGTGGATGCATTCATCTACACATAGGAATTAAATAACACTAAAAACTTTGTGGATTTATACACCACCATAAAGTAATACGTATAATTACACAATTCCGCGGATTAACCACCAGCGCTTGAATGAGTGTAAAATACAAAAAATGGCAATTAAATAATCTGCGGATTAACCACCGGAACAGATTAATGCCTTTCAACATTATAAAACAACATTACTATTTACTTCACATTAAAGTGCAAAATCATCCTCCTCAGTTATTCTGATCATTCAGAAAACACTAACACTTTAGCAAATGTGGGTTCTTGCATAATAAAATGTTACACTAATCAGGACAACTAATGTACTAACTTATCTTGCTTAAAATAAAACATGTGTAATGCAATATAAGTAATATTAACATAGGAATATAAATCTGGAAAGACTCACAAAATACCTCACAAAGATTGATACATCTCATGAATTCATTTAGTACTTTTCAAGCCCTTTCGCGAGCGCTATTCTCTTGAATAAATATTTTATTCAACCCCTATTAATTTAAACTTAATGAAATATAACTTATGAACTTCACATGCAAGTTCATATAACGATAAAATTAAAGTAATGAATTATTCATCAAATACATAAAATCTAATAGGTGTGTGTGTGATATAAATTAAATGTATAGCATTTTAAAGTTCAATATATGAATTTTAGCAGGTGTGTGTGTCACAAATTAGATTGTAGAGCACTTTATAATGACAAATATGATCCGTGAAATCCATGTACGATGTGTCGAACAATAAATGTATGAAGTAATAGCTATAACTATAGTTGAATTTCCTACATGTAATTTTACCCATTTGTGTTAGTTATTATAATCACTATTAGATTAACGATTTTACGTGGCTCCATAAACAAGAAACAATTTCAAAACATGACAAGCAGAACTTAAATGAAAATGTTTTTCAAAAGTTATTAATTTCTACATTTCTCTATTAAAAATGTTCCAAGTTTATTACATCCATGCTAATATTTATTTATCCACACTTAAATCTAGGAATAATAATTACAGCAATTAATCCAATCATTACAAACTGACAATAAAAGTTGAAAATAGCTTTGATCATTTATTTGAAGACTGTTTATTATCCAAATGGCAAACAAATTAACTAGCAAATATATTACTGGCATTATAAAGTTAAATATCAATCAATACTATTTTTTTATTAGAATTAGAAACGGAAATATTAAACTATGTTGATAACTTTAACACTTTACTTTAATTTAAACTTCTTCTTTTTTAAAAAGCAAATTTTCATATTTATAAAACTTCTGTAATTAAAATACTTATTTAAATTTTCCAAATTGTAGAACAATAAACATTTTAAAACATACCAAATTCTTGCAATTAATTCTTTTAAACTGGGAAGCTCCGACATTTTAAATGTAATATTGGGAAATTATTACCGGTGATTTGATCCACTTGGCCAGCCGACTTGAACAGACTTTTAAATTTAGCAATTCATCTTATAAGTAAATACCACGATATTATTTTTATGTTTATAGCAAATTTGTGGTAATCAGTTTACTTGTTAACTATTTTAAAATAAGCTTATCAATTTTACACCATTTGCCTTTTTACCATTTTCTTTTCTTTCTCTCCCTCCAAAAACAAACTAACAGACGATCTTCTCTTAAATTTGTGCTCTTTTCTTTTTTTTACATTGAGACGCTTACGTAATTACTGTATTTATTTTTAATAATTTATTTTAATTGAACAAATGGTTTTGTTAATTCAAATGAAATAATTTTTAAGATCATTTTAAACAAATAAAACAAATATTATATTTTAATACTATTTTACCAAATTTAATGTGTTGTTAAAAATTTTTAAAAGTTAAACATTTTGATATGAATTAGTATATGGAACGAATCAAATTTAAGTTTATTAAAATAATATAAGAGAGTAATCTGTTCAAAGTGCAAATCAAGCCAATCAAATCACCAAAGAAGATAGAGAAATTTTTTAATAATAGTTACATCAATTATTATATTTTATGCTAAAATATATGGTTACAATATATATATACATGCATCACACACACACTACTGTTTTTTTTACTGAATCATTTTATAGCTTTTCATTTAATTATTGTGCATGCAATGTGCAGATAAGGCAGATATATATACAAGGTCTGAATTGAAGGCCCCGCAGGAGGTTACTATAGCTGGAGAAGCATGAAGTTCAATATGATTAGACATCGACTGCTTCAATATATATATATAATAACGTTTTCCATCCTGTTAGGCCTCTACACGCAATATAAACTGTGTGCAAGTTGATCAAATTATGTCAAAAAGAAGAAAGTTGTATTTCTATTTCTAAAAACATAACTATATTTCCTGATCAACTCATCCTAGTACTTGTTACGAATTGTGCTATCAATGAAATCAGCTTTTAATTTATTTAATATGGGAATTAGGATTCAAAAAAATCCGCTAAAATCTGTCGCCAGCACATCTCGCAAGTTTTAAACAAAAAGGGAAAGATTTTTATTTTTTAAGAATCAGTAATTCTACCGTAAACTAGAATTATCTTTTTTGAGATTATTATTTCTGGGCTTATTCAAACATATTGGCAAAGGTAAATTACATTCTTAAACCTTATTAAACTAATAATAAATTTAATAATAAAAAGTTACAACTATTATTAATAATGTACAAATAAAAATTAATATTAGAAATATTTGTATTCTTACAAACTAAAATATTTCACGTTAAGTTGCTAATTAAATAAATTGGAGAGAACACACATTAATTCAGATATGAATCAATTAATAAAAAACAATTTCACAATTACAGTTCACTTTCAAATTTCTTCTAGAAAAGTCCTTAAAATGAATGTCTCTTGTACAAGAAAATTAGTGTCTCTCTCGGGATTGTTTAAACATACTTTTAAAAATTGTTTGAAAACGTTTAATTTGGTCACAATTGAGAATAAAGTCATAGCTTACTGGTAAGTTTAGTGAATTCGCAGTGGTTGTAGATAACTATGCATAGGTTTTTGGTGTTAAAATGAGCTCACGGCCATTGATTATTATCTGATCTTGTGGTCCATTCTCCTAGTCAGTCCTGAAGGCTTTTCTGGTGTACATCTTCAGGCATGATGTCCGGAGAAGCTCCAGTTCACTCTGACATGCTGAATTATTTCAGCATAGAACAATACTAGATATATTATTGTTATCTAGGACTAACTAGAGAAACAAATGAAACAAGACATTCTTCAAACTGGTCTCTGCCTTTTATACTAGAAGTCCAGTTTTCGACTTCTCCACATTCCTTTGTTTATCAAAAATATATGGTGATAATTAATCTGGTAATTCCTTATAAAATTTATGTTACAAAGTTCTTTTTTTAGCAATTCTTTCAGCCATCTTTAATTCTTTAATTAGCTAAAATATTTTTCTTTTGCTTATCTTTTTTTTTACTTTTGGATTTTTTTTGTTTTCTCCAATTCTGCTTTTATTTCTAATTACATTAAAAACAAATACAAAAAAATAATTTATCTTTCATTGTACATTTTTTTAAAATAAAAAATACAAATAAATTATAGTCAAAAAAAAATCTAAATTTATTTTTATTTTTTAGCTTTTACCAAATGCCAATATATTTGCACCAAATATAAGTAAATGGTACAATATATATATATATATATATATATATATATATATATATATATATATATATATATATATATATATATATATATATATATATATGATAATCTTTACAATCCAAGGCTCACCATTGTTCAAAAATGCAAATTATTACCCAAGCAAAATACAAACACCCTGATCCTAATTATGAAATACAGTTACCCAATGATCCAAATTTCAATTCCATGACATCATAACCTTTTTGGTTTATGGAAAATGTCATCTGACACTATAAGATTGATAAGCATAAAAAGTACTAGAGTGATACTTAAAATCACTTTCCAAACAAAATATTTTACCTATGTATATGAATAATATCAGTACATCCACATAATACTGAGATATAAAAGTTTCCACACTCAAAGTCGAATGTAACATTGATATGTTCTAAACATAATGAAAATGCTCATTTGCATTAAATAAGCCTACATTTGGGTAAGTCTATGATATGATGAAATAATTTTCTTTCTTAACATAATGGTGATCAATTATATATATTTTTTTAAATTGAATATTAATTCTAGCCTCTTACAAACTAACCCATCATTATAATACTGAACACTAATAAAAAGAAAGAAAACTTTTGGAAATTAAAATTCGACATCATTTACAATATGTGAGTTCTGTCTCATTAATTGTTCAATTTTTGGGTGCCTAAGTTGTTGGTGCCAATTCTAATAGAAAATGAAATTGCCTGAATCATCTAATGGGAAATACATATAAAATAATGTCCAATTATTGGATGTTTTAATCATTGATTACAATTACAAAATTGCTTATCTGATTAGCTATACATAAAATATGCCTAAATATCACAGAGCAATAACAAGAGACATTAAATGATTTATTTTAGGGGTTAATTAAACGTAGTGAGTGATTTAATTATTCACCAAAATATAAACTGGAAACAAAGGGAATTTTATTGAATCCAACCTATATTTGCTGATAGGGATTAAATGTAAAACAATATAATCATTAGTGATAGCTTATATAAATAATTATGAAATTGAGTATTACCAAAACACAAAATTATCAATTAAGTAATTCTACATCTCAAGTATTACCTACTAACTTTTATAACAAAAAGAGAAAAATAAGTAAATAATGTTCTAATAAATCACAAAGTTATTTCATATTAAATAAATAGTATATACTTTATTTTTATTATGGTTTGATTTTCTTTGCAAATGGCAGTAGCTATATTAAACACATACAATATTTGTTTATCTTTAAGTTTACATTTTTATTGTACACTATTTAAAGTAACAATATTTAATAGCAATATACATGGGTTTATGTTTGTGTATACATAACAATCATTTATCATTTAACACACAGAAAGATGTGATAAAAGAGAAATGATTCAAATCATCATAACTGCTTAAAATAATAATTTAGGATCATTGATATGTGTTTCAAGGTCAGATCATTTAACTAAAAATATATATAAAAACTCTTTTCCTACTGTGTTGGATATTGATTTGTTTCATTTTCCATTGGATTATATTTTTCTTTTGTATTACAAGTACAAACTTTTTGTATTTATTATTTATAACAGGGCATCTATCATGGCCCATAAATCTAATAACCTCCTCTATATCTTTATTAATTCTGGTACTTCAACAAACATTTATCATGGACTATATACCCCCTATTATGTGAAACATTTACAGATAAAAACATAGAAATGACTCCTATCTCATATGTGAAAAAATATGCATCTATAACACAGATGTCAAATATCTACAGGATGATTTACCTTTTCAAACACATCTAATTATGATATTATGAATTAAATTCTGAAGAGAAATATTAATAATGATAAAATTGTGAGCACAAATATAATACATTATGTGTATATTTATGACAGTTTAATTTCCAGCCTAAATTATGAACAACACATGTGTATAGCATGAGTGTATCGTGCGTTTAAAGTAAAACAGCAACAGGTGTTTTAGTGACAAATAATATCTAATATACATGATCTTTGTTAATAAATTGAAATTTGAAATCCGTTTTTATATAACATACATATATAAGATGTAAGAATTAAAAGCTAATAGAAAAAATTCAATAATAAGTGACCTCTAGCATCGATACGATTAATATTAATAAATTCAAAATTTGAAAACAATTTACTTACATTATGTACAAATATATATCCCATGTGAATTACAATAATAGAAAAATGTAATACTCAATGAAATTCAACATCCACTAGAGGGAGCCAAGGACTCCAGTTAACAATGTTTCTGGCTCCCAGTTTTGTTCCCTTTTTCCTAGTTTAGGGAATTAAATTTCTCTAAAACCATCCCTATTAAAAAGAGAAGTTTCTTAGCTCTCTTTTCATATACAAGCTATATCATCAATGTAACCATAAGTAATAATAATTTTAACTTTTATAAAAATGCAATGTAATTATATGACAGACATTGAAATTATAAAAGATTTCTACAGAGATTTTACCTTTTAATGAAAATGTTCATTTCACTTAATTTTATTGAATGAAAAAAAGAGTCTGGTTATTGGGATAAAAAAATAACATTATTTATGGTGATTCTTTAATGTTATCATCATGAATGATTTTATCCATGTATTATTGCAAAGTAAGTTGTTGTTTGGTCTCATGAATCTAATTGCAAGTGATTCACCTTATTTAATTTTATTACTTCCAGTGTTGTTATTGATAGAGCTGGCCTTATGCTGTTCATGTGATTTTCATGACAGATTAGAATGGTTTTCAGCAGAGACAGTTTGAAGCTTGGATGTTTTTTGTCCATAGTTTTTACATAATTTTTCCAAAGTATTTGGGATTGTTCTCTTGTAAAGATATTCAACCTCTTTGAAGAAATTGAACAGTAGATTGATTTAGTCCATATTTTATATTATCTCCAAGTGTTTTTTTTCTATTTCTCAACTTATCTACCACAAATTGGATTTTCCATTATTGTATTCCTAAAACACTATTCATATTTGAATTCTAGACTTTACATATAATTCCTAATTGTATCTTTTAATTAAAATTTTCATTACACTCAACTTTTCTGATTGAATGAGAGGGTCTGGCTGTTGGGAGGGGTCCCAGAAACCTAAATCCTGTTTTTTTTGAGGGGGAGGGCTAGGATGAGGTTGCTATGGGGATTGTGCCCAACATTGATTTTCTCATTCACAAGAAGGAAAAAAAACGCTATCCATAGTGGTTTTAACTTTATTGTTATAAACGAATTTATCCAAGTATTATTGCAAAGTAAACTGCAGTTTGTCCTAATGATTTTAATTGCAAGTGATTCACTCTATTTAAAATTATTATTTCTAATGTTGTTATCTCCAAGTGTTTTCCTATTCTCAACTTATCCATCACAAATTCGATTTCTCAATATTGTACTCCTAAAATGCTACTCATATTGAAATTCTAGACTTACAGATAATTCCTATATGTAACATTCATTTGACTTTAATGGTTAATACACATCCTTTCCCTTTCACCATGATGCTCCTAAATTTTATTTTTACCATTCTTTGTAAACCTTTTATTTAACTGCATGTGTCCCTTTTTTATGAGTAAACTTTCATCACAGAGAAAAAGAACAATTAAATAAAAACTTCAAATTAGTTTCTATACATATAAATATTTAACTTTAAATTAATCTTGCAAAAAAGAAAATAAATAAAAAAATGAGTGAATCAGTTACCATTTAATCTGCTTTATTCCCTCTTCATCCTGAACTTTAATAATTCTTTAATGTGTCTTTGCCCATTCCAGGGTAGGTTAAGATAACCTGTAAAATAGTTTAAAATGGCAGACATATGAATTCATGCAGTTTTTTTTTGTTTTATAGATGATTAACTCATAGCAATTTTCCTTTTATTATCCAGGTTAGGTTATGATGTATCAGATAAAACTATAAACTGATTTGGATATTTAGCTGATGCTTATTTTGGATCATTGTAAATGAATAGCTATTCATTCTGTTGTTTTTCTATTCCAAATGCCTGCTTGTCAATAATTTGCATATTTTCAATAGATGTTAATGAAATAGGATAGGTAAGAGAGTTTAAAAGCCTAAATCATAAAATTATCATTCATCCAGTCATTCTAATGAAATATCAAATCCAAGAATGAAATATCAAAACCAATTTATATTGTATTTATCTAAATAAGATTTTAGAAAAAATATAACTGCAAAGTTTTTGCTTTCTTTCCTTTAATGGTGATTATCAGTCCTTATTACTATAGTATTATTCTATTGTTTAGTTGGTCTTTCATTGCTTCTGATCTCAATATTTTTATTATGACAATTGTTGAGTTTTAAATATTAACATAAATAAAAAATTTACTTATAATAATTAGCTTTACAGTTTGCAAAAATAAATAAATAACTAAATAAATAATACAAGTACATCACAAACCATTTCTAAAATAGAAATACAATCTAAACACATACATTCCACAATCATAAATAAATGCATATACCAAAAAAAATTGAAATAAATAATGATAACAAAAACTAATAACAATATATATATATATATATATATATATATTGTGCCCTTATCTATAGGTCATAATAAGGTAGAATGGTCAATTACTAAAAAATTTTAAATTTTAAAATACGTTTGTGTAATATATTGATAATTGTATGATCGATTAGATCTTATAGTACAATTTAAGGCTGAAAATTACCTGGTATATAAAAGTGTAATGGATTATTTTAAAAGAAAACAGTTAAATAAAGCTTAATTATATCCTTGCTTATGGTTGTAAAAGCTGGCCATATAAAATAATACAGCTATAAATAGTTAAAAGTATATTAAACAATCCAATTGTAATATTTTAAAACTAATAAATTAAATAAACGCTATATGTAATATTATAATTATAATTAATATTCAAATTTAATCTAATATATTTTAAAATAGACTTTGGGGATGGTGAGAATTATATTTAGTTCTACATTTTAAATTATTGTTCAAAATTTTATAAAATATATCAGTTTTGGTAATTTAGACCGAGACGTAAATTAAAAAATCATCTGATAAAGTTAGTAATCATGTGACTGTATATTATATACCTTCACACACACACTTGTTAAAATATAATAATAAAGTTTGTGAATTATGGAACTAAATGTAATTGCTGTCTATCGTTAAAATGAATGTTGAAATATTAAATAGTTATTTTAAATGTTTAAATGATGTAATATTTAGGTAGTGTTTAAAAGTTGAATACAGTTAATAAAAAAATTAAATATTTTGTTTAAATAAAAACAAGATAAATTAAATATTAATATTAAAATAGATATTAAATATTATTTTAATAATTGTTTTAAAAAAATAAATGACTTTGATAAAACTGTAATTGAGTTTAAAAATACTATTCTAAGTAATATTTTAAATCATTACGTCATAAATTCTTTATTTAAAAAAGGTTTAATCTATTATAAAACTATAATGTGTAAATTTGTTCGCGCTAAAAAAAGTCATTAACCAATCAACGGAGGTATTTTAGCAGACAAAGTATAAGAATTAGATGGAGCGGGAGAAAGTAATGTGTAAGTGAAGGAGGGAGTAACATATTTTTTAGCTGTATAAGATCGTAAGCTAGAAAAGTGATATAATTTTAAAATTTTATATTTATTTTAAAAGTTTTTTAAAATATAATATTTTGAACTACCTTTACATGGAGGGCTAATTTTAAAAGTTTTCTTACCAGAAATTTTATTCAAGTTTAGCCAAAACCTTACAGTAAAATGGAAATATTACAGAAAACAGTATATAGAAGTTATGAGAAAGGAAAAATATTTGTAAAGTGCCTTGATACAGCTTTATTTACGCTCAACCAGAAACTTATTATTGTAACTCAGAGGAATATAATTTGGACGCTATACGGAAAATTTAAAAGAGAAGTTACTTGCCATCAGGAAAAATTATGATGCACAAATTTATAAGGCTACTCTGAAGTGATTTTATTCTTCTCTATGGAAAAAATTAAGATACGTATATCATAAAGAAAAATTATATAAAAGTTATAACAGAGAAAGAATGTTTGTCCTTTTTAAAGGAAACATTACAAATATATAGTTACCAGAACTTTAAAAGAAAGGAAAAATTACCGAATAATGATAGGAAAGAGTCATTATTTTTTTTAAAAAAGAAAAAAATAAAAACTTTATCTAAGAAGGATTAAAAATATTACAAATTGTTCATTAGAGAAATGCTTAATAAAGATAGAGATTAGGAAAATGAAAATTTAAATTACTTAATGAAAATGGATCCATGGAGACAGAAAAATTTACTAAATATTTAAATCAAAGTATTGAGAAGATGCATCGTAAAAGTCACGCGGGGGGAAATATTAGCAGAAAAAATTAGAAGAGAATATGTAGACGTTTTTTTACGGGATTAATTGATATCATAATTAATAATTGTATTAAATATTTTAAAAACCAAGGATTGTCATCTATGAATATTTATTAAACAGAGCAATATTTGTTTTACCTTAAATTTGAACAAGCAGGAAGAAGAACATTAAGTGACTGAAGAAGAAATAATAAACATTTTTTTTAGCTTTAATATGAACGGTTTTCAAGAAAGTTTGATAAAGAAGTACAGTAAATATAGTTTAAATATTTTTTACTAATTTATTTTAGAATATAAAATGTTATGTGAGATTAGGGAAAACATATAAACATAAATTTAGTAATATTAAAATTAAATATAATAGATTGATAAAATTATAGAAATAGTGTTTAAAATAAAGTGTATGGATGTGAATCTTATATCTACAAGGATCAAATGGATGGTGAAGCCTACGGAATGCGATTGAGGAGATAAAGGTCGTTTGGTAATTTTAATAGTTGTTTATAATGCATAATGTATTTTTTTTAGATCATCTATTGACTAAGAATGAAGTGTGAAAGTTTAAATTATATGTACACACTTTATACAACATTTTTAACATATTATGAGATAGGAGTAATTCGGAATATGCATGCAATGATTTATATAAAGTATATTAATAATATAATTTAACAGAACAATTGTGTGATTCTTTTGAACTTTCATGTGATAAAGTATTCAGATATTTAAGTAGTTTGTATGATTAAATATATGGAGGAAAGTAGTAAAAAGATTTTCTTATAGAACAGTGGAATAGTTTTAAAATAAATGAATTTTATTATTGTTAATAATGCAGATATGTATTTGTCGATGTACAGTATAGAAAAATCTTGAGAAATAAGATCGGATAGTGACTTGGAAGTACTAGTGGAAAGGAAACCAAGATGATGTTTTTTTTTTAAGAAATAGGAAAATATAAGGGATTTGGATCATATTTAGTTTTGTGTGATTTAGTATAGTTAACAAAGTCCTATGACTGAACACATATGGTTTGGACAGGGTTTTGCATATCTTTAAACTTTTTGATGTTATAATAAAGCTGAAGAAATAGCTTTAACATCGCTCCTATAATAGAGGTTGGTAGACAGGTAAAGGTCACTCCTCTATAGTCTCTTTTAATTCACTGTGCCATGATTGTCAAGGTATATGACGAGTAATATTCTAGTTGTATTGTGATCCTATGCATCTATCTTCGCTATCCTTATTTTGTGAATCTGCATCGGTCAGAAAGATATTTTCAAAGAAATAATGAATAAATAGAACTGAAGATATGTTATCGTTTATGTAAGAATAGTTTATTTGCTGGAAGGTATAGAATTGTGTAACTTTAAAATTGAAAGTCCAAAATATCATAAAGAGAGAAAGAATCATATAATACATTGTAAAATTAATTCAGAAATGAATATAAGATTTTGAAAAGAAATCTAAACCAAGTATTTTAAAAGTGATAATAAAATTTGAATGAATTTTTTTTTAATAATATGTAGAAAATAAGTATTGCATATTTATTAAGAAAATAGTCCAATAATGTACAATAAACATATACTTGTGCATGGTATATTAATAGTTATAATTATATCATCCAAAGTAAGGCTTGAATGAGAATATTAGGATTAATAAACAACGGATAATGAACAATAAAAACCTAATACCGAATGTAGAACAATGTTTTGACTTTGTAAGATTCCATACAACCAATATAAAACTAAAATTTTATTGTTTTGTAGAATTTCACTACGAATGTAAATTTGTAAATATATATATATATATATAATTTTAATAATATTAGGGATGAAAAGTGTTTGTGATAATCATATAAGAAATGCATTTTGTAATAAGCTAACCATAATAATAAATCAAGTAATAATACTGTATTTTCTTAAGTGTTAAAAAATAAGATTTAACTAGGAAAAGTAAATAATATTTTGATTTCATTTTATAAATTAATAAACTAAGTTGAGATATGAAAGTAAGGGATATCCAATGTATATAGTGTAAAAATATTGTTAATTTATTTATGTTGTTAATAAACTTTGTTTTAAATTTGTTTTAAAGTTTTGTGTCCGAGTTGTTATTTCTCCACATGGATGCATGAAATCACGATACATTTATAATTGAAACAGACATATAAATTTTGCACAAAAGGTAAACATAAAAGTGTTATAATAATTTTGAGAATTTATTGGTATGTTAAAATTAAAAGATAATAATTTTATATTATTTATTGGTCATAAGTCGGTTGCCACAATATTACATTAAATTATATGCTAATGTTGCCACACATATTCTGTTGTCAGATTATTAAAATACTATCACATACGTATTTATTTATTTCATTTAGGAAGAAATAAGATTATATTATATTATTATTGTTATTATTATTTTATTATTATTAGTTGCTGTGTAGTAGATTATGACATAAAATCCCCTTTTCATATTTTACTACCGTAATTTTAAATTAGTTAGAATACAATTTATGAACCTGAGATTTTATTTTATTTTACTTCATTTTATTTAATTAAGCTAGATTCTTGTTATAAAGAAGATTAAGATATAATTATTATTTTAATCGTAGTGAATATAGCTTAGAAAGTCGTAAGAATACTATGAGTTAGTTATTTGGTATAGTAAAAAAAGAGGGGATAGTGTTCTTATGCCATTGAGGTAGTATCCTGTGGATAATGTCTCAATGTAGTCTATCTCGTTCCCTGTATTGTCACTCCATGTCTCATGAAAATAGTAAATATTTGTTAATTCATTTTAAAATTGAATCGAATTTGTATTTTAAAATTAGAGCTAGTAATAATTTTAATTAATGCTGAATATTTCATTTATTTATTTGTTAACTGAGCTAGAACCCGTAATATTCGTAATAAACAATAATTTTGGGGTGAGAACGCACGGGGGGAGGTTAGAATATATATATATATATATATATATATATATCAAAGTCAAATCAAAGATTTTTTTAAATAGTAATAACACTTTGATGGAAAGGATCGATCTTTCCAATCTTTATAAAATGGAACAATTCCTTTCAAATATCTCAATACATTTTAAGTTATCACATGTGTAATGAAATAATTTTTCATTATAAAAAAAAGATCTAAAACTTGCCATCTTAAGCATAATTGGGACTTATGTTCCTGAATTTATACATCCCCTTTTTACAAAAGTAAAGTATTAATCAAACCATTGCAAAAAGGGGATATATAAATTATAAGCAACCTAATGTGAAGAGGTTCATCTGTTGGCATTATTTGGAGGGACTTTCTAGTGTGGGAAACCATCTGAATGTGGTTATTATTAGGTTTGCATTTTTAATATATATAAGTATGATGGTGTGCACTCCTATCTCATTGCTGATGAGTGAGCAGCTAAGGATTTTACCAGATATAGATACTATTTTGCTTGTTCCAAAATAATGAGAATTGGAATGTGAATTCTTTTGATAACCAACTGGTTGAACAAGTGATATCATGATTTTTTTTACTTCATCCTTCACATTGTTTTGTATTTCATTCTCCATTGCATTAATGCCCATTAAAAAGGAAAAGCCACAGATGTTTGTAGATATACCTTGGTTAATCTATGTGCATAAACTACTACTTCACGATGAACTTCAGTCTCTGGAGGTATGTATATTCTTGATAGATTTTGTGTAGGACTGATAAGTGTTTTTGGTTGGAAAAAAGACACCCATATTAGCAAAGCATTTTATAAATTGTAAGGTATTTTGTATATGCATATCTGTGAAAACTTGCCATATTTTATTAGAAGTGGATTAATATAAAATGTAAAATGTAGGAAGCTGAATAGTAATTCTTGTGAGATGGATTATAAAGGAAAGAATGATAGTTAATTTTTGCCACTGAGTGTGATGCAAATTTTACAATTTAACAGTAAGTTGGTTAGTACAAAGAGAAGGATAAGTGGAATGATAATGTTGGCTAACCTGTTTATTAACATATTGCTGTCAACTGAGTCAAATGCTTTTCCAGAGTGAATTTGAACTATTATTGGTAGACACAATTTATGATCCTGTACTGACTGCAATACTGCCTTGAAAATTAGCACAACCTGTATTGTTGATGATTTTTCTTTGCAAATTGAGTGGGTGACATGAAGATCAAATATGCTTCAAACCTTTCCTTACTAACTATTTTAAGGATCTTATTGGCTGGTGGATCATGAAATTGGTGCTTAAGTTTGACAGAGTGTTGTGGCTGGTTTCTTGTTAAAGGCAACCATTGCTATAGTGTATAATTCTTCAATACTGTGGTTCTTCTGTGATAAGTAGTTTGCAAGGTCACATATGTATTGAGCAGTGGACTTAGTTGTATGAATACAAAATTGTGGATGTTATGTGTTCCAGTTTGGGATGTGTTGAATGGTGTAGCATTGTCTGGATACTTGATGGTGTTGGTGCATGTGTTAAATGGAAATTGTTTGATGTGGTGATATATATATATATAGGATTTACAATGTTTTGTCAAGCATTGATATTCAATGAAATCTGTAAAGCCGTGGGAACTATAATGATGTGAGGGAACCCAGATTCTATTGGATATATACTCAAGATTATGTATGTTAATAGGTGTGCCAGATCATGCACTATTTATGAATAAGGTGCCTTTAAAAGTGGTACATCCTTTGTTATATGCGTGTGTGAAATCATATATATGCTGTTACATGCTGTATGTGGAGGTGGCATTGTAAATTGCTTATGTAATTTTAGAAATAAAGCAAGTAGACTTGTTGGGCATGGAGTTTTGTATACAATTTATGTTGAATGATAATGTTTATAAAAGCTAGGTATACCTGTGTGAATCTAGGCTACATATTTTTGATCTTGTCAAGCATTATATATGTTTTCTGAAAAGTTGAATTATGGGGTGGATGTAAGGAATAGTATTCTGATGGTTCTTCTCAGGAGAATTGTTGTTCAAATATCTGTTACTTTGATGATAAACTTTGTGCAAATTTGCTGGAAAATGAGAGGGGTTTAGGTTTTAGCTGATAAAATTATGTAACATAAGTGAAAAAAACAGTGATCAATTAGTTAGACATGACAATTCTTATGTAATGTGATTGCATCACTTGGTAGGAATCTTTCAGAACTCAAGAAGATTATTGATATCTGACTGAACCATTTGGATATGGAGTGTCAATATTGCATGTTGAAATCATCCATTAATTTTGCTGTGTCAGGATATGCTGTGAGAATAGTTTTTGGTAAGTGTTAGTATTAAGATAGTGGCAAGACCTAGTCATACATACATAAATATGAAGATAAGCATAGTTATGATGAAAAGTTTCAATTAATAAGTTTGTGTCAGAATTGTCGATGGACAGCCTGGGTTTATAAGTAAGCCAATACCCCCTGAGAGTGATATTGTTTCTCTAACTAAGATGCACATATTGTCTCTCCTCAGGTGTGCTGCAAAATGGATATGTGATCCACTATAATTGTTTGAAGACCTAGGATATATGGCTGTTTCCTTCTGTACCTGTATTTATTCTACCAATGTTACATGTTATGTCAGTTTCATAGTAGATGTGATAACGACTTGGTTTCTATTGTGCATTTTATGCAATGCTTCTGTATTCATGATGTGGATTGGTATGCATACATTGTTAGCTTGGATGTAGATGAGCTCCATGCCCATGCTTTTTTCTTCTGGAAGGCTGATGATGGTTAATTGGGATGTTAACTCCTTTATGTTTTAGCTACCTTCAATGCCTTGTTTCTTTTTGGTTACCTGAACTTCTTTTAGTTTCTATTGATGGTGGTTCAATTAGTGGGAGAGATGGAATGAGTTACTCCATGATGTGAATGGATGTCTTGATTATAATAACATGTGGACTGACTGGTTTGGTAGTGTTACTTATTTGATGGTGGGATTTTGATAAGGTTCTGATGCTGCATTGTCCATGATGGTTGGGTGTGTTGTAGATAAGTTAACATGTGTAGTTTATGTTTGATCAATTCTGTTGCAATTATAAAAATGTTCATTCTATTATCTGAATTGTTTATTGTGAAATATGTGGTGTACATGTTTGGTCAATAGTGAAGATATCTGTAAAGTGTGTGATTTGATTAGTAAAATAAATAACATGCTGTGGTAGAGTGATAATTAATGTGGAACATATTGAAACGGTTGTCTTCAAATCCCTCACCATTTCACCAACCATCATAATAACCCACTCGTCTGTGCTAGATTCAAACCTGTTTAATAAGTCTAAATTAAAATTTGTAAGCTAACAATTGCAATCACGGCTATATAAACAGCATTATATACGCACATACGAAAGAACGCTATAATTGAATAGTATTGCCAGAGTTATAGCGTATAATTTTATCGCATAATATTTTTAAACTATTTTTAGTACAGTAATAATGTAGCGTCAATTTATTAATTTATTACTTAAATTTGTATGTGGGAATATAATCCACCTATATTGAATATATATATAGCATAGTGGCGTGATTCAAATATTTATTAAATTTTAAGTTTCATTTTTAGTATAAACCAATTTAATGTAAAAACACATTGAAAGGGTGATTGATTGCAAATGCGCTGACAAGTTTCTTTTTAAAAAGAAAAAAAGATTATTTTTTCTAAAAATAAAAGTATTTTTCGGAGAATTAAAAGTTTAGTAAAGTTTTTGCTGTAAACAATTGTATCAGTATATGCCACACCTGCCTTAGGTTTCTAAAAGAAAGCCAATTTTAAAATAATCTAGCTAATTGATTCTAAATTATTTTGGAGACCTCGCTAATTAAAAATATGTTTACAGAGAGATTTTACATAAATTATAAAATCAGAACAAAATTCCTGACTAATTAAAATAAAATCTAATATCGGATTAAACTGATTAAAATTCGATTTAATTAAAAATTTGATAATCAGAGAAAAGTTATAATACCTAAAAGGAATGTCAGCATGTTTGAAATCAACCACTAATTTCATAAGCAAATTAAAAATTTTGTAATCTTGATGGAGATGAAATTCCAAGGTGTGTGGGCTGATAAGGGGATCATTTTTAAAAAGGCCATGTAAAGTGGAGGAGCCATCTTAGATCTTTACTTTTTGAAACAGTGACAGCTTTGAATCTTTGAAATCTTTACAGCTTGAATGCTACATCTGTGAATTTTTGCCTTCTTTGATCATCGTTAAGCTTTTGAATCCAGCGTATATCCTGAACCAAAAGCAACCGTGAACATTTTGACATCCAGTTAAGACAATAATTTTTATATCTGTGCGAGAGAAAATGTCGGGCTAAAACAGGCAGCCTTGGCTAAGCTCCAGAGAGAAGGTGACAGGCCTTTACTTCAATCAAAAAAAAACCACCATCACCAGTATGCCGCCATAACATCTCCGCTCTAACCGTGGGAAGAAGATGATGCCGCAAGCCGCCACAAAGACTCCCGTAACTCCAGCTCAAGTACTACAAGATGACCGGTAACATCACCATTTCTAACTGCAGTTCAATATATTAATTTTTCTTTAAGTCTAGACTTATAAAATTTATTTTAATTCTAAAATCTTGAATTCAAGTAAATTGCTAAATGTAAAATTTTATTCTTAAATTTAATTATTTTTTTTATATAATTCTGACCTACTTTCTAATGTTTCCTAACTAAATGATTTTAATAATTTTATTTTCAATTTTCTCACTGCAGTTGTGACTATGGTTTCTTTATTTTTTTTTATTTTAAAATATAAATTATATGCTAATGCCTCGAAACAGTGAGCATTCAATATTAATAATAAAGAGAAGAGAGAATGACCCCTCTTAATTTGATAATTATTTATCGTAGCTTAATGCACGCTGTTTCGAAACCCTCTTAAATAACTGTCAAGAATTGGCTATGTGCTGATTATTATTTTGACCTTGATTATTTCATTATTTGTTGGCAATTTTAAAATGGGAATCTTGTTTTAACCCAAAGTAAATTTCAATTTAATTTTCACTAGCAATATCCAAGCCTTGAATAGGTATATTTTTTATTTATTTCATTTTGTAAAAGCCCTCCAAATATATTTTTCCCCCTTTTTTTTATTAATCGCGTAATCAAATGTGTTATTTGAGATTGAAACTAGAAAGCAAAAAATATTTAAAAGTACGCCCACGTATAGCACATGATTATTAAAATGCTATATTAGAGTTGGCGCTAATGATTACACTGATTAGCTATCGTTCTCGTAGCTAAATATTAAATTATTTCAACTCTTTTGCTTGGCGGAGGTGATAATTTTATTATACATTTAAACTTTCTCGTTATGTTGCATTTTTCTTTAAGATGGGACTCGGAACGGCCATCCCTCTTACACTCCTTGGGTCGCACACGAATAAGACCTGACGTCAAATTCTAGGCACTAGTGTTAGCTACCCCAACCCTCTTTAGCAGCATGGCGATCAGTCATAGGGCTCCGGTGTTGATCACAAAACCCTAAATATTAATCCATCCGCAGAGCAACGTTTATTATAACTGTTTACCAGCGCTATAGCGCATTGGTTCTTTTGTTGCCAACTCTTCCTCCCTTAAATTAAGTTTCAGCCATTGTCTGACATATTCAAGAGCTAGTTTCGGTCTCATGTACAATAGTTTGAAATATTAATATTATAGATAAATTTGACTTTAAATGTTTCACATATATGTGAAAACAAGGCTTCGTCTGATTACTTAGCTGAAAACCATGAAATAAGAGGGATTGGCATAATCTGCCCCATAGCTACAATGCAGTGACTGATCAATAAGATAATAAAGCAAATGATGAAAACAATATTTAATTTCATCAAATAGCACAACAAATGTAAAATAATTTTAATTGTAAGGAGAGAATGTTAAAGCGCTCTCCAAAAATGTTCGATGCTACGCACATTTTAATTGTAAAATGCTAGAATAATATATATAAAAATCGTCAAATTTAATCTGCAAAAATAAACATACAATTTAATAAATTACTCTGCTCTCGATCTTATTTATTTCAATCCAGTTCAAAATTCTTTATATTATCTATGTGATTTCCTATGCATTAATTAGTTTTAAATATATATATAGTTGATAAATTCCATTTTTTTGTTATGAGTCTCATTGCTTCTCCCTGACCTATGTCGGCTCGCAGTTGAAATGAGATCCATCTGTATCTTCAGGGTGGTCATCCGTAGGGTTGTGAGTCTTGGAGCACAGGTAAAGGAGTTGAAGTGCGGTCAGTCTCGAGATCTAACCATCTCATACTGGTCGGCTTGGTATCTTTGCTTGGGGTCTGGATTCTGTTGCGCGAATGTGCTAGCTTGACTGGTACAATATCATGTGCATTTGGCTTAGGAACAGTGATGTGTGCATGACTGTTTTCTTGGTGTTTGACTTTTTTTACTGATGGTTGGTTGGCTGCTATTGTGACATTTGACTGGTGGTATACTGGGTATTCATGTTGGTTTCTTCAGTAACACCGTTTCCTCAGCCCTCTTATATAGTGACAAAGTGTTGCATTATGATCCAAAATCTTTGTTGGTAAGTCATTTCAATTTTGGTTGATGTATAGTTTTAGTTTAAAATTGTAGTTATTACTGTGAAGATTGGTGCATCCTAAAAGTATTTGGTCTGGAAAAATATGACTTTGTTGAATGTCTCCATCATTTTCTGGAAATCTTGGATTGTGTATCCAAGATATGTATTTTTAAGTACAATGGTATCACAGTTTTATGTTCTGCATCAACTATAATAAGAGCAAAGTTGTGAGAGTCTTTACTTCAATCTTAAGATGGTTTTGTGGTCATGGAAAAAATATATATATAAATAGGTATCCAGAGTTTGGATATATGCAATCTGCAGAATAATATCACAGAGCCCATACAAAGTTGTGGTCTCATTTAGCGATGCTGTTGAAATTTTATCAAATGGGATATTAGCATCTGTGGTAGATAATATAATTGAGTTAGGTAAAATATCTATTGTAAGACATGTAAATTCAACTTAGTATGGGTTCTTAAACTTGTCACTGATGATATCTAGTGTATCTTCAATCCACTGTATGAGGAAAATGGGAGTGATTGGCTCTTTTGAATTTACATTTCAAGTTATCTAAGATCTTTTATATTAATTTTTATAAATTGTTGTGTAGTTTTATTATTGGTTAAGGTACAAACTTTTTTTATTTTCTGTTTGTAAATTATTTTTAATGACACTTGCATATGATTTATTCCTTATTTGAAGCTAAGAGCATTACAGGGTGGTATTGTGACACTATCCACTATGTCAGATGACTGAGTGGCTACCATCTTTTCTTGTATTTACATTGAGGAATTGTTTTATTTTTATTTTTAAAATTCCAGTAGTTAAATTGAGAGTATTATGTGTTATTTGTAACTGATGATTTATTTAGTAATTATATATATATATATATATATATATATATATACTAAATAAATATTACTAAATATATATATATATATATATATATATATATATATATATATATATATATATATTGCCTAATAGTGGCTTCTTTATTATAAAATATACAAATGAAAAAATAAAGCCAACAAAATGATGAAAACTACTCAAAGACATGGTATTATATATTAATAGTTTACAAGACAGAATTTTTTTTTTCTATTCCTTTTTATTTTAGAATTTATTTGTACAATATTATATTTCAAAAATAATGTGAATAAAATTCCATTCATCTTTATGTTACTTGAAAAATGATTGTAATTAATTTAGTTTAAGGCATAGAGGTGCAGATCTCTTTTTTTAAAAAAAGAATCATTACCAAAGTTAACATGATCTTAACTGTAAACATTTTTTTTTAATTTTTTTCTGTATTTTAAAGATTAATAAAAAATTCATTTGAAATTATGTCATGTACTGTTATTGTTTTAGAAACATTTTTACAAGTGTTAAAGAAGATGGTCTCTGGATTGGGATTAGAAGAACTAGCAATTTTTCTAAAGGTATGTTTTTATTATTATTATCATCATCATCATCATCACCATTATTATTATTATTATCATCACCACCATTATTATTATAAAATTATAAAGTAAAAATTATTCTCAAAAGAAATTTTAGAAAATTGATAAATCATTCTATTGAAAAATTTTAAAAATAATTATTAGAAATCATATAGACAGAAACGTTTCCATAGACAATTTTATATTCAACACATTTGTTTCATTTTTTTTTTTTTTCATTTATAAATTGCACTAAATTTAATCTAAATTTTATGTGATAAAGTTATGTGAGATCTACTTTGTTGATCCTGATGAGTTAATATATTAATATGATTACCAAATACTGTAAACAAAGAATTAAAATTATATTATGAAGCCATCTGTCCTATTAACTGCAATTATTTATGGATTTTATTATATTTTTTTATTTAATCTCATTGTTTTTCCTTGAAAAAAAAAAAACACTCTCACAATATTATATGTGGGTATTTAACAACGACACTTTAATCAATATATACTTATGAATAATTAATAAATTAACTTTGCTATTTTTTTTAATAATTGGAAATGTTATGAATGAAATACTATTGTTAATAAAAAATTATAAATGGAACAATTATATATGAAAAATTAATTTGCCAGATATTCATTCTAGAAGTTTGTTAACGATGACTGCTTGTATTCTCTGTAATTTATTCTCTTATTGAGGAAAACATTATATATGCTTTTGAATTCTGGAGAAGTATGCGTTTATAGGTACAGTTGATATTGGATTTATATCCATGTCTTAAAACACAAAGACATTTTGTCAGAAATATAAATCTTTGATTCAATCATTATCTATCTTACTTGTAAACATTTCAGTTTATGTAATCTACTAATACTACTGAATCACCATTGATGAATATATAAAGACAGATTAAATTACGTTAGTTTCTATCCCTGTTATTTGAGATAACATGATTAATTAATTACCTTTTTTCTTTTTAAATAAATGAGCATGCGAATAAAAGAAGTAAAAAAAAAACATTACTTTCTACCTCTGTCATTTAAAATATTACATTTTTTTTTTATTATTTTGAGCAAAAGTTAACATATATAAGTATTATAATATTTGTTTCCAAATATAGATATATAAACAAATAGAGATATTTTATGTAACTAATTCAGCGAGAGGGAACTTAAAATTTAAACTTATGAGCTAATTTCAAACTATTTTGATATTTACAAAAAAGTGACATACTTAGGAAGATACTGTAAATAATACTTGCACAGTTTAAAACAATATATATAATACTCAGAATGTCCGTTGTAAATATAAATAACTATTCTTGAAAAAGTTAGATAAAAAATTAATAATAATCTTCAAATATATTCATAAATGAAAACCTATCAAAATGCTTTATATGCACTTTCATACAAACATGCACACTACACAGTTTTTTAACTTAAATGAAAATAAATATTGTAATATTTTTGTGCACTAATACCCGATAAATCAATTTGTAATATTTTAATGTACCTTGTATGCAGCTATACTTACCTTATGTTAATAAAATAAATTTATGAAGACATTCTGCCTTAACCTGGGTACTGACTTCACTTCAGTTTCTGACAGTTAAACAAATGTTTTGACAATTACAATATAATAAATGTACATATATATATTTTTGATAAAACAAAATAAATAGTCCCTTCTCCTTTTTTATTGGAAATTAATTTCTGGTAACATGCAAATAATATAGATTGTTGAGGTAGCATGAAATTATTCAGGAAATAGTATATATCTTAAATTGGTTATAAAAAAGTAATAAGTAAAACAGTTAATTTATGTACATAGAACAATATACAGAGAGCCATTTGTTAATATCTGTGTTAGAGTTCTATAAATGAATTTAAACATTTGGAAAAATTTGTCACAAAACAGAATATTAGCTCTTTTTTTAAATTAGAAATAGTAAGAGTTAATTTATGAGGTCATGTTAGTTACTATAGGAAATTGTTATTTATTTTGATTTGTCATGACAAACTTTAAACATTTTTAAGTGTTTCATGGTGAAGAAAGAAATGGTCAGAGAGTATTGTGAACTCTTTTTCCAAAGATTTATCTATTTGGACATATTTTTAAGTTTTCTATTAGTATTACTTGTTAAACAACTAACAACCAATAATGAAAAAATGATCATTTGTAAGCACAGTTAAATTATTTTATAACTTTTAATTGTGTCTGTCATATCCAGTTGATAAGATAAAAATCACCATATAAACCTTACAATGAATTTTAAATTTAAATTGTGGTTAAACACTTTTTGTGTCCTAATTCCAAATGATATTCATTGCATTTATTTAGAATAAAGAAATATTTTTATTGCTACTACAGAAAACCAAGTTATACATAATTTAATTAGCTAGTATTTACAATTGTAGTATAATGAGCATGCTAATAGCTCTAAACAAACTCTCTATCTGTAATTATTCCTATCACCAAACTGGTTTCAAGCTAAAGACTCTTGTCAGTGAGATTCTAGAATATTGAGTCACTAGATCCAAAATACAAACTCAAGCCCAGCATTTATAGAATATTTAACTATCAAGTAAAAAATTTAAATTGTTTAGATATCTATATGTCTTCAATTCCAGTTATATAACTTAAAAAGCCATGTGGGACAAAATTAAATTCAGATACACCATATATTAATAGCCTTAGCAAGATAACATTTCCAAAGCCTTAAAATCCAAATTATAATAGTATAATAGTAAAGCAAACCTAGTCATTATCACATGACTTAATTAGTTTGTATTTACAAATGTAATATAATGAGCATGCTAATAGTGCTAAACAAGCTTTTTAGATAAATGCCAGAAGTTAAAGCATTTAAAATATCTATCTAGAATTATCCTTATCCTGAAATCAGTTTGAACTGAATGTCTCTCCTCAGTAAATGAGGTGCTAGAACATTCGGCTCAAGATCTAAAATACAAACTCAAGCCCAACATTTATGAATATCTAACTATTAAGTAAAAAATCTGAAATCTTCAGATATTTATATGTCTTCAAATTCAGCTATCTAATTTAAATAGACATGGGACTGAACTAAATTCAGATACATCATATATTAATAGCCTTAGAAAAATAACATCACAAAAGCCTTAAAAAGTCAAACTTTAATAGTAAGATAAACAAATCATATATCATGTGATCTAGACTCTGGGTATAAAGATAATCCTAGATAGACATTATCAATGCTTTCTTTTGCCACCTTTACTGAAAAAGCTTGTTTATAGCTTAGCTATTAGCACCCTCATTATATTATATTTGTAAATACAAGCTAATTAAGTTATGCAATATATGACTTGGTTTTCCTTACTATTATAGTTTGGCTTTTAAGGTTTTCACAGTGTTATATTGCTAAGATTGTTAATATATGGTTTATATGAATTTAGTTCAGTCCCATATGGCTATTTAAAGTTAGATAGCTATATTTGATGAGTTATAGATGTTTCAAAATTTCAGATCTTCTATTTAATAGTAAAATATTTGATAAATGCTAAACTTTAGTTTGCATTTTGGATTTAGTTTACTCTGAATGTCATAGAACCTCATTGATGAGAACTATTGAAACTGGTTTGTGGATAATTGTAGATAGAGATTTTAAATGCTTTCTCTTAAAGCATTTATCGAAAAAACTTGTTTAGAGCTTTTAGCATATTTGTTAAATTACATTTGTTGTTAGTTTTTATAATATTTAAGTATATGTTGTTTATACTATTTATAGTCTTTAAGGATATGTTGTTTAAATATATGTGTAACTTTTAAACTATTAATCATGACATTATTCACATATACACAAATTTTGCATTTCCAACCATAAATTCTAACTCACTTCAAGTTTTTCTCTTATTCATACAGTAGTATTGATTTTAAAATAAATTTTTAACTAAAAATAAAGCCATACAGTAAGAATAACAAGACAATATTGCATTCACCTTTAACATAACTTCATTATTTCATTGCATTTAAATTTGATTTCAAAAATTTGTTTAGTTAATTAAATATTTATATACCAATGTTTTCAATTCGTAAAAATGTGCATGTAAATAAAATACATCTTTGAAATAAATCAAAAACATGTATTAGCAATACATTAACACAAAATATTGATACTATATTAAAATAAATGTACCTTACACATATTAAGTCACTCCTTCCAATGGATTTAAACTATAGCTAATAATTTATATGAATTATGTATGATAATACTTATTAATTTTAAATTACTGTATTTTAATGTATAGAAATGCATACTAGTAATTTACATCTTATATATATATATATATATATATATATATTGTAATAGTAATTTATCTTATATATATATATATATATATATATATATTGTAATGGACCGACGGATAGACAAACAGATAGCTGACCGCATTGTGGCATCAAAATGTAATGGAATATGAATAAATGATGAAAATCATAATGGAAAATAAATCGATGAAAGAAGGCCTTAAATGTAGGTGTCAAGAAAAAAAACGTAATGGACCAATGATGTACTATCAACAATCCTTGAAGAATAAGCTATATATATATTTAGGTTATATACTCATCCATTCCTCTAAAGATCCGACAGATACTGATAGCCAAAAGAATGATTAGCATTTCACAATTTTGAGATAGATAAAAGAATTCAATCACTGCTCTTAAAGTATACAATATTCCATGAACACTCAGATGATCATCACATTTAAGTCTCTCTAAGCTACTGCAACCCATAATAGTTTTCTGCAAACACTATTGCACTGCCATGCTTACATCAAAATCTTAGAGGTTACTATTTAAAAAATATTGCCTTGCTCATTTTTGGGAGTCTTAGAGGCTAATATTATACATATATCAAAAGAAATATTGCCTTGCTCTCTTTGGAGTCTCAGAGGCAAAATCATGGCAGGACTATTGTTAACTGCTTCATGATAAGTAATAACTAATAACATAATTTGGGCTGGAGCAGTGAATAAGATCAATCAGTCATGAGTGGCATGAACACATCACATCCTCAAGACAATGACAAAAATTCTCCATCCATCATCAACACTTGCAATAGGACCAACCAAACTCCAACAATCAAATATCCAATCTAACCTTCAAAACCCTGGATTTTCTACAACACAAATTTTCCAAATATGGATAAAATTACTACTCTACAATTTAACACCATCAATGTAATTCTAAATTGAAACTAAGCTCCAAAATTGTAATGGACCGTCGACTTCTAACCATTTACCCATATCCATCCCGTCACATTTGCCGAAACAAGAATCTGGCCGTCCACAGAAAATTGGAAAGATCCAATAATACTACAACCAAGATGGCTCTTTACTATCATTCAACCCCCTTTCATTTGGGAATATGCACAGGATCCACCCAATTTTCATGTCAATCCATTAGATTCCCTAGAATTCAAACTCAGTCGTGATCTGAGTAATTACTCTGTTCAGGTATAAATTATAAGAATATATCTAGCCAATGTGAGCAATGACTTGATGTTATGGTTTATATAATACACTTATTGGATACATATTACATATATATTTCCATATCAAGAGATACGTGAATTCAATGATGTATTCTCAACAAATTATAGATAATCCTTGATGTAAAATCAATTAAAATCAACAAATTTATTTTATCTTAACATAACACATTTAAATACTTAAATATACATTTTAAAACACAATAAATATGATTCCTACACTTCCACTCAATCTCATTAAAATAATAACACAAAAAAGGAAAAATACATAAAATAATAATATCATCAACTATAGGTCATTCTTGGTATACATAGGTCTCTACCTGTCATGCCATCGTATTAAAAAAAAAATTATGATCTTTAATACCAATCTAAATAAATGACATTGTTTGCTATTTATTTATTTTTATTTTTATTTTTAAAAAAGGTATCATCATATCAATATACAAATTATTATTTTATATATATAATTGAACTAATGGGTTTGTATGTTACTATTATAAATCATGAGAACTGGAATTGCCATCAATTGATTTTATAGGTAATTGTTAGTATGTGTCTTGTTAATAAAGGGAATATAGGTTTTATTAATTATTAATTTTGTTACTAAATGTTATGTTGTTAATGAGTCAAAAATAAGTATTACCTTCATTTATATTCATTTCATCATAGTCTAGTCCTTCTCTTTTTTTTAACAGTACCATTTATATTTTTTCTTATTTCAAAAAAATACATTTTATATCATGAAATGCATACATCTAAATTCTTTGGTACTTCCAGCTCAAAAAATCCAATGTGGAAGTAAAATAAATAAATATATACATAAATGAAGAAGAGAAAACCTTAAAATTTTATAGCATCAGTATGTTAACCATAATGAACAAACAGTTACATATCAACATAAAATTATGAACGATTTAGTAAACATCTTGATCAAATGTGAGCATCTTCTTTAAATGAAAAAATTCATGCTAGATTGAGAATTTTCAGCATCTTTTATTTACTTCATTATCCAAAGTAGTGTCTTCTACGATCTATCCAACTCCCACAAGTTGACCAAGTAGTTTGGATAATCTTTGATTTGGTCACTTTCATCATTGATCTATACAACTTCACATAATATATGGTTGCCATTATATATATATATATATATGTGTGTGTGTGTGTGTGTGTGTGTGTGATGATGATGAGAATTCATATCTATGGATCATGTTCCTTGCCCTCTTCAAAACCCATCTGAGTTGCCTTGACCTTTCACAACCACTTTTAGCACACCCGCAACATTTTTCCGTTAGTATATATTTACATAAAATTCTTTCTTTATATCAGCAGTAGAAATGTTTTAGCTATAATAAACAAAACACGATTAAAGTCTTTTTTTTTCTTTTGATGTTAAACGTTATTAAATTTAAAACTTCCAACAGTTCTAGTATTATCAAATGCTTGATTATGTGAATGAGTATTTTATTACATATTTTTATAGCAAATAGTTCAATATAATTATCAATAAAATAAAAAAATCTTGCTTCCTATTATGCTTTAATCAACAGGTTATAATTTGTTTATTTTTTTTAATTTTCATAGTTTATATAAAAGTTCAATCGCAATGGATGTATAGTGATATTCCTTCATTTCAGTTTTTTTTTTTTTTTACATATATAGATCAAATCAAAAAAAAGAACTTACAGTTCCATGCATCTTTGTTCTTTCTTTAAAATGCTGAAAACATTTTACTGAAATATGATAGTCAAATTATCTGAATTGCTGTCATTAACGAATTTAAAAACAAAAAAAAATCTTGCATATAACTTTCTCTATAAGCTTTTTTAACTTTCCAGCCATTAGAGAACAAACAAAAAAAAATGTTATTGTTGTTAAGGTTACATAGTACTCATCAGGTTTTCTCTCCCCTTTGCATTACAATACTAAGTTATAAAATCTTTTTTTTTTAAAGTTTTATTCTTTATAAAACTTTCTCAAATGTTCTGTCAAATTTGTTATTTCAAAATATTAATTAAATTAAATTTAATAACAAAATTTATGATTTTGTTTCAAGCATTTCTAGTTCATTAAACTACAATATATATTTTTATTCATAGCATTATATATCAATTCGAACTGTTCAATAGATGTATTAATTTTATAAATCAACACAACTATGTATATATTTATGTTTAAATGCATTTAATGGTAAGGATAGGAATGAGATTTATTGTGATCCTTACAATATATATATATATATATATATTGTTACAATATATATATATATATATATATATATATATTGTAACCTAGTGTTATTGACACTTGGTTTATTTGGCATTGTTTCCACAGGAAAACAATGCTATCCTTTTTTAGAAAATAAAAAGATAAAATAATAATAATATTAAGTGATTAATAAAGTATGCTATTTACTCACTTTAACGTGTTTTAAGCAAATAACTAATAAATTTGGTAATCCAATGTCATTTTGAAGAAGAGCATGAATAATTTAATTAAAATATTAACAATAAGAGCAATTTAATATAGTATAAAAGCACATATCATAAACAGTAATTGATTTTGGATGGGTGGAGAGGGAGAGTAGATGAGTATCTTATCATAAAGCACAATAACTTCTGGTAATTTTTAAATTATTTTAGATAATAATGTATACAGAATTATACATCACTAATAAGCATTGTTAGTTAAAGATATTTATTATTTTTCATTATTTGTCAAATTACTTTGTAATCCATTTAAATCATACGGAAAAATATATGACTGTAATAAGTTTTTTTTTCCTTTTCTTTTGTTTATGTTATAATTAAATGATTATTTTTCTGTAAGAGGTCGCTAAAAGAAGACCGCCAAATTTTGAAGAAAGTTTAGTCTGACTCTAGTTTTACAAGGAAGAAGCAGTACTGAAATTCGGTAACAAATTTTTTATTATTTTTTATTGCAGAAATAAATATAAGTCAAGTAAATTTTTAATAATATCATGCGTGGCTAATCCTTTTTGATAAGATATTCTGTTTTCTGTTGCCATCTACCTATTTTAAAGCTTTTTATACGCAAAAATGTACTATCTTATGCTAAAGTTCAAAATGACCGTATTAACTACAGCAATCACGGAAAGTGTCATTATATTTAAAATAAGTAATATAAGTAATTTCCAGGAAATAATCAATGATTTGTTAACTTTACCTTATTTAATTATCTTTTCGTGGTATAAAAGAAAAATTATAATTAAAAGACATATTATAAAAGCCAAGGAAAGTTAACTAGAAAATTTCGCGCTCTTTCTAAAAGAAATTGTCTGCTTTGAAAATAATGTAAGTTCCCCACGTTAAAATATGTTTTATTCACTGAAAATTATCTAAAAATAATATTAATGATCAATGATATTTACTTATGCACCTGTATATTTTTAAAAAGAAAATATAAATTTTCTCAAGGCAAATATCGGAAAATTTGTATGTGTGCATTTTACGGAGAATTCCTTATTAAAGAAAAATTACAATTCCTAGAGTAGGAATAAAAACTACAAACATTAGTGACTTAATTATAACCATAATATAATATGTTATATTATACATCAACTGGAGTCGTTAAAACTTTATATCCACGTAAGTCAGCTGCAGTCCTTATAATAATAGTATTTTGGAAAATTCGCGCATTATTTTATTCATAAGCCAGCTAGCTAAAAATGATACGTATCGCCAATAGTAAAAAGAAAAGAATTGTATATGTGATCGTCTATCGTCAAATATTCGTCATGTTAAAATATGTATTGTTTTCTTGGATCCCAAAATTATAGCAGTTAATTCAAGGAAGAGTTAACATCCAACGCTGCTATGTTTTTCTTTGCCTAATTTATTAAGTGCACCAGAATGGAGGCAACTTTTATATAAATGAAATAATAAAATGTGTTTCTTATTTTAAATTTGCTTCGTGAACTACGAATGGATCAAGTTCTTCATCTGGATAAATTGCCCAACGGAAAAACATTTTTCTAGTGAGATAATAAGCACTTGTTAAGTAATGATTTTTTTTTACTAATTTGTAAAATTATGTGTATTTTTTTTTATATCAACAGGTGAAAGGCTGTATAGTCAAGTAATATTTAAATGACCTTGTAATCATAAAGGTATGTTTTCATATAATTATTCTAGGTTAAATTTATATTCGACATGGAAAAAAAAAATTTTTTTTTTATAAAATGTGTTTACTTATGATATGCAATTATGGGTATAAATTTATATGTTAGATGCGTAAAAGAAGAAAAATTTAGATACTTAATAGGTAAAATATCTAGTTAAAATTATCAGAAGTAATTAAAGAGAAGTGCTATACAGGATATTACTTATTTAAAGTTTGAAACAAATTTATACTATGTTAATTGAGGAACTTATTCCCAATTATTCTTTATTAACGCATTCACTTAATTTAGTTCAAGATACTATACTACCAATTACTTGTTGAATGTTTCTTTGGCAAAGGTGAAAATTATTATGGTTTATTCTGTGATATCCATTGATTTCAGACGTTGATCTAAGTATACCCCGGAACATAAATTTAGTGTAATTAGTGTATTTGCTTGTCTTGCCCCGATATAGCATTGGTATATGCTTAAGATTCGCATAAGTAATAATTGTAATGTATCTATTTTGTGGGATGGAAAATGATCTCCCCAAAAGCTTTATTTTCCATGAGGGGAATAGATAAATCTAGTATTCGGGTATGTTTATAACCCAAGTGATCGCTTCTCAGAGTTAGGACGATCAGTAATTTATATCGTATTTAGTGTATTTCATTCGTTAAAATCCCAGGAGAGGATTATATTTGGTGTGTGTTCCTATTATGCCCAAGTAAGAGGCAAGGACCCACCAAACTATTTTAATGTAGTAGTTAACTCTACAGACCTTCGGTGTTATTCCATATTCCTCATGAGAAAATAGAGATAATTCCACCACGGAAGGTGTTGAATATTGTGTTTTGTTTAGAAAGTTATGGCAAGATAACGGGTATATTGGAGGTTAATTCCTCAAGATCCATTTAGTATAAATAGCGTGCTAGTATATATGATCAATGTCTGGATTGTGCGGCGGAATAGTGCTGGTAATCCACACGTAAGTCAATGGAGAGAGTAAGTTTAAAATTGCGTGATTTAGAAATTTTTATTTGCCAATGGAGGGTTCAAATACTAGGTTTAATTCGGGTTAATGATTAAGTAGCACTCACAATATAACTTATACTGAGAAAAACAGTGTGTATAACAACTTCAGTTGTTATTAAGGTAAACATTAAAATAATAAGTGTAACTTCTGATAAATAACCCATAAATTATAATAAGTTATCTAAATAAAAACTATCATTTAATTAAAGATATGATAATAAAAATCGTTTGTACGTATTGCCTAGAATCAAATTGTTTTTGTTTTAAAACAGATCGTTAGTCAATAAATTTAAGTAGCCGTTCATATAAGATACACTAAACGGATGAGTTGATGTATCGATAATAATATTTATTTTGTTATATTCAATTTGCATAAATGTAAAAAGAAGATGAAGAAGTAGTTCGAATCCAGGTCTAAAAGTATAGACGAATTAATGTTAGTTATATTTTGTTTTATCCATATGGGATCGAATAAATTGTATATGTTTGTTTATTATGTTAATCATAAAGGATAGTTTTGTTAAACTGTAATAATAAATTAGAATCTTGTTAAAATTTAATAATAAATTATAGTCTTGTTACAAGTTGTTTTGAGTCATTTTTCTTGTGTGCTAAATAAAAGTGTATTTGCATAATACTTGCAATACTTTTCTTGAGTCCAAAATCATTTATGAAATCTTAAATTCAATACACCAGATAGACAATTGTAAGCAGATCAGAATATTTCATTATATTTTAATTTAATAAGAATTATTTATGGAATTGAAAACTTCAGACCAAGACATTTTATTTTATATGTGTGTAAAATCACTTTATTCCCAAACTACTAGCTTTGGTTGCACATTGTTTCGTACACATTTAAGTGAAGTGTCTAAGTAATAAATCTTAGTTAAATTATTGTGTTGTCATGGATAATGGAAGGACACAAAAGCACCCTTGTCTTTTCATCATTCCGACTGAGATTCTGGATAAAAGGGCTGTATTATTCAAAATTATGCGTTGTTATTGAATATGGTTATCATCTCGTTAAATATTATAATAGTTGATATGTGGATGAAGACACCTGGAATTTAAATAAGGTAAATGTTTCCTATAGCCGACCAGAATGTCAGTCATATGCGACAACACAATACTGCCGAGCATTTTTCTTTAAATATAACAGAGAACCCTGAGATTAGTGTCATTATTATAAGTGCTCTTAAATTAAGAATTGATTCATTATGATCAATATTACAAGCGTGGCATGGCTTAAGAGATTGAAACTTCTAATTGTATAATAATAAAATATTGAGATCATATTGGCAAATTAATGAATGTTTTGTTTTAGTCAGTAATATTAACAATGACATGAAATCATCATCATCATTGTCGAACAGTGCAAGTACTTACAGCTCAGAGAATGTGTTTTGGATAGAGAAAGAATGTTAGTTTATTCTAAATTTTCTTTTTAAATTTATTTTATTAATGATAATTTTTTTTAATTCTATCTCTGTCTGAACTGCATATCGCTGTAGCTGAATTATTATAACTAACCAAACGTCGAGCTATTAGGTAAAATACGGGTTTGTTACCCGTGCTATACGGAAGCGTCCGAATTCCGAATTTTCTTTATTGAATTCGCGCATTTATTTTAATAGAAGTCAGTCGTTTTATTAGGTTAGAATATATATATATAAACAAAAAAAGACATAAATCCAAAAAATAATATATTTCAATCAGAGGACTGGTTTTCCTCAGAAAAAAAATACAATAAAATGGTCAGGCAGGTAGCATTTCATTATTTAGTCTTTAAGCATATTAAAGTTCATGGGTAACAGGATCCTGGGTGATGAGTTCAGGAAAGATCATGGTCCTCTGGTTGAAATATATTATTTTTTGGATTTATAAGTCCTTTTTTTGTTTTTATATATATTTCCTTTCGTTATATATATATATATTGTGCCCTTGTCTGTAGGTATATTCCCATTTCAATATATATATATATATATATATATATATATATATATTGAAATGGGAATTACCCATCTTTAAACTTTAACTTTTAATATTTCTATTATTTATTATACTTTCCTAAAAATCATATTAATTTGCAAAATATTTTTAAAAATGCTTTACTCAAGTAAGGGAGTAAATATGATTAATACTTACATAATAACCAAACCCCTGGTCAGACCAAGATTTAATAAAAAATATTAAATCAACAGTCACCATTCCAGACCAAGGTAACTCCCCAGCATAAAACATGAAATATATCTTGGGAATTTTTATAATGGGTTTAAACCCAGGGTGCCATCCAACACTTACATTGGAATCCATGAAATGTCACTAACACGTTTCAAGCACTTGACCCATGGCTAGTTCTTAACATGAGACCAGCTACACATTTACTTATATGAATGGGGGGAGAGAGAGAGAATAAAATGACATCAATAATTTATACAAATTTATTAAAACCTAATAGTTATAGATATAATAATAATAAGAAATAACAAAATGCAAAACACATAAAAAATATTATACACTTAACAAATTTTGCTTGCTTATGATAATGAATAAAATTTAAGTCTCAATACTGACATCAAAATTATTTACCTAGGATTTATTGCACAGCTTTTTCAGCTTATTTGTAGTTTCAACATTGTCTTTAATTTCTATAGGTGGTTCAAATAGTCTTTGGTTTACATGATAGGTATGCACAGTTTTTGGATTTTGTATATGGGTATGCACAGTTCTTGGTTTTCTTTTTTTTGTAGGTGGGTGATCACCATTTTTTTCTCGAATTCGGTCAGTTTCTTGGTCCAGGTATTGGTAACATGAAGGCAGATTTTTTAGTTTTTTTGTTATTGGTGTCTCGGTTTACTTAATTTGGTAGGACATGTTTAAACATCAGCAGAAGGTGAGTTAGAATAAGTTATTATGGCATTTTGCTAATGGCACATGGGAGAATAGTGGAGGAAACAAGTGAACACAGCATTCAGTTCTAGCCAATTATTCTCTTTAATAACTTGAACTGAACTCTCTGAACTTAACTCATCAACTTAATTGTAGCACTCAAACTCAAACAAAACTCAATAGAGATTATGTGTCTTTTATGTTACTCTGACCCCACCTTTGCTCGAAATTCAACTGCGTTATCAATACATTTTATCTCTAAACAAATTTCATTACAATTTACACTTCTTGATTTTCTGTTTTTTTTAATTTTAATTACATGGATTAGAATTAGAGATATATTGTTTAACTAATCACTCTGGAATTTTAATCTCCAGAGCCTGATTAGTTTTGTACAAATTATTTTAATTAATCATAAGAATTTTTTTTATTTTTTTAATTAAAAACATTTTTAAAGAGTAATTTTGACAGATCATAAAATAAAAGTATATAAAAGAAAGACAAGTTATAATTATTAATGAATTCCTAACTTATCCCCAAATTTTCCCTCTATTTTAATTTCTATTTTTTTAATCTATTAATTCTAATATTAGAAATTTTATATTTTTAATAAATTAATAAATAATTAAAAAACAACAAGTGAATTGTGTAACTTGTATATACACAAACACTTGCACAACGTGTGTATATATATATACTGTTATATCTCACACCTCCCAATTGAAAATTTTAAGTGTGTTGATCACTTTTTTCTTAAATATTGACCACTTTAAATTTTTATTTTTAATAACTTTATTTTTTCTAAAGTGCATTTTAATATTTTGTTTTCATTATTAGCTAATAAATGATAATGTTAAGAGAGGCTGGCAACAAAGTATTAGGCAATTCAACACACAGATCGATTTTGTTCAGATTAAACCCACTTTTAATTTCTTGCAGAATTCGTGACTACAGCATGGGAATTTTTGTGCACAATGGCATATGAACAGGGACTTTAAGATTGCAAATGGCAGAATTTTTTCTACTGCACATTTGACTTCCGAAAATATTTGTTTTATTTGGTTACTGGGAATTTTTCTTCCAGATTTATTATTTATTATAGGTCCGAACTTTTTCTATTGGCCCTTCATCATCATTATTATTTAATCTTCACACTACCTATCTGTAGAACAAAGTTACTGCAAGAAAAAGCTTAATCCAACCAAAAATCAGACCTGAAATTTATATCCTCGCCCAAATACTCGCACACACACCTTAATCTTAATTTAACACATTTTTTTTTCCCATTTGATAATGATTTATTTTCATTCGTACTTTTATCTTACATTTGTTTATTTCAGTTTTATTTTTAAAGCATTCATTTTTACTGTCCTTTTTTTAGCAAAAAGAAACATTTTTATTTTGCTTGTTGATTTTGATTTTTACATATCCATTTTGTTTACATCACACTCCGCTATGTTTTAGACTTATGAGCTGGAATATCTCAATAATTGAGAAGACATAAACCAAGATTTTGACATAAATTGTTATTTTGACATTTTCAAACTAAGTTATTTAAGAATTTATTTCTGTCTTTTTTTTTTTTTTCATTTTTCATTATTAAAACTAACTTTGATATTCGTATTTATATTTTTTTTAAAACTCTAGGTTGTTATTTTTTATCATTTTATTTTTATTTAATTAAACCTTGTTAAACATTTTCCATTATTCCAAGTTTATGGTTATTATTAAGTACGTCAAGCAGGCAAATCCGTCAGATTACATTTTTAGTTTTTGTCAGGTGGTTCTTTATTATTTTTCAGCCCTCTAATTAACTTCAGTGATCTGGCATTAAATGTTCATTTTTCTATAATGCCATTGACTGTCGCACATGGTCTTTCTTATGTCAGGTAGAATTTTTTTTCAGGCTGACTCATGGAGTTATTTGTAACATGTGTGTTCACACTGAGCTGGTCCATCTTTTTTATTTCAGTTTGTGGGCTATTTTAATTATGATTATTTGATGTATTTTTATTGATGAATTCGTGACTTCAACTTTTATCTCTTCAATTATTTTTCTATCTTCTATCTTATTTTTTTCTTTTACTTGGTAAGCAATCTCTATTTTTTACTTGTATTTTAATCTCTTCTATTTCTTCCCTATTTTTTTCTTTTATTTTATTATGGCCATTATGATTTATTCTTTAAATTTTTCAAGCATTTCAGTCTGCATTTGCAATTTTCTATTTATTTTATTGTATTGGTTTTTAAGTTCTTCTGCTATTTTTTATATTCTTTAGTTGCTTCTTTTTGTTTCTCAAACATGCAAGTTAATACAGCTATGATCTCACTATTCTTTATTTCTTTATTTTGAACCTTCATTTTGGCTTTATTTCTTGTCATATTTATAATTTCACTTTACTTTTTATATTATTTATATTTAATACTATATGTAATTCATGCTAATAAGTTTACTAATTTTTATTTTAATTAATTTGTAATCAAACATGAGACTTCGGTAAATTTTCTCCCATTACTTTCCCTTCTAATACCACTTGCATGCTGATTACTAACCTAATACCAATACTTACCTGCACCTATTTTCTTGTGTCTATAACAAATACATTTTTTTTCTTTTTTTAATACTAACTATATTATTCCATTAATACCAAAAATATCACTTCATTTAACTACCTCCACTTATCTTTGTTTTGTAGCATATAAAATTATCATTAGTACAGTTTGTTCTTTTTCATCTCTCATATTTTTTTTACTTTAACTATATATTATTATTTATGTGTGCTGATTTTCTTTAGTTTTTATATTACATATTTTTCTTGTTTACATTTGAATAAATGTTTGTGCTCTCACATTGGATGACATTTGTAATGGGAATTACTCTCCCTAAACTTTAACTTTTTAAACTTTCTATTATTTATTATATTTCATAAAAATCATATTATTTTGCAAAAGTTTTTAAAGACCCGTTACTCAAGCAGGAGAGTAAATATGATTAATACTTACATATCAATAATACCCCGGTCAGACAGAGATTTAATAAAAATATTAAATTGAATGTCATCTTTCCAGACTGAGGTAGCTCCCCGGCTGTGTGGAACATGAAACATTGCATGGGGATATTTATAATGAGGTTAAACACAGGGCACCAACCAACACTTACATTGGAACCCATGAAATGTCACTAACACATTTCAAGCACTTGACCCCTGGCTAGATCTTAACATGATACCAGCTACACATTTTTTTAGATGAATAGAGAGAGAGAGAGACAAAAAACAATATTAATAATTTAAGCAAATTTATTAAAAGATAATACTTAAATATTAATATAATAAGAAATAATATAATATAAACACATTACATAGTATATACGTAACACATTTTATTTGCTTATTTACAAATTCTTTGTGAGATAAAATATAAAAATTTTAATACTGACATAAAACTATATATATATTTAGGATTTATAGCACACTTTTTGAGCTTATTTATGGTTTCAACATTGTCTTTAATTTCCATAGGTGGTTCAAATAGTCTTTGGTTTCCATGGTAGGTATGCAAGTTCTTGGATTTTGTAAATGGGTATGTACAGTTCTTGTTTATTCTTTGTATGTGGGTGATCCCACCTTTGTCCTTGGATCCAGTTAGTTTCTTGATCCAGGTCTTGGTAATGTGAAGGAAGCTTATTGGTGTCTTGTTCTATGACATGTAAGTTTCACTTAATTCATTAAGGCAGGTTGAATCTTTTGCAGAAGGTGAGTGAGAGTAATTTATTATGCCATTTTGCTAATGGAAGATGGGAGAAGAGGGGAGAAAACAACCGAAGACCAGCATTCAGTTTTAGTCAATCATTCTCTTTAATAACTTGAACTGAACTCTCAGAACTTTTCAACTTAAACTCAAACTTAACTAAACACAATAGAGAATGTGTGCGTTTTATATTACTCAGACCCCAACTTTGCTTGAGTTTCAACCGCATTATCAATACATTTTATCTCAAAAGAATTTTGATTAAAATTTACATTCTTTATTTTTTTGGTTTTTCCATTTTAATTACAGAGATTAAAATTAGAGAGATAATGTTTAACTAATCATTCTGGAATCTTAATCTTCAGATCCTGATTAGTTTCGTACAAACTATTTTATTTAATCACAATAACTTTTTATTTTTTTTAATTAAAAATCCCTTTTTCTTAAAGCGTATTTTTGATGGATTATAAAATAAAAGTATATAAAAGAAAGATAAGTTATAATTATTACTTAATTCCTAACTTATCTGTAAAATTTCTCTCTATTTTTTTTAGCTTTTACCTTTCATAATATTAATTCTTAATATTTTAAATTTATATTTTTATAATAGTAGAAAACAACAAGTGAATTATGTAACTCATATATACACACATACCTGTGTATATACACATGTTGCACAAATGTGTGTGTATATACGAGTTACATAATTCACTTGTTTGTTTTTTATAGTATTTATTTATTTATAAAAAATATATAAAATTAAAATAACAGAATTAATAGTTTGAAAGAATAGAAGTTAAAATAGAGGAAAAATTAAGAGATAAGTTAATTATTCATTAATAATTATAACTCGTCTTTCTTTCATATTTTTTTTTATATGATCTGTCAAAAATATTCTTTAAGAAAACATGTTTTTAATTAAAAAAATAAAAATTTTCTTATATAAAATTGTTTGTACAAAACTAATCACGTTCTGGAGATTAAAATTCCAGACGGATTTGTTAAACAATATATCTCTAATTCTAATCCATGTAATTAATATTAAAAAACAGAAAATAAAGAAGTGTAAATTGTAATTAATTTTTTTTAGAGATAAAATGTATTGATAATGCAGTTGAAACTTAAGCAAAAGTGGGATCAGAGTAATATAAAAGACACTCATTCTCTATTGAGTTCAGTTTGAATTTGAGTTGTAGAGTTAAGTTGATGAGTTAAGTTCAGAGAGTTCAGTTTAAGTTATTAAAAAAAAGGGTTGGCTAGAACCAAATGCAATGTTTGGTCATTTCCCCCACTCTTCTACCATGTTCCATTAGTAAAATGTCATAATAACTTACACTAACTTTTCTTATGCTAATGTTTCAAACTGTCCTACTAAATTAAGTAAACTGACACACCAAGAACAAAAAACCAAGAAGCAGCTTTCATGTTACCAATACCTGGACCAATAAATAGACCAGATCCGAGAAAATAGGGGTGATCACCCACCTACAAAGAATAACCAAGAACTGTACATACCCATCCACAAAATCCAAGAACTGTGCATACCTACTATGGGAACCAAATACTATTTGAACCACCTATGGAAACTAAAGACAATATTGAAACCACAAATAAGCTCAAAATGCTGTGCTATAAATCCTAGGTAAATATTTTTGATGTCGGTATTAAGATTTAAATTTTATTCATTATCATAAGCATGTAAATTTTGTTAAATATATAATATTTCTTATGTGTTTTACATTTTATTTCTTCTTATTATTATATCTATAATTATTATCTTTTAATAAATTTGTATAAACTATTGATGTTCTTTTATGTCTCTTTCTCTATCTCACCATTCATATAAGTAAATGTTTAGCTAGTCTCATGTTAAAAACTAGCCATGGGTCAACCACTTAAAGCATATTAGTGACATTTTATAGGTTCCAATGAGAGTGATGGATGGTGCCGTGAGTTTAAACCCATTACAAATATTCCCATGAGATATTTTATGCATCACACAGCCAGGGAGCTACCTCTGTCTAGAAAGGTGACATTCAATTTAATATTTTTTATTAAATCTCGGTCTGACCAGGGGTATGGTTTATATGAAAGTGTTAATCATATTTACTCCCCTACTTGGGTAATGGGTCCTTAAAAATCTTTTACAAATTAATATGAATTTTATGAAAATATAATAAATAAAAGAACGTTTGAAAAGTTAAAATTTAAGGACAGATAATTCCCATTATAAATGTCATCCAACATGAGAGCATGAATATTTATTCATAAAAAAAGAGAAAAATGTGTAATAGAAAAAAAATACAGCTCACATAAATAAATAAAAATATATAATTAACATGAAAGAATAAATAAATTTTATAAGATATGAAAGAGAGAAAATGGTATTAATGATAAATTTTATATGCTATTAAAGAAAGATAAGAGAGATTATTTTAATGAAATAATATAGTTGGTATAAAAAAATAAATATGTTATATATATATTGTAATGATCTGGAGAATAGACTTAACGTAATCTGCACTACAGGGTGCCATCCAGGCATTTGAACCTAGAAAAATTTATAGAGTAGGCAGATACGTAAGTCAAAAAAAAAATATAAATATATATTTTTTTTTATATTTTGCATCCGATCATTAGCCCATGTCACTAAATCAGTGGAATAGCAGAGATTTAATAATATAATATAAGAGTATATATATATATATAAGCCACTGCCAGTAATTAACACACAAACATTTATTTATGCACATATATATAAGATTGAAAATTGTTTTAGTATCAGTTTACATTTTAACATCTAACATTATTTTTAACTTTACTTTGAATTTTAATTTACATTTTAATTTCTATTATGTTATAAGTTTACATTTTAATTAAGTTTGAACAGATGGGATTATAAAAGCTTGTTTTAATATGTTGTGTATAGATCGGTTACATAGATTTCAACGGTTAAAAACATTTCAAAATAAACATAAACGATCAAAATATAAAATCATTGATACTGACAATTGCAGAGGGAAATTTATAAGTAACCCAATAGTATTCACCATAAGATACTTGCATTGTCACCAATAACTTAAAAGACATCTGAATAAATACATTTTAGATACTCACTGTGAGGTATCATTATTTATCGAATGTCTATATATTTTGATCAAATATGAAATCCAAAACATAATTAACCGATAACGAATCCATGCAAACGTCTATAAACAACATAAATTTAATGCATTTTTATTTAATGTTGAGTATAAATAGACTACATAGATTTGCATTTGAGAATAAAGTCTATCCCTATTTAACCTTAGGCTAAAATTCGTAGTCAAACTGGCATCAATTCATCTGATATATCGATGTATTCAATGTAATAAAATACGGCAGCACAAAAAGTTAAGAAAAGAAATTGCCTCTCGTCAGATAGAAATATTACATCTATCTGTGAAGAAGAGCAATAAAACAAAAAACTCCATAGAAAGGAACTGCGGTATCTGACTTATAATTCCTTCCATAGGCAAACGGGCGTGTGCGGCATATGAAGCGATTCTGCCCATAGCGAATCTGTACTACATCTACTAAATTACACCAATATATACAATTCATTGACCCAATTTAACCATGAAACAAATAACCTAAGATTACCCTCCCCTAATATAACTTTACAAATCTATACAGCCATTCACACCCGACTTAAGTTTAACATTTATATAATTTAACTTAACGGAAAACAGAAATCATAATAAAACTTAAACAACAAAAAATAAATAAATGGAAATGATTTTAAATAAAAAAAAATATCAAATAACATTATTAATATTAATTTACATTGGTCAGATAGGATTCTATTTGTATTTTCAATATATGGAAAGTTTTTAATTTAATGTTCATAAATTATAAAGTTCTTATGGTTTTTTAAACAGTTCATCTTTATATGTTCCTTGCCATTTGAACGTGAATTCCCACGCTGTCCTAAAAACATTGGTATCCATTTAGTCATTGTTTTATTTATTCATTTGGAGGTTTTTTTGTTTAGTTGGTCCTCAGTGTAGAAAACGATAGGTCATTTCTCTTTCTTTCTTTGGCAAAACTGAAGGGATTGAAGAGTGCATCTTTTCAATCCCTTCTCCTTCACTTCTGCACTAACACATATCTGTCATATCGTAAATAATCAATAATTAATAATTTTCAAACTTGTCCTTTTATATTATTTTAAAGGATTGAATTTACATTACGTCATCGATGTGATGGTCCTTTCACTGAGGTCCGATTCCATAGGGATTTCCTTTTATTTGCTAAAAGTTTCTATTGTTTTCCTATCTGACCGATGTTTTTACATTTAAATGCCCAAGGCTGGTTTACATTTAACTAATTAAAACAATCATTTCCATTTCTGATTAATTAATGTGTTTTCCAAGATTAAAGATATATTTTTATCTCTAAATCTTTTTAGATTTTTGTTTTTAAAATACCTTTCTAATTTTAATAAAGTTTTATTTTAATAATTTTTTTTTATCTGTGCGATTTATATATATGAGTTTAAGATATTTAATTTCAATTTTTAATTCTTAAAGAAAATTTTTATATGCGAACATGTTTAATAATAAAAAAACATTGTAACATTGTCTGTGCTTGTTACAATATATATATATATATATATATATATATATATGTATATATAAATATATATAGTTGGTATAAAAAAATAAATACGATATATATATATATATATATATATATATAGGAAAATAAGTGTGTGAGAAGGCATTGGTATTAGGTGAGGAATCGGCATGCAAGTGGTATTATGGGGAATGTAGGGGGAAAGTTGACCAAAGACTCATTAGATTTTAAATTAAATAAAATAAAAACTAGTAAACTTATTAGCATATTAAAAATATAGTATTAAAGATAAATAACATAAAAAGTTGTGTAAAATTATAAATGATCAGAACTAAAGCCAAAATGGAGGTTCAAGATAATGAAATAGAGAATATGAAAATCGTAGCTTTATTAACTTGCATGTTTGAAAAACAAAAAGAAGCAGCCAAAAATTATATATAAATAGCAGAAGAACTTAAAAACCAATATAATAAAACAAACAGAAAATTGCAAGTGCAGACTGAAATGCTTGAAAGATTTAAAGAACAGATCAGAATGGGCTATAATAAAATAAAAGAAGAAATTAGGGAAGAAATAGAAGAGATTGAAATACAAGTACAGAATAAAATAGAGACTGCTTACTAAGTAATAGAAAAAAATAATATAAAAGATAGAAAAATAATTGAAGAGAAAAAAAGTAAATCAAATGAATCATAGTCAAAATAGCCCACAAACTGAAATAAAAAATCTGGACCAGCTACAAATAACTCCTTGAGTCATCCTAAAAAAATTCCAGCCCATTTACAAAGGCCCATATAATATAGTCTGTCAATCTGACTTCAATGCCTGTGTGACAATCAAAGGCAATATAAAAAGAAGAATGTTTAATGCCAGATCACTGAAATTAATTGGTGAGCAAAAAAAAAAAAAAGAAAGAAAGAACTACCTGCTAAAAACTAAAAATGTAATCTGTCGGATTTGTCTGCTTGACGTACTTAATAATGACCATAACTTGGAATAATGGAAAATGTTTAACAAGATTTAATGAAATAAAAATAAAGTGAGAAAAAAATAACAACCTAGAGTTTTGTTGTTTTTTTTAATTTTTTTAATGAGTATCAAAGTTAGTTTTAATAAGGAAAATTAAATAAATAAAAAAAATTAATGACAGAAATAAATTCTTAAAAAAATTAGTTCGAAAATGTCACAATAATAATCTATGTCAAAACCCTTGATTATGTCTTCTCAATTATTGAGATATTCCAGCTAACAAGTCTAAAAGATAATGGAGCATGTCCTAGACAAAATGAATATGTAAAAATCAAAATAAACAAGCAATATAAAACTGTTTCTTTTAAAATAAAAAAAGAGAGCAAAAATAAGGCTTTAAAAATAAAAATGAAATAAACAAGTGTATGATAAAAGTATTAAAGAAAACAAATCATTATCAAATAAGAAAAATAAAAATGTGTTCAATTAATATTGATGGGTGTGCAAGTATTTGGGCAAAGATATAAATTTCAGGCCCTATTTTTAGTTTGATTAAAGCTTTTCTTGCAGTAACTTTGTTCTACTGATGGGTAATGTGAAGAATAAATAATACTGATGATAATAAACCAGTAGAAAACTTCTGGCATATAATAAATAATAAATTTGAAAGAAAAAATCCCAGAAAACAAATAAAATAAATATTTCCATAAGTCAGTTGTGCAGTTGAAGTAAACTTGCCATTCACAATCTTAAAGTCACAGTTTATAATTCGTTATGCACAAAGAGGCCCATGCTGTAGTCACGACTTCTGCAGGAAATTAAAAGTTGGTTTAATCAGCACAAAAACAATCTGTGTGTTGAATTGCCTAATACTGTGCTGCCTGTCTCTCTTAACATTACATTTAATACCTAATGATGAAAACAAAAACTAAAATGCACTCTAGTAAAATAAAGTTAGTAAAAATAAAAATTTGAAGTGGTCAATACTTAAGAAAAAGGTGATCAATGCACTTAAAATTCTCACTTGGAAGGGGTGTGATGTAACAGTATATATATATATATATATATATATATATATATATATATATATATATATATATATAATGATCCAAAAGAAAGTGGAGATCGAATCTAACCACAATCTGCACTACAAGGGTGCCATCTAGACATTTGAGGCTAGAAAAATTTATAAAGTAGGCAGATATGCGCTGTTAAGAATACACTTTATTTAAATATTTAGATCATTAGCCCAACATCACTAGCTCAGGGAGTAGCAGAGATAATAAAATATAACTTTATATCCTAAATATAAAAAAATAAAAGCCACTGCCAGAAATTAACACAGAAACAATATTTATTAACACACGTATAACTTTGAGGAATACATTTAACATTTTATATTTTTATATTAACCTTTAATTTTAAATAGATTGCAATAATGAATTTAATATTTATTTAGAGGGCCGAGTATGAATGGACTACATAGATCTGCATTTGAAAAGAAAATATTCTTTCCATTATTTAACCTTATGCCAAAAGTTCGCAGTCAAAACAGTGTCAATCCATCTGATACATTAATGTATTAAATGTAGCATGAAAATACAACAGGACTAAATATACTATACTGTCAGGAATGTACATCTGAATAGTCTAGTTAGAGAAGACATTGTCTCTCAACCAAACAGGAATGCTACATCTGTTGGTGAGAAGAACAATAAACAAAAAACTCCATAGAAATGGACCACATCTTCCGTCTTACTATCCAATTCCATTAGGCAAACAGGGGATGTAGGCTATATATGCAATCCTGCCCATAGTGGATCTTCTGCTACATTTATTAATTATATCAATACATCTAATCCATTGACCCAATTTAACTATGACACAAATAACCTAAGATTACCTTCCCTTAAACTATACATATAACTTTACAAATCTATATAGCCATTAATGCCCGACTTAAATTTAACATTTAGATACGTTCGCACAGATGAATTTTATACAATTTGTTTTATAATGTCGAGTATAAATCGGCTGCACAGATTCCACGGTTAAAAACATTTCAAAATAAACACAACCAATCAAAATACAAAATCATCGATAAAATCAATTGCATAGGGAATACACAAAACTTAATAGCATTCATCGTAAGATACCACAGTGACATCGATGACATATATTCTAATCGAATGTGAAAACCACAACATAATCAACCGCTAACGAATCTATGCAATGTCTATACCCAACCTTAAATTTACTCATTTAAAATTTAAACAATAAATATTAATACAAATAAAATAATAAATGGAAATGATTTTTTTATCAAACGCAAACATATAAAATTAAACATTATTAATCGATTTGAAACTTGCAAAAATCAGATAAGAGTCCATTTTAACATCTAATGTTGACTTGTTTATTAAATTTGTCAAACCCTGATGAAAGTTTTTAATTATTCTTTTTTTTTATGAATTTAAAAATTGTTTAGTTCATATAGCTTATGGTAGAGGAGCTCCCGGTTCCTGGTGTTAATTTCCATGGAATTCTTATTTGAAACCCAGTCTATCTGAAGGCATCCTTAGCTGAAAAAATCTTGGTATCACAGTCTTTTCATTTTTTAAAATAAATGAGAGAGAACGATAAGTGTGTCTTATCATTCTTCTCACAAAATCAAGTTGGAACTGACTGGAACTCAATATATATCTTTTTATAGTCCTCCTATGGATTCCATGAACAAAAACGTCAGTACTCCATTTTTTCATTATGGTCCGGGCCTTTATTTGCTTTCATTGGTCAAGCTAAAATCTCTTTATTCTCTTATCTATTTTTCATCTGACTTTTTAATTACACAGCTTTTGTATAATTAATAAACAATCATTTCCATCTACAAAAATATTTTATCTTTACAACTTGTACTTTTTTATAAAAAAGTATGTTCAAATACTTATTTATTTGTTTTTTAAAAATATATTTTTAAAGTTTTGCATCTGTGCAAATATATACATTTAACAAACATTTTAATTTTAGTGTTTAGTTTTTTTTAAAATAGATTTTATCCTTATTTGCGAACTTTAAGATTTTATTTTAAATTAATGTAACGGCATATTTATATATTGTTACATATCAGTAAACTTCCTCAAAAAAAAAAAAAAAACATTAAAAAAAAAATAATTTACTTAGTGTTAGTAATTACATTACACAAATTGATTATATATGAAAATTTCAAAAGGACAAAACTTTTTTTAAGAGATAAAACAGTAATTACACACAAATATAATGATTAAAAAATGCTGACTGTTGATTCCCTATTACCAGCTAAATTTCTGCCCCCTCCCTTCCAAGTTTCTTTTCTTCTACTTTTAAGTATTATTTAGGCAAGTTTAACAATTAGATTTTAAACAATACTTTTTTTTAAAAAAAAATTATGATTTATATTTGTTATTATGTTTTATTATTTAGATTTTAATATTAACGTTTTATTCCTCACATTTATTTTTACGTATGTGCAATTTTTTTTTACTTGCACTACCTTTAAAACACAATTCAAAGTATAACTTTTTGTTAATACAAAAAATATATTTAAAATTCAGCAAAAATATTACGGGCATGATTTATGTTTAAAATACTCAGGGCACTCAGTGGTTTATTAAAGATTGGCTCACGTTGCGTAGCCAGTTATAACGATCCAAATGAAAGCGGAGATCGAATCTAACCACAATATGCACTACAAGGGTGACATCTAGTCATTTGAGCCTAGAAAAAATTATAAAGTAGGCAGATACACGCTGTTAAGATTCCACTTTATTTAAATATTTAGATCATTATCCCAAATGTCACTAGCTCAGGGAGAAGCAGAGGTAATAAAATATAAATTTATATCCTAAATATAAAAAAATAAAAGCCACTGCCAGAAATTAACACAGAAACAATATTTATTAATGCACATATAAATAAAACTTTGAGGAATACATTTAACATTTTATATTTTTATATTAACCTTTAATTTTAAATAGATTGCAATAATGAGTTTAATATTTATTTAGAGGGTCGAGTATGAATGGACTACATAGATCTGCATTTGAAAAGAAAATATTCTTTCCCTTATTTAACCTTAGGCCAAAATTCGCAGTCAAACCGGCATCAATCCATCTGATACATTAATGTATTCAATGTAGTATCAAAATACAACAGCACTAAATATACTATACTGTCAGGAATGTACATCTGAACAGTCTAGTTAGAGAAGACATTGTCTCTCAACCAAACAGGAATGCTACATCTGTTGGCGAGAAGAAAAATAAACAAAAAACTCCATAGGAATGGACCGCTTCTTCCATCTTACTATCCAATTCCACTAGGCAAACAGGGGTGTGCGGCATATATATGCAATACTGCCCATAGCGGATCTCCTGATACATTTACTAATTACATAAATACATCCAATCCATTGACCCAATTTAACTATGAAACAAATAACATAAGATTACCATCCCTTAAACTATATATATAACTTTACAGATCTATATAGCCATTCACGCCCGACTTAAATTTAACATTTAGATACATTCGCACAGATGAATTTTATACAATTTGTTTTATAATGTTGAGTATAAATTGGCTGCACAGATTCCATGGTTAAAAACATTTCAAAGTAAACACAACCAATCAAAATACAAAATCATCGATAACATCAATTGAATAAAGAATACACAAAACCCAATAGCATTCCTCGTAAGATACTGCAGTGACATCGATGACTTATATATTCTAATCGAATGTGAAAACTACAACATAATCAACCGCTAACGAATCTATGCAATGTCTATACCCAACCTTAAATTTCTTCATTTAAAATTTAAACAATAAATATTAATACAAATAAAATAATAAATGGAAATGATTTTTTATCAAACACAAACATATAAAATTAAACATTATTAATCGATTTGAAACTTACAAAAATCAGATAAGAGTCCATTTTAACATTTAAGTTGGCTTGTTTATTAAATTTGTCAAACCCTGATGAAAGTTCTTAATTATTCTTTTTTTTTTTATGATTTTAAAAATTGTTTAGTTCATATAGCTTATGGTAGAAAAGCTTCAGGTTCCTGGTGTTAATTTCACAGAAGCCTTATTTGAAACCCGGTCTATCTGAAGGCATCCTTAGCTGAAAAAATCTTGGTATCACAGTCTTTTCATTTTTTAAAATAAATGAGAGAGAACGACAAGTGTGTCTTATCATTCTTCTCACAAAATCAAGTTGGAATTGACTGAAACTCAATATTTTTTCTTTTTATAGTTCTCCTATGGATTCCACAAACAAAAATGTCACTGTTCTATTTTTTTGTTATGGTCCAGGCCTTTATTTGTTTTCATTGGTCAAGCTAAAATCTCTTTATTCTCTTATCTATTTTTCATCTGACTTTTTAATTACACAGCTTTTGAATAATTAATAAACAATCATTTCCATCTACAAAAATATTTTATCTTTAAATCTTGTACTTTTTATAAAAAAAGTATGTTCAAATACTTATTTATTTGTTTTTTTAAAAAATATTTTTAAAGTTTTGCATCTGTGCGAATATATACATTTAACAAACATTTTAATTTAAGCGTTTAGTTTTTTTTTAATAGATTTTATCCTTATTTGCGAACTTTAAGATTTTATTTGAAATTAATGTAACGGCATATTTATATATCGTTACAATATATATATATATATATATATATATATATATATATATATATATATATATATATATATATATTGTATCCTCACTTCTGGGAAATATAATATTAAAATAAAATGGATCTAGCAGTTAATGATTATGCTCGGCTAAATGCATATAACTGAGAAATAAAAATACTCTACATTAATATTAAATATTACACTAGCTCAAATTAATAAAATAGTAATGTGATTCAGTTTATAAAATAAATAAATAAATATTTATTAAAAATCATGAGACTTGGAAGTGAGATACAAGTGGTAATAAAGAATACATTGAGCCAATATCCCACAGGATACTACCTCAATGGTATAAGAACACTATCTCCCCTATTACTATCTCAAATAATAAATCTATAGCATTCTTACGACTTCAAAGTAACTATTCTTTAAGATTATACTAAGAAATAAATCTTAATTATTTTATTTAAAATAATTTAAATTAAATAAATCTCAGGTTTTTAAAACTACTTGAAGTTAATCAAAAATTACTGTAGTAAAGCATGATAAAAGATTTAATATCATACTCAACCACACCTAACTAATAACAAATATAATAAATAATAATAATATTCTTCATTGTATGATTTAATCTTACATATCTTTTTCTTCACTATAATTCTTATTTGCCATAATATTAAAGAAATAATATAACATATTTTTTTATCTTTCTTATGATCTTGCAATAAATATGTGATAGTATTTTATAATCCGAAAAATATATTTGTGGCAATGGATAGCATTATAAGTCTTTATAATATTATAATAACTAACTTATGACCATAAAGATAATGTAAAATGTAATTTCGTAAATAAATAATCTTAAGAAACTATTAGAATTCTTAAATATTACTTTTATTTATTTCTGTGCAAAAAATGTTATGTTTTGTTTCAAATCTTCTGTGGTTTTGAAATATTGTAGAGTGGGATAGAAAATCAACTTAACACACAAATTTTGAAAAACAAGCTTAACAAAATTTTGATTATAAAAAATAAAATAAAATAATGATCTATTTACAATATTTACAATTTTTACAATAAGTCTTGCACCATTACAAATTTATTATTCATCACAAACTAATAAAATAAAACATAAATTTAATGTCTTCACTCCGACTTAAAAAAAATACAATTTTCTATTCCCATCTTTGTCAAATTTTATAATAAAGATACAATTACTTTACATTAATTCTAAATATTATCTCTTACAAAATATCATTATAATATGTTTTCTTTAAACATACATCAAAGCATAAATTGGAAAACACAAAAAATAACATTTCGAATATGAATCTTATCACTAAACAATTTATCATTTTGCAATGTTATTATTATTATTATACACAAAATATCCAATGTTGGTTTATTAATAAAATACGTGGACATCATTGCTAATCATATTATCATACCCAATATCTCTTACTTAGTATTATTTTAATGTGGAATAGTTGGAATTATTGATGTACTTTTTAATTATTAAAAGAACTAAAAAATATACCTATGCTTATCTTGTATTGTTTCGTTTTACTACATTATCTATTTTATTTTAAAAATATACAAAACTTATAAAATTAAAAAAATATTTGAAGTTATTTAAATTTCTAGAGCAACTTCACTTCATTTACATTCATTCATGAAATTTATTTTATTTTTAAAATAAATATAGAACATATTCTATGATTCTTTATTATTTGATTCCGTTTGATTTTTAATTCCATTTTCCATTGACTCTATTCATCCTCATAACTAAACAAACATATCTTATTTATTAAATAACAGTCCTTAAACTCTAAATTATTTATCATTTCCTTGTAAAAATATGATACTGTGTGATAAGCCTTGGAAATTTGTGATAGTGAATAGACGTGTAGGCATAGGGAAGAAACTAGAGTCTCACTCAATAGTACATATTAGATAAATGTTATGGCACAGTGTATCAATAAAATAGAGGCATGACCTATTTGTCTAATTACCTCCACTACCAACAATGATAACAAAGCTATTACTTCAGCTTTCTAGAACATCATTCATCATCATCATCATCAACCATTATCAATCCACTGCAGGATGAAGGTCTCTCCAAGTTTAATCCATCTTCTCCAATCTTTAGCTTCTCTTTTCCACAACACTCCTGCACATTTTCTTATTTCACCCATCCATCTCACATATGGTCTCTTTCTGGGTCTTTTACAATCTCTTGGCATCCAGTTTAAAATTTCAATGGTCCGTCTATTATCTTTTCTTCTGGCAATATGTCCAGCCCAACTCCACTTCAGTCTTTTAATGTTTTTAATGAGGTCAGTAACACCTGTTTGTTGTCTTACCCATACATTGCATTTTCTATCTCTTCTTGTTACTCCCAACATACATCTCTCCATACTCATTTGAGTGGTCTGAAGTCTCTGTATTGCTCTTCTATTAAGTGTCCAAGTCTCAGATCCATAAGTAAGAACTGGTAAAACACATTTGTTAAAAACCATTTTTTTCAAACACATAGGCATATTTCCTTTTAGTATCAAGTTATTTCTACCAAAAGCACTCCAACAAAGTTTAATTCTATGATTAATTTTCTCCATTATGTTTCCATCTGTATTAATAATCTGACCAAGGTATTTGTAACTGTTAAATTCTTCTAATTCTTCATAATCAATCTTTATTTTCATATTTTGAGCAAATCGATTAAACATTACTTTAGTCTTTTTAACATTTATCTTTAGTCCTACTTTTCTACTTTCATCTGCTAACTTCTGTAACATTTCCTGCAGCTCTGAAGCATTATTTTCAAAAACAACTACATCCTCTGCGAAATCTAAATGACTTAAATACTCTCCATTTCCTTTCACTCCTTTAGTTTCCCATTTTAATCCACAAAATACTTTTTGCAGCACTGCTATAAAGAGTTTTGGAGATATGGAGTCACCTTGTCTTACAGCTTTCTCAATGTTGATTTTTCCAGTATCATTATGTAATCTAATTGTTGCTGTTGCATTTTTATAAATATTCTTTAAAATATGACAATATCCTGGATCTATATTTTGATGATCCAATGCTTTAATCACTGAAGAAATGTGTATAGAATCGAATGCCTTTCATAATCTACAAATCCAAAACATAATGACAACTCATATTCATTTGTCCTTTCTATGACTTCTCTCAATACCTGGATATGATCTATTGTACTAAAACCACTTTTAAATCCAGCTTGTTCTCTTGGTTGGTGGAAATCCAAAGTTCTCTGTAGACGAGTTGTAATTATCTTGGTAAAAATTTTATATAAAACTGATAAAAGGCTGATAGGTCTGTAATTTCTAATATCTTCTTTATAACCTTTTTTAAATATTAATATTATTACTGCATTCTTCCAATCTTCCAGTACATCTTTATCATTTAGACATTTGGTATATAACTTTGCTAAAATTGTTTCTATTTCTTCACCTGCTTCTTTTAATATATCAATTATAATTCCATCATTTCCTGGAGCCTTTCCTTTCTTCATACATTTAATTGCATGTCTCACTTCTTCATTTAAATTTCTGGGCAATTTGGAAGATGTAATAGATATAGAAGGTACTTGTTTTTTATTACTATATAATTCTTGATAAAAATCTTCTACTAATTTCATGATGTCATCTCTCTTTTTACTAATAATTCCATCTTTTTTTTCTTATTGCAGATATAAATTTTCTACCAATACCAAAATGTTGTTTAACATTCTTGAGACTTTTATTTTCTTCTACAGCTTTCCTCGCTATTTCACAGTTATACTTTCTTATATCATTTTCAACTCTTTTCCGTACCATTTTACAAAATTCGAGATATTCAATTCTTTTTAATACATCATTTTTGTATATCTTTATATTCCTTCTTTTCTTCATAAAATCTCTAGTCTCAGTAGAAATTTTATTAGTCAATTGCTGCTTTTTTCTACCAGCTATCTTTGTTGCAGTTTTTAAAAGTGTATCAGTTATTTTCATATTAATTTCATTCAAATCTGAATCATGTTCAAAATCTCCTAACACTTGAAACCTATTTGTAAGTTCTTATTTAAATTCATTAGAATGTTTTTGAAGATTAGGAATATCAACTGTAAATATTGTTTTTCTTAATAATTTTTGTCTCTCTAGTTTTACATTAACACGTAACTTACACCTTACTAATCGATGAGCACTTCCTGTGTTAAATTTATTAAGAACATTACAATCTTGAAATATGTATTTCCTGTTACTCAAAATATAATCCAATTCTGCTGTACCTTTATTTGGATGCTTCCATGTCTATTTCCTTTACACATTTTTCTCAAAAAATGAATTCATAGTATAAAGTTTTTCTTTTTCTGCAAACTCCACAAGTCTATGTCCTCTCTCATTTCTATTACCATAACCAAAATTACCTACAGCAATTTCATCTTTCATTTGTCTACCGATTCTAGCATTAAAGTCTCCCATAACAATTTTAAAATGCCGTTTACTCTGATCAAAAGCCTTTTGTACATCCATATAAAAATCTTTTATTACTTCATCACTATGAGAACTTGTTGGGCATAAACCTGAATTATCTGCATTTGGTATCTGCTATTAAGTTGTATAACTAATCTTGCAACTCTGTCTGATACACCATCAATCGCCACAATATTGTTCTTCCCTTTTTTATTTATAATGAATCCTACTCCACTTGTATTTCCAATATGTGTGCCTTTATAATAGAGTTTATATCCACTTTTTAAATTAATTGTTTCTTCACCTTTTTTTCTAACTTCACAAAGTCCAATAATGTCCCATTTAATATAAGACAATTTTTTTCTAATTCTTGCAATCTTCCTTCGCTTGAAAGTGATCTGCAGTTGTAAGTACCTAAATAAAAAGTCGTCATCAAATGGCTGCCTGGGTCTGCAATCAGGGGATTCTTAGCACCTTCCGCCTTTGGCCACCAACTACTGCCTTGGTTGGTGACTTTAAAGCCTCCTGGGAATAAGATCCATGCTTTATTTTTGTCTGTCATAATTGTATATATGTATTGGAAAAATATTTGCCGTTTACACAAACATTCATTCTGCCTTATCAGGCACTGAGAAGAAAGACCATGGTGTGTCTTGATCTTAAACTCAGAGGTAAAAAGCCAATAAACTCACCACACTGGCTAATGTGTGTTGGTGAGCAGCCCATCCATGTTCATATACTATATGAATAATCACATAGTAATAACAGCTGCAACGACAAGAATGTATGGAGTGGACATTAGGAATTTGCCCTGCTCGGTTCCTTTAAGGCCTCCAAGATGACATATACCAGCTATAGGGCTTTGTTAACTGTACCTGTATACTTAATAAGATTATAAAATTTTATTCCTGTTCCCATAATATATCCTACATTAATAACATCTCATTGGTTTCATGTTTTAAAATTACTACCAAGTCACTATCTTATAAAAATTTTCTATAGATTTATCAAATCTACATCGACAATGATACTAACTAACATAGTTAAAATAACAAATAAAATTCAGTCATAATTATAACGATCTCAAGTAATTAACAAGAAAAAAGTTACTTTACTTTCATATCAATATTCTTGAACAAAATACAAAATGATTATTATCCATACTTTAAACATCTAAAAATATTAAAGTCCTTTATAAAAGAATCATATAATTATTCATCATCATGTTATATTATACTAGTAATGTGAAATCAAAGTATGCATATCCTTAGAAAAAATAAATTCTAATCCTATAAGTTTAATGTGTTGAATTAATGCATTCACACATAACCCAACATTCATACTTCAACATTATATAATTGATTAATAATCTGCAAAAAAAAATACATAATAAAATATCAATATCCACAACTATTACCTAAGTGATATCAACTTGTCAATCACTTATGATGTCTTCTTGCCAACGAATTAAAATAAACATTGTATAATATAATACATTCATACTGTCACACTTAACAATATTAACTTATTTAAAATTATAAAAAATATCTATTATAAAACTATAATATTATTAGTGAATAAATTAATATTTATGTACCTATTCTACTAATTAAATAATGTGATATCTAGAACTAAGGTTAATAAAAAAAATCAAGGTATAATTACATATACTTCTTCTATGTTGAATAGTTTTTTACACAATTAAAATAAAATGTTCTTATTTTACATGACGTTTTTTTTTTTAAAACTCTTGAGGAGCAATTAAAACTGCCAATCCTTGTTGCTATGTTTTTTTTTTGTTCAAACACATGACAATGAAAAAAAAAATCCTCCCGAAGATCAACATATGTGCCGTAGACTACTTCCTATATGATGAATGAAGTTTAAAATAAATGATAAAAAATAAAAATTGACATCTAGAAATCTAAAAAATATTAGCAAAAATAATCATTGATTTGTTCTGAAAAAGTTTGTAAAATAATAGTTCATTATCTCTATTATTCAGAACAATGATTATTGAAATAATAATAATACTATAATATTGGAAAATAATCATTCAATGCTTCTCTTTCTTAGGATCCTATATCGGCTGACATCGTCCTTGACACGGCTATGAATTCGGACATCTGAATATGGTTTTTTTTTGGTGCAATTTTTTTAAACATTTCCAGAATTAATATTTATCTATTATTCATAATTCCTTCACCTTTAAGATTTATTTGTCAGTATGTTTATCATTACTTATCCAAGTATAGTTATTTTCATTATTAGTTCCAATTATTGGTTTTCCCAAAATTATTATAACAATGTGTACAGTTTTTAAAATTATCCATAATGTTTTCTTTAAAATAATAAAACATTTTACCTCTATAACTTTACTTTCCTCATAAAATTTATTATGAGTTTGTCATGTTATTTATCAGTTTCTGATATGACTATCTCAATACTAGAAAATGCATTATTAATTTTAATTTCTGAGTAGCTTTCCTGTTAAGCCCCCCACACAATGTCCAATATACATCCATACTTAATTAAAGTGTTCTCCTTGTTAAAACTATTAAGACTATATTATTAATTATAATTTTTACTTTTTAAAATCTTTTTAACTAGGTAGGTATTACTCGTTGGTATTTCCATATTTTAACGTGAAGTTGAATTAAGTTTCAATGAAAATTCTGGCAACGGAATTTAACTTTTAACACTGCATCCTTTAGATAAAACTTATTATAATTTATTTATAATACTCTCTTTGCAAAATACTTAAAATTGTTATCCTTATCAGTTGCAAATAAATTATAAAAGAGCTCTTATAGCACTAAATTGACTAAAAAAATTTAAAAGAATCATAACATTTTAGAAAATTACTAGCACCACCTAAACCTACTGTGCATCAGTATTTATACCCAACAAAATACATCATCTGATTGGTGGATTTTTCTTTTCACCTGATACCTTAATTTGCATACAACTTCAGTATCACACAATTAAATTTTAAAAATAAAATATGACTCACTTTTATATAAAATATTACTTAAGATATTAATTTTAAATCAATTTTGGTACCTTATTAAAATTAATTAAACATTTTAAAATGACTTTTATAAAAACAATATTTTATCAATTTATTACACCTTTTATTTTTAATGTATCTATTTTATTTAAAACAAAATATTTAATGTTAACTAACTACATTCGTTTTATAAAACAACAGAAAGATTTTATGATAGCTAATTTTAATACTTTCTTTTGTGATAGATAAATAAATGTATTCAATTCTATAGTGTAATTTTTTAAAGTAATTTTGAAACTTTGTTAATACAAATACTAGTAAGCGCATGTGCATAACTGTATTCATGTCACATGACTTACAATCGAGACAAACTGTATCAAAAATTCTTTCTGGAAAATATTAAATGTTAATTGCAACAATTATTATATTAAATAAATAAAATAATAATATAAAATTTGGAATAATAATTTTGAAACCATAGAATTAAATATAAATTTTCTTACCACAAAGATTACTTTTAAAACATATAATATTAAATATAATTATTAGATATAATTTATACTTTAATATATAGTATTGATTTAATTACAAGTTTTAACTATTAAAATTAAACTTTTAAATCATATTTTAAACATTTATTGCTACATTATTTATTAGGGCCAGCTTTCCCAACCATATGCAATTAATACATTTAGCTTTATTTGACTGTTTTAATTTTATTTAGCACAATTTTAGGCATTAAATATTTTTATTTATCTTTATATTAATCTTTAAAAGATTATCAATATAATATAATTATTGTACAAAGAGAACATATCCTAAATTAAGATTTTTTTGGTAAATGGCTATGATGAATTAACTCTGACCTAAAGAAAAGGGCACAATATATATATATATATATATATATATATATATATATATATATATATATATATATATATATATATATATATATATATATATATATATATATATATATATATATATATGTTTGTGTGTGTGTTGCACAGGTATATATATTGTGGCCTGTCTATAGGTGGTACGACCCTAAGCAGAGTTTCCAAGTCCCTTATATTAGAACCTACTTGGACTCTGGCTAGGTACTAATAACAGACTTACTATATCCTGACCATTTTCTTTAACTATAACAATTGAATTTAGATAAGATTAGTATTTATCCCAAGTTACTTTGACATGAGTAAACATTTCTAAAATAAGATATGTTTTAAATATAATCAATATGAGTCTCATTTACCTATAAACAAATCACAACCCCTTAACATTAAACAAATACAAAATACTTGTTCAATGGCATAAGAATACCCAGATACTCCTCCTTATTAAGTATCTACATACTCTCATGACTAACAATAATATCTAATATATTATTTTATATTTATAACTATTAAGTTTTAATTCAATCACTCATTAAATTAATCTGTTAGATAATTACAGATAAACTTTGATTCATATTATGTTTAATAATTAAGATTGGCAATAATCACAAGAATAACTTTAAAATAAGGAAATCTCAGAAAAATCATTGATTTATTAATTCTTCATATTACCTATGGAATATCAAGAGGGATTTTACAGATTTCCATGGATAGTGTACAAATTAAGAAAGGCTTATAATTTAAATTCATAGTCAAGCTTTATATGCATGTTCTTTAATACTGAATATTAAAATAATATTATTAACTAAACTGTGATTAACACTAATACTTTCACTAATAACTAATGTATCATTTAATTTTATATTAATAAGTACACTTTAATAATTGGCAATGTCATCAATGACCTATGGGATCAAGGCAGCATGTGATAAATAAAAAAAATCTTTACTAAGAGATTTTTGCTTATTAAACTGTTAGATTTGCTTTAAATTGTATTGACTTTTCATTTTAATTTTGACTGTACATTTTAAGTTGTGTGATGTGGTGAAAATGAGCCCAGAAAAGATATTAGCAATTGGAATTTAATAAAACTTTTAAAACAATAAATTTAATCATTTTCATTACAAATGATAATAAACATTTCCATTAATATTAAATTTAAAATAACATAACAAAATAATACATATATATTATAATAATAATAACAACAGAAAATTAATCTTCGGAGTATTATTATCAAACAAAACTAATGATTTCCCATTATATGTTGAGATATTTATCCCTATGTATGTGAACTATATATCACATATTCAGTTTATTAAACAATTTTTTTTTCCATTCATGGTTCGTTAGTTCAACCTCTACATAATAGTAGTACTTGATGATTAAGTAATAATACAAAAAATAAATGAGAACATAGGGTTATAATTCTGGGTTGGTAAGCAAACAAAATTACTACTTTTATCTTTCACATAAGAACAAAATCATTGTTTTTTAGTTTATCCATTTGCACATGTAAATATAACCTGCTCTTTGTAATATGTATATATCATTTTGAATACCCTTTCATACTAAAATATTGTGTATATTTGTTTATTTAAAGGATTCATAATCTTTAAACTTAATCGAATTATTAAATAACTATTAATATAACAACACTTGAATTAATCCCATATTAAATGATTTAGTTCTCTTCTCCTCCCCTATTATACTAACAAATCATAGATTAAAAATATAAATACTGACATTAGAAAGAAGTTCTCTTTTAAACTCTCAGCTAAAGTATAAGAACACTTTTAAATTTTCTAGTTGTTCTACACTCCATAAACTTATTAGAACGTTTTTATTTTTCCTTATTTTTTGAAGATTCTGCTTATCCAAAGATTCGCGCGAGGTATTTGAGTTACTGCAACAATAATCCTTTGTTTTGTTCTTTGTTTATTAATAAAAATTTATTTGTGGCTTGCCTTACTTATTTTAGATGATACATATTTCTCTCTATAATAAAAGGCACACTTATGATTTCAATTAAGAATGTGTCATGTCACGTTTTTGGCTCCAAATAAATAATTCTATCTCACATTGTAATTAAGATTTTATATACATCCAGAATAATAATGAACAGTTTTCAGTTATTACTAATTTAGTTCCATTGAATTTTAAATATATATACTTAACTGTTTCCAAGAAATTTACTATTCTTTTATCTATCCTTACTAGTTATTTACGGTGTTTATTTATTTCCTTTTGTGTATTACTGCAGTTCATTTTTCCTATGGCACAATTATTGTTAGTTTTCTGTGAATATATTCGTTGATTATTCATCTCCGATTATTTCTTCAATACTTATTAATTTTCAAGAGATTATTGGGAATTCCGATTATTGACTTGCCCAGTAGAAAAACGATTAATTTATTCCAATATTTTAACAACAGAGCTTATAATTATCCATGTATATTGATGTAGAGTTGTAAATCATAAGGTTTTAGGAATTTTAATCCAACTTTGTTTTTTTAAAAAAATATCACCAAGAAAAAAAAACTTAGTTCCTTAAACTTTACCATCAAGAAGCCCCCCCCCCCCCTCTCTCTTGAATTTCATATTCCAAGATTGTTTGAAACTCTTTGATTGGCTAATATTTTCCCACTTTTTTCTATGAAACAATTATTTATTTTGAATGTTTTTGGTTTATTATTTTAAAATGACCGATTTTCCGTTTTTTTTTTTAAATATTAAAATACAATATTTTTAGAAATTAAATAAAGATAGAATTTACTGTTTTAATTTTAAATCAGTTTTTTTGTAAAATTAAACCTTATTTATTTACTTTTGAATATAGCAAGATTTGAAGATAAATAATTTCTATTTTTTAAAATCAAATGCGCACAACCAATAATTATTCCTCTTTGTAACGCATTGTTACAATATTACAATTTAAACTTCACTGCTTTTAAATACTAAATAATATTAATTGTTCATCCATCTGCATATATATGACTCTGTAGGTTATTTTCTAGATGTATTTTGAGTTAAAATCATTTATAAATTTCTATTAGCTAAATTCGAGTTCAACCCTATGATCTAATATTTCATTATTGTCTTCTTTTAATAAGTAAATATTATTGGATTTGTAAAATTTAAAATTTTACAACAAAATCCTATTTTAGAATAGTCTGAGCTAATAAAAAGTGCACAATATATATATATGTCCACAGATAGCGTTCTACCAAAAACACCGATCAAGCGTATGTTTTGTTTGGTAGAACGCCATCTGTGGACATAAATACAAGCGTTAGCAAGTTTTTTAACTTGCATTTTTGTTTTTCATATATATATATATATATGAGTTACATAATGCACTTGTTTTTTTATTATTAAAAAAATATAAAATTTAAAATATCAAGAATTAATATTTTCAAAGGGTCGAAGCTAAAGATAATAGAAGGAAAATTTAGAGATAAGTTAGGAAGTAAGTAATAATTGTAACTTTTTTTTGTATACTTTTATTTATAATCCTGATTTTTAATGAAAAAAATATAAAGTTATTGTGATTAAATAAAATAATTTGTACACAACTAATCAGGCTCCAGAGATTACGATTTCAGACTGATTAGTTAAACAGTATCAAAAAAATAAAGAATGTAAATATTAATCAAAATTCTTTTGAGAAAAAGTGTATTGATAACATGATTGAAACTCGAGCAAAGGTGGGGGTGCGGTAATATAAAGGCACACATTCTCTATTGTATTAAGTAAAGTTAAGTTAGAGTTGAGAAGATCAGAGAGTTCTGTTAAAGTTATTAAAGAGTATAATTGACTAGAACTGAACACTGGGGTTTGGTCATTTCCTCCACTCTTCTCTGTATACCATTAGCAAAATGTCATAATAAATTACTCTATTGCCACAGTTTCAATCCACCCTACTGAATTAAGTGAAACAGCTGTGCCATATAACAAGACACCAAGAAGATTATTTCATGTTTAACAGTAGCTGGACCAAGAAACTAACGAGATCCAAGGAAAAAGAGTTGATCACCCACATACAAAGAATAACCAAGAACTGTACCTACCCATTTGCAAAATCCAAAAACTGTGAATACCTAGCATGGAAATCAAAGACTATTTGAACCACCTATGGAAATTAAAGACAATATTGAAACCATAAATAAGCTCAAAAGTATATGCTATAAATCCTAGGTAAATATTGTTTTATGTCAGTATTAAAACTTTTAAATTTCATCTGAAAGAGAAGTCGTAAATAAGCATGCAAAATTTGTTTAGTGTATACTATCTAATGTGTTTATATTTTAATATTTTTTATTAAATTACATTTAAGTATTATCGGTTAATAAATTTGTTTAAATTATTAATGTTGTTTTATGTCTCTCTTTCTTTATTCATCTAAGTAAATGTGTAGCTGGACTCATGTTAAGAATTAGCTATAGATTAAGTGCTTGAAACATGT